>CM056843.1:15953008-16035508 GCA_029853015.1 Chelidonichthys spinosus | reverse complement strand
AAAGATCCACGATGCTGAATTAAAATAAGAGAAGAAGGCAGAGGGGAGTATGAATGCCTTTTTACAAGAAGAACTGATTATTCACCACGTCTTAAATTAAATAAAACTACAAATACTGTCTTAAATTAAATAAAACTTCAAATACTGGTTTCGTAGAAATTATACGCACAAAAGTCCTCAAAATATGCAAAAATCACGAATGATTAGATCGGACTGTTGGAGAAGCTGCAGTGGAAAGAATGCAAACACACAAGCATTAACTTCAGACGGAAGCGTTGCTCATAAAAATATGTTTAATTAATCTCTCCGGTTAATTATGGACAGAATCGTACAGAAGTCAACACAATCTTTAAATCAGTGATTTTCTATCCAAGCAGAAGAATCAAACTTCTATCATAAAAAGAAATTAGGATTTCAAAACACTGAGTTCCAGAAACGTAACATTGATTAATCCGTTTAAACTCCCGTCACGAAAAACCACGTGGGCTCAGTATTTGGCAGCTAGCGTGCGACAGGAAGTGGTGTCGACGCCAGAAAACAGCTGGAAAGTTTTAATTGTTTTTGCTTGCTTAATTAATGATGAATGAGTTTCATCCAGACTTCACTGGTTTTCTTCAAAGATGAAATCATTTTTCTGACGGGAAACTGAATCCGTTAGCTATAATCTCTTCAAAGCTACTACACTCAAAAAACATCGTTAAGGTTTCACTCGTTAAAATGAAGCTGAAATTCCAGAAGACAGTCGGGTAAGAACTTCCGTCATTTTAAACAAATCTGTGTTTTTCATCTACAACAACAATTTAACATAACGAGCAATCACGAACACGTTTGTCTGAAAGTCACCAGTTAACACGGTCACCGTTTAAACTGAAACACCTGTAGCTGCGAAACAGTTGTGATCCCATGAAATTCTGCAGAACTCGAGTCCGTCGGAATATCGATTCCGACAAACAGAACATTTAAATGCTGCTAACGGTTTTAATTTGCTTCTAGGATAGCAGCGACAAAACCACGCTAACATTTCACGACATAATTTCCATCTTAATGTCGGCTTCTTTCAAGAAATTAAAATTGTAAGTAAAATGTATAACAATGACCAGAACACTGATTGCTGATTCTCCCAAAAAAAGAACATCGGATATTTGTCCAAAAACACAAAAACCTGAGCGACGACGACTTGGACATCCATCTCCGATCTCCCTGCCATGCGTTTAAAAAAACAGTCGTGACACAAGAATGAGCTGGAAAACGTGTTTCTCCAAACAAATTAAGAGATGTGGCCCAGATGTGGCGGGGAGTTCGGGGAATATGGAGGACAGATGTGAAACGTCATCGTTACGCGTCCTTTTTTTCTTTTTGGTGAAAACAGGAAATGAGCTGGAATGTACAGCCTTTGATTTCAACACCTCGCTCCGCACCTTAAAACAGCTAACGGCGGATTATTAGCTCCCCCCACCCGACCGCCTGTTTTATTGTCCGACGGGTAATCCAACGACTCTGCTTCCAATTTGTCTCTGGAGGGTTGGTGTTGCTTTCCACTGCGTCTGCTTTACAGGATTGTTTTCTTTTTGTTCCAGGCTAAACTCTAATGTGGCGGCTTTTTCTCTAATTGTGGAAAATTTGTTTTTTTGGGGGGGGATTTAGCAAATCCACCAGTTTAAAAAGTCTTAATGGGGTCAAACGGGAAGTTTTTCTGGAAGCCAAAAAAATGTTTGCAAGGAACACGTGGTGTTTCTTCTCCGCTGATGAGGAGGAGGAGGAGGAGGAGGAGGAGACGACGGAAGCTGTGCAGCGACTCCGATCTGCAGCTTCGGTCTGTTTGCAATTAAGCCAAACAGGACTTGGAAGTCTGCGAGGCGCTTCGGTGGAAAGGAGACACGCATTCCTGCGGGGCGGCGAACATCGGAGCCGGGGTGCGTCGGGGTGAAGGGAAAAGAGCAGGCGTCCCGCCCGGTACGACCCGAGGCCTTCTTCCACTCTGGGGTTTGGTGCTTTGTTTACCCTCCCAATGGGAAACCCAAAGCTCCCTTTTTTTAAAAGGAAGTCAAGAGGTCAGCTGCCCCGAAGCTGGAGATCCGGTCCAGTGTGGACCCCCAAAACAAAGTTCTCTTCACGACCTGTCTGAGCCTGCAGGACTGAAGAAACCCGTCTACAGCGTAGGCAGCTGATGTTTGGGGGGGATGTTCAGGGTGTTAGAGGGCGGCTGTTTTATTATTTCACATTACTGACGGAAACAAGGACACTTCGTGGTGTTGTTCCTTTTTTGTCTGTTTAACTTCAGACTAGACAAACCTTTATTTTCAGATTTCTCCTAAACTCACCAAAAGTTAGAACTAGATAATAAACATAACATTTGTAGAAAACTTGTAAAACAACAAACTACTGTCTTCATGTCATTAATCAACTGGGGAGGTTCCATGTTATTATCTGTTGGCTGATTCTTTTTAATGGAATAAACATCGTTTCCTCTGAATGAGAAACTAATCTTCACTCCTTTCATTATTCTGAAGGTTTTGTTCAAATATCATTTAAACTAAAAGCATGGAGACATTTTATTTTATTTAACTGGCTTTTGACAGTATTCTGATTTAGAAGTACTTTCCCAGTTTGGGGTAAATAAAGTACAGATACACACATTTGGATCCAAGGTTCAGATTTCTGTTCTGAAATGTGAGCAAATTAGCACATTTAAAAGATGATATTGCCTGTAATTCTCAGGAATAGCGTAAGGTATTCACATGTTGTATTGAAGCGGTGGCGTCGCCTCCCTGGGAAGTATTAAATACTCTACTGCAGTTTTACTCAAGCAGATAAACTGAATCTCCTGTTGACGATTATTGAAGCCCAACAAGGCCGCTCCGTGATCGGGACTCACTGCACGGATTAAACCTTTAACTGCTCTTTAATCTGGGAGTTTGTTTCACAACCTGGCAACCCCATCCCCCCTTTCAAAAGGTCCTGTTGAGGTAGAATGTCCTTTAAAGGGCTCAGCGGGAGTTTTCTTGGCGCTTGTTTTGTTTTCTTGTTGTTAAATGTTTTATTGTCACACACACACACACACACACACACACACACACACACACACACACACACACACACACACACACACACACACACACACACACACACACACACACACACACACACACACCTCCCCTTGTTAACTCGCCCTTTCAGTCCACCAGTGATTTGAGGTCCGGCAGTCCGTCCAGCTTCAGGTCCAGCAGCATCTGACCGTAGGCTTTACCCTGCCGGGACAGGAAACGCATCAGTAACAGCAGGTCAATGTGTGTGTGTGTGTGTTTTATGGTTTAAATACCAGAGAAACACCAGAGTATGTGTGTGTGTTTTATGGTTTAAACACCAGAGTGTGAAGTGTGTGTGTGTGTGTGTGTGTGTGTGTGTGTGTGTGTGTGTGTGTTTCTTTGATGTGGATTCCAGCGAGGCGGTAAATAAATAAAAAAAAAAACTTTACAGGAGTGTCTGAACAACGGAGGAGGAAGAGGAGGAGGAGGATGGGGGTGAGGAGGGGGGTGTGAGGAGGAGGAGGAGGAGGAAGGTAACATATATATATATATATATCATCTTCTGCAGTGAAGATAATAATGTATATTTCATAATTTAAATCATGATATTTTTCTGGAGGGCGTTTCCCCCCAGATGTTTTCAGAGTTCTGACTGTTGTGAAAATGGACAAAGTGACAAAGAGCGACCTGAGAAAAGAGGAAGTTGAGAAAGAGTGGAAGGTCACCTGGGGGTCGCTGCGTAGGGAGGCCACGCCCCCTCCGCCCAGCGAACGCTGCAGGACGAAGTTGAGGCCGCGGATCCCCGGCAGGGTGTACCTACAGGAAGAGAGGGAACGCAGCCGTTACCATGGAGACACACACACACTCCTGCACTAATGAAGAGTGTGTCGCAGCAGGGAGGCGTTTTACGACCTCCACCTCTTCGTTAAGCTAATCGCTAACACGCCGCCGCCGTGCTGAGTCACCGCTCAAACATGTCCGCCGGCGGCACATGTGACGTCCCCCCCCCCCCTGAAAGAATCAATAACACTTATTTGTGCAGCTTTTAGCATCTTAGGTGTATTTGCTGCTCAGCAGCGGCCCCTCTGGCCACATATGGGAACTACAGCAGGAAAGCTTTGTGTTGTTTTCAGTGGAGACGACTGACCCCCCCCCCCCCGCCCCGTTAGGACATGTTTCTGGTGGTGGATGTGGTGTCCCGGTTCTCCTTCAGTTGTGGTTGGCAGTGTGACGGTTTGGAACCGCGCCATTAAATCCCCGTCAGCGCGGTCTCGGTCACACGGAGCCGGCGGCGAGGAATCGGCTTCCTCCGCTGACGCCGGGTCGACATGACAAACAGCTGGAAGCGTTTAAAAAACCCACGCTTCTTTAGCTGGTTTACCATTTCATACTTTAAATAACAAGTCCTAAAATGTAATCCCTACTTCATATCAGTAAAACGAGGAGGTCAAATGCTGCCAGGGTTCCTCCTGTTCTTAGTTCTCACACCTTGGACGAGCATGAGGAGGGATTTTATTGTGAAAAACCGTGGGGATGATAATGGGAGGGGGGGCGTGGTCTCACCGTGTGACGGCGTCGCTCGTCCCGGCTGGATGAGGTGGGAGAAGTATTCCTCCACCACAGAAGAAGTCAGGTGTTTCTTCAGGTACGGGTAGAAGAGGGCGTGGCGAGCGATCACTCCTGTGATTAATAATATAATAATAATTATAATAAAGAACACAAAACAATAAATATAGTTCCTCGTCTTCCTGGAGAAGAGTTTCTCACCGATGTTTGCCGAGTCTCCTTTGTCTCCGCTCCGGGTGTAGGCCAGATCCTCCAGTCTGTAGCTGTGTGGTCCACCGGGGAGACCTTCACGTCAGTGGGGGGAGGAGGGGGGGGGGGGGAGGAGGAGGAGGGGGGGGGGGGGGGAGGAGGAGGAGGGGGGGGAGTCCACATAATGATGTCGTGAGTTTGGTGCGTCAGAAGAACGTCATTAACATCGAGTGTTTGAGGTCCTAAACGCTGAACAGTGTGAGTTCCACCGCTTAATTGGGGCTCAGCCCAGGACAAAAGGAGTGTGTGTGTGTGTGTGTGTGTGTGTGTGTGTGTGTGTGTGTGAGTGTGTGTGTGTGTGTGTGAGTGTGTGTGTGTGTGTGTGTGCTCGGTGTTTGTACTGTGTGAATGCAGCGTTGGTGAAAGGACACACGAAACAGCTTGTACTTCTCAGGCAGAGGACACACACACACAGACACACACACAGACAACCACACACACACACACACACACACACACACACACACAGACACACACACAGACACACACACACACACACACACAGACACACACACAGACTACATGGCACAGACACACACGACACACACAGACATCACACACACACAGACACACAGACACACACACACAGACACACACACAGACACACTACACCACACACACGACACAGACACACACACAGACACACAAGCACAGCACACACACAGACACACACACAGACACACACACACAGACACACACACAGACACACACACACAGACACACACACAGACACACAGACACACACACACACACACACACACAGACACACACACACACACACACACACACACAGTGTGGTCTTTGATGTCTGAACCTGATTTAAGTTGCGTTTGAGGAGGTTTTTCTGCCTCATGTGACCTCGTTGCTGTGGTTTAATGTGTTTGGTTGTGATTGGGGGTAAACGGGACGACGTCGCCCTCTGTAGGCCGACATCAGCGACTGCACGCTACGAGTCTGTCAACAGAACCCTGTTGGATGTTTTCAAGGACCGTCGGAGCCCCAACAGGAGCTCTGAAACCTCTTAGAGACTGTGTATATGGGGTTAAGGTTTCCTGTAACCTCAAAGATTATTCAAGCCCCTTCAAGGATACCTGGAACTTCTTCAAGGACTTCCTGGCCCTCTGGAGGACGCCTGAAACCACAAAAGTAGTATTTGGGCCCCCTCATGGACCCTTAGGGCTCACTGAAGGAACATTTAAGATCCTTTCAGGACCCTTGAATGCTCCTGGGGTCCCCTGGAAACCCCTCATGGATTCCCAGGGCCTTCTCAAGGTCATCTCAGCCCCCCTGTAAACCCTATAGCTCAATTTGACCCCAATAAAGAACTCCCAGAGCCTCTTCAAGGACTATTCTGCCCCCTTGTGGCCGTCTAAAGGACCATTTGAGCTCCTTTAAGGACCCTTGAACCCTGCTGACGGTGCTGGAAACCCCTTGTGGCCTCCTCAAGGGACCCTGGAAGGTCATAATCCCATGAAATAACATCTTGTGCTCTTGTACCTGCGTCGGGTTTGTCCTGTGCCGAGGTGGGCGGGGCTTCCTGCTCAGGTGTGTCTGGCCCCGCCTCTTGGAAAGACTCCACCAGCTGTCCGTCAACGTGGACGTCCACCTGCAGAGGACAACGATGCGTTTAGGGCAGTAGGACATCGTATCATTGAGCTTCAGTTTAGCAGCTCAAGAAAAACTCACCTTCAGCTCAGATTTGGGATGCATGAAGAAAAAGGGCTTCAGGACCGGAGACCTGGAGGGACACAGTGGTCTGGTTACTGAGGACCCTGGGACCTGGACCCCCCTGGAATAAAGGAGTAAATAATACTCACACTCGGGGCCGTCCGCCCACGATGCCGGTCAGTCCGGGAGCTGCGAGGACCAAAAGAAAGGAAAACAGGTTTTTCAGCAGCTGGTCTGAGATCAGCTTCCTGTCCTACTTGTGGTCCGGAGTCACGCAGAGTTCACGCAGAGTTCACGGCTGGTGTGCAACACGTCGCCATAAACAAAAACCCCAAACATGGAGTTGAGAAGGTCACATCCCTCCTTATCTGTGATGGACGCTCTTAGATGTGTTTTATTAATAACGCTCCGTACCGGGGGGGCCAGCGGGCAGCGTTACGCTGCTGCAGAACGTCTCACTCCTTAAAACGCTCACTCATGGTCGTGATCGCCAGAGGATCATCCCTAATGAAAACATCCACTATAATTAGCACGTTGGCAAGAAATCAGTTAGCGTTTTTATGCTAATCATGAGCTAATGTGCTAACAGATGCTAATCGGACAGGGACAAATCTAAATCCAGAAAGGTCAGATTTATAAGCGTTACAAAGACAGTTTCCAGAATTATTACAATGCCTACTTCATTAAAATTGTGCTCATTTAGCCGGCTTGCTAGTTTAATACCTAGCATGCTACTTACGTCCTGATTTCATGCTACAGTTACAGAATATTAAAAAAGCACGTACAAAAAAAAAGAAACATTACTTATGTATACTGTAGCTAAGACATGCTAATCGCTAATGCTAATCACTAGCTAAGGTGGCTGGGAAATGTGGATGCTCGCAGTTAGCATTCAGAAATTAGCATGAGCTAAGTTTACGACTAAGAGAAGAATTATGAGAGTAGAATTCAAACACTTATATATGAAGATTTACAGGGGAATCCATCTACAACGCTAGTAAATATCCAGCAGAGTTGGTTAAAAATGCTAACTTTGCTGCTGCTTGCTACGTTAGCCGCTGCGCTAACCCACGTGACGGATGTGGGTGGTCCAGTTGCATTGTGGGGGATGTGGGAATTGGCATGTTGGTGGTGTGAATCTCCAGAGAGCGAGGTTGAAAGCGTGACTGCGAGTTCACACGGAGCTCAAACGCATCATAAAGGAGTCTTTCAGGCGGCGTACCCATGCCGGTCCCTGCAGGAGCCACTTCTCTGGAGAACAGCTCCAGAGCTTTCTTCTGTCTGTGGTGGGCCGCCATCCAGAGCACCGCCTCCCTGGAGTCCTGCAGACCAGAACACACGGCTGAGAGAAGTTTCAGTAGTTGGAGGACGTGCAGGGAGACAGGAACGCAGATGCGTGGGAGGCTGGAGGCGTGAAACGGGCTTAACGGCAACCCTGACCTGCTTCTGAGGACTCAGTCAGACCGAGTGAAGAAGGAGTTCAGGAGAACCAGAACGGAGAATCATCTGGACCTGGTTCTCTTTGATGGAATCAAATCAGCAGTAATTAAAAGAAGCACTTTAATGCTTAATGTTTGTTGATGAGGCCAGATTTATTCTACATTCGTTTATTAAAATATGTTTCTGTAAATACAGGAAAGTTACCGTGATGGAGGATCAGGGATTCTATTGCTCTCATGGTAGAGAAAATATAGGGATTTAAATTATGAATTTGTTCATGCTGTATTTCTGCAGGCAGACGTTCTGATTTGTTTAAGATTTGACTGTTTTAATAACAGAAGAAGCAGCTTTGCTTCATAGAGCTGAGGTTAAGGAGGGGAAGTGCGTCGGCGTCACCTTGCTGCGAGCGTTGGCGCCGTACGTGTCCTCGGCTCCCAGGACCTGGATGTTGACGGAGCCGAAGTCTTCCAGCTTCAGCTGCTTCAGCATCCGCCTCATCCTGAACACAGACACACGGCGTTATCGGCTGGGGTCGGGGGGGGGGGTCAGGGGTCAGAGGTCGAAGGGGGGACTCACCGTTTGATGAGGCTCTCCGCCGTCCGCCGGGCCTTTTCCGCCGCTCTGGGGCCGGAGACGGGACACACGGCCGTTGCCCGGAACCCGTCCATGTAGGTGGCACACACCTGAACCGACAGGGGGCGGAGCCAAATATTAATATTAATTCATTAAGAGAGAGAGAGAGAGAGAGAGAGAGAGGTTTGTTTTACCTTGTAGTCGTGTGACGGAGCGGAGCCTTTAGCTCCGGTCACTCTGACGGCCCCGCCCTCCACGCCTGAAACACATGAACCTACATGAACGTCTGCCCCCCCCCCCCTGTCCTCAAACACACTGAGGAAGAGGAGGAGGTCTCCTCCTCTTCCTCACCCCCGTTTGAACCGGACTGCAGACCCTCCAGCGGTCATCTCCAGGTCACGATGTGAACTGGTGGTGAGAGACTGAGGGGTCGGCAGAGTCCAGCTGACATATTTACATGTTTAGAAGCAGCAGCTGAGGGTTCAGGTCTGGACCCGAGGCGAGCCAGGACTCCCACTTAGAGAACCCCGGCCTGTTCCAGGACGTTTCACACACACAAATAACAGTCATGTAAATACTACGGCTCCCATAATGCTTTGCAGAACGTAAGCAGGAATGATATCCATTCATAAACCTTTATTGGTTTCTCTTTTGGGGAACTGTCCCCAGTAGCATGAACCCCCCCGACTCCTCCAGGCAGACACTCATGTTTGCTGGAGGTCACAGCGAGGTCACGGCGAGGTCACGGCGAGGTCACGGAGCCAGAGATGGGAACGTTCTCCACTTAATCTGAAATGTATACATAAGGTATAACATCTGGAGGATTATTTATCCAGCGGGGAACGGGAGGCTGTTATCAGCGAGGAGGAGTTCAGTTGGGGAGTTCACGGCGAGGCGGGTTCAACCCGGGTTGATGGATCCACATGTTTGGTTCCTCTCTGAATGATGACTCATGAAACGCTGATAAAGAGTTCGTTGGCGGTTCAGAGGAGAGCAGGGTTCAGCCGGGGGTCGCTGAGCGGCTGCCAGATGGATGTTTGTGGGTTATGAAAACAGGCGGGGGTTCAGGCCGTGGTCGTGTCCTCAGCGTGGTCCGAGTGTGTGTGTGTGTGTGTGTGTGTGTGTGTACCTGCTACTTCCTGGATGAGAACCCGGCTGAAGTCACAGGTGACGTCGGGCAGCAGGTATCTCCGCGGGTCCCCGATCTCGTAGACCAGCTGCTCCGCCGCCGTGCCGAAGGTCACCAGGCCGCCGGTGTTGGGCGGCTTGGAGAGCAGGAAGGAGCCGTCTCCGGAGCACTGGACCACCGGGAAGCCCACGTTGTCCCTGAGACCAGGACCACATGAGTCCACTTTGAAATCACTGTGTTTATTTCCAACATGTCTGTCTAATCTGGTTGTTATGGCTTCTGATCTTATATTATTGTTCATATTTAATACCAGTAGTACTAGTACCAGCAGTACTAGTACCAGCAGTACTAGTACCAGTAGTACTAGTACGGGCTGTACTCACCAGTCAGGAACCTGGTGCCAGTCGGTGAAGATGCCGCCGGTGCTCTGAGCTCCACACTCGATCAGGTGACCTGCGAGGCTGACAGGCGAGGAGTGTGAGATCACGGCTCTCATGTTTCTATCTGTGTTTTGATTGGTTCATTTACCTCCCAGCAGCCAGCAGGTCATAATCCCTGGAGTCCCATCCAAACTACAAACATGGAGGACATCCCGTTACCTCCTGACCTCATCACGACATTAATAATACGAACAACTCAAACGTACGGCGTGCATGAGCGGCCCCAGAGCCACGGCGCTGTCCACACACCGGCCCGTCACCACGATGTCAGCGCCGAGGTCCAGACAGCGGCGGATAGGCTGGGCCCTGGGGGGGCGGGGCATAGAGGTGTGATCACAACAACAACCTGAGTGACAGACGGACGGCGTCAGTGGGCGGAGTCATACCCCAGGTAAGCATTCATGCTGTGGAGAGTCTCAGGTAAACGCCGTCTGCTGCCGCCGGACGCCATCTTCACCTCCGACAGACTGGTCCTCTGAGAGGAGGAGACAGGAGGAGGAGAGAAGGAGGAGAGGAGAGGAGGAGACAGGAGGAGGAGACAGGAGGAGGAGAGGAGGAGGAGACAGGAGGAGGAGACAGGAGGAGGAGACACGAGGAGGAGAGAAGGAGGAGGAGACAGGAGACAGGAGAGAAGGAGGAGAGGAGGAGACAGGAGACAGGATGAGAGGAGAGGAGGAGGAGACAGGAGGAGACAGGAGGAGGAGAGAAGGAGGAGGAGAGGAGAGGAGGAGGAGAGGAGGAGGAGACAGTTGGAGACACGAGGAGGAGACAGGATGAGAGGAGAGGAGGAGGAGACAGGAGGAGACAGGAGGAGGAGAGAAGGAGGAGGAGGAGAGGAGGAGGAGAGGAGGAGGAGACAGTTGGAGACACGAGGAGGAGACAGGAGACAGGAGGAGAGGAGGAGGAGACAGGAGGAGGAGGAGACATGAGGAGGAGGAGACAGGAAGAGGAGACAGGAGGAGAGGAGAGGAGGAGACACGAGGAGGAGACAGGAGACAGGAGGAGGAGACAGGAGGCGAGGAGGAGGAGACAGGAGGAGAGGAGAGGAGGAGGAGACAGGAGGAGAGGAGAGGAGGAGGAGACAGGAGGAGGAGGAGAGAGGAGAGGGGGAGGAGAGGAGGAGGAGACAGGAGGAGGAGGAGAGGGGGAGGAGAGGAGACAGGAGGAGAGGAGACAGGAGGAGACAGGTGGAGGAGACAAGAGGAGACAGGAGGAGGAGAGAGGAGACAGGAGGAGGAAACAGGAGGATAGAGGAGACAGGAGGAGACACGAGGAGGAGAGAAGGAGGAGGAGGAGGAGACAGGAGGAGACACGAGGAGGAGAGAAGGAGACAGGAGGAGACAGGAGGAGACAGGAGGAGGAGAGAAGGAGGAGAGGAGGAGACAGGAGGAGACAGGAGGAGAGGAGGAGGAGACAGGAGGAGACAGGAGGAGGAGAGAAGGAGGAGGAGACAGGAGGAGAGGAGGAGACAGGAGGAGAGGAGGAGGAGACAGGAGGAGGAGAGAAGGAGGAGGAGGAGGAGGAGGAGAGGAGGAGACAGTTGGAGACACGAGGAGGAGACAGGAGACAGGAGGAGGAGACAGGAGGAGGAGGAGACATGAGGAGGAGGAGACAGGAAGAGGAGACAGGAGGAGAGGAGAGGAGGAGACACGAGGAGGAGACAGGAGACAGGAGGAGGAGACAGGAGGAGAGGAGGAGGAGACAGGAGGAGAGGAGAGGAGGAGGAGACAGGAGGAGAGGAGAGGAGGAGGAGACAGGAGGAGTAGGAGAGAGGAGAGGGGGAGGAGAGGAGGAGGAGACAGGAGGAGACAAGAGGAGGAGACAGGAGGAGACAGGAGGAGGAGAGAGGAGACAGGAGGAGGAAACAGGAGGAGAGAGGAGACAGGAGGAGACAGGAGGAGGAGAGGAGGAGGAGACAGGAGGAGAGGAGAGGGGGAGACAGGAGGAGGAGAGAGGAGAGGGGGAGGAGAGGAGACAGGAGGAGAGGAGACAGCAGGAGAGGAGACAGGAGGAGACAGGAGGAGAGGAGGAGACAGGAGGAGAGGAGAGGGGGAGAGGAGGAGGAGAGAGGAGAGGGGGAGGAGAGGAGAGGAGAGAGGAGACAGGAGACAGGAGGAGGAGACAGGAGGAGGAGAGGAGAGGAGGAGACAGGAGGAGAGGAGAGGGGGAGAGGAGGAGCAGAGAGGAGAGGGGGAGGAGAGGAGAGGAGAGAGGAGACAGGAGAGAGGAGACAGGAGGAGGAGACAGGAGGAGGAGAGGAGGAGAGGTTTTAAATCATGTCTATTAACAGATGATGTAACCGATGACGGCGATGATGCCGTTTCCATAGCGATCTCACGTGTGGCATGAGGTCATCCCCGGTCACCACGGCGACTTTGAGGTCCAGGCCGGCCTTCTTGACGACGTCCCGTATGGCGTCGGCACACGCCAGAGGGTTCACGCCTCCCGCGTTACTGACCACACGGATACCTGAGGGGGAGGAGCTTCTGTTAAACCAGACTTAGACCAGAACCAGTTTGGATCCAGGCTCAACAGGACTGGACTCACCTTTGCGGTGGATGTCGTTGATGAACGGAGCGAGAGCCACGTGGACGAAGTCTGGAGCGTAGCCCTGGTTCTAAGAACAAAAACACACACATATATTTATATACATGTACATATACTTATACACACGTTACATCCCGTTATGTGGTAACCTCGGGACTCACGGGGGTCCTGGTCTTGGCGGCGGTGAGCAGAGACATGGTGATCTCACTGAGGTAGTCAAACACCAGGAAGTCCAGCTTCCCGCCGTAGACCAGCTGAGGCACTGGAACACAACGGTACAGGTATACTCATATACTACTACATCTCAGAGGGAAATACTTCACTTTTTACTACCCTCCACTGTTAAACGATGGGGGCTTCGCAATAATAATATTAATAATAATAATATTTTACCCTGTTTTCATTTGGTATGTTATTGTATTTTATTGTTTTTAGCACCTTTTCTTCCATAAAAACAGCAACATAGTGTTAAAGGTAACACTGCTATGACCAGTTTAATATCCCTCCCGGGATTAATAAAGTATATATATATATATATATATATATATATATATATATATATATATATATATATATATATATATATATATATATTCTGCCCTCCACTACTTCAGATTACTAATCCAACATATAATCAGGTTAATACGGGTTACATTATTATTAGTACTACATGTATTATTACACTAACAAACTACCCAGCTGTAGTTTAAATACCTGGAAATACCACGTGTTCACAGAAACCACGTGAATAAACAACAATAAGGGTTGGATGGAAAAGGTAAACAAACACCTGTTAGCTTAGCCGTGTGCTAGCTTGAGCAGGTGTGTTGTTTACCTGAGACGGCCGTGTCCCCCCAGAACCCGGAGGCGCATCCGATCCGAACCGGTCCGGTCCCGCCGGCAGGACTCGTGTAGGACCTGGAGCCGGTTCCGTCTCGGTGTGTCGTACGCGATGAGGCGTTAGCACACGAGCTAACATGCGCTAACCTGAAGTCAGACTGTAAACCGACGCACTTTTCTACGCTTCCGGCGCGCGACAGCCGCCCGAAGGCCGCGGGCGCGTGGCGGAGTGCACGTGGAGACTTAAACATAATTAATACACTGAATTATGAAGACAAGAGAGAGAAAAGAAAACGACAAGAGAATGTACTTGAAAAGTTCAAGGTGCACCGGTCCACCCATTAAAACAGTCCGGCAGGAAACACGTCACGGAACGTTTCCGTTCATCGGGGTCTCAGGATCTTTACGGCAGTAAAAGTAGCCAACAAATAACCACACAGTAAAAATACTCTGTTACAGTAAAAGTACTAGTACCACACAGTAAAAATACCGTGTTACTTGTATAAAGTATATTCTGTACTCAAGTACAGTTGTTTGTGTACTGATTCAAACTTCTTTGCACAAGTAAGTGAAAAAGTATAGGCTCTGAGATGTACTCAAAGTAAAAAAGTAAAAAGTATCACTATGAAGGCCATTTCTATTGGCTGTCTTTTACAAGGCTAACTGAATCTGGTATCATATTAATATATATATTTACATCATGGATAATTATTCTTACATGCAGGGAATGAAAGAAAAAAGTAGTCTGAAAAATAAATACTCAAGTAAAGTACAGATACCTGTAAATTGTATTTGTACTTTATTACTTCCCGCCCCTGAAAGTAATAATACCACACATAAATACAATGGACTAATGGATTCATGGATGAATGGTTCTGTACTGTGTGTGTGTGTGTGTGTGTGTGTGTGTGTGTTTTCACGTGTGGTTTTGAATACCATGAAATAGATTTCATTCAAATCTGATTAACTTCTAAATATAGCCGATACTGCTAACGCTGTTAGCGCCACCTATCATAAAAGAGCGGTAACACAGATACGAGTCAGCTGATTGATCTGTAACATGTGACGATATTTTAATGAATAACACATAGGAAATAACATGAGTGGCTTGGCATCATGCAAAACCAGCTGCTAGAATTTCCCTCCGACGCAGACAAAAACAACACGAACTCCGACGGTCCGTCAGCAGCAGGACACCTGTCGGACACAAACGTAGACGTAAACGGAAAGGTAGGTGCTTTTTTTACGTTTTCTAATGGATTTAATATTTAATAACTTGTTGATTCAAGGAGTCAGAACAACATTTAGATTTACAGAAACCAGAAAAAGTTGTATTTGTTAGTTTTGGATTGGTGGAGAGAAGATCAAAACTTCACCTCTTTGTTCTCGTCGTTTAAGAGGAAGCCCAGATGTTATCATGGTTTTACAAACTAAATGAGGGAAGTCAATATCTTTTACATTTGAATTTTACCAGAGAAGATGTTGTATTTTATTTTGATGAAGGTTTAATCCATAAATAATGTAAATGATGGATGCATGGATGGACAGACGGACGGACGGACGGATCGATGGATGTACTTTATTCATCCCAGGTCATCACATACAAATCTTCTCCTCAGGCTTCCAATCATCAGTGATGAAGGTCAACTCGTCGTCCAACGCCTCGCTGCCGCCCCCCGGCTGCTTAACCAACTCCTCCGTCTCTCCGAGCGTCTTCCTTTGCATTGAAAAGCCCACCAGCTCCACCATGTTCAAGGTCTTCACCTTCACCGAAGTCCTCGTCCTGCTGCCGCTCTACATCCTCATCCTCTGTTTGGGTCTCCGAGGGTGGCGGCATCAGCGCTCCGTCCGCTCCGGCACCAAGCCATTCGGATGTCATCACCTACCACATGGTCACCGTGGAGATCCTCGGCATCCTGGGCTGGGTCCTTTACATAAGTGTCCTCCATAATTGTAATCTGGCGATGCCCATAGTTGGGTATTATTTTCTTTCCATCACTTACCCTGGACAGACGTTTTTTCACTGCCTGACTTGCATGGAGCACTACCTGGCTGTTGTTCACCCCATCACCTACCTGGGCCTGAGGACGGGAGACGGGGTGAAGGTCCGAAACATCGCCATCGGTTGTGTTTGGCTGCTGAACTTGGGGATAACGGGTTTAACTGCTCTGAGCTTCCCCGACTTTCCCGCTGTCCTTTGTTTAACCATGATAGCCTTCAGCTTGTCTTTCATCACTTTCTGCAGCCTTTCGGCTCTTTGCATGCTAATTCGTCTAGGGCTGGGGAAAGTGGGCGGGGTCAGGGAACGAATCGACCAATCTAAGCAGCGGGCATTCCACACCATCCTGGCCATAATGGGAACGCTGATTTTGAGGTTGTGCGGCCAGGTGGTAACCGCTTTCATGTTCAACCTTGAGTCGGACATCGGAGTAAACGGATGTCAGGTGCTAATTTTCAGCTTCTGGCTCTGTCTGCCAAGCAGCTTTGTTCTACCGCTGCTGTTTCTGCAAAGAGCAGGAAAACTAGCATGTTCTGGTCGGAGTGAAAACTAGATAGAGCTAGTTTGTAACGTATATTGGTCAGAATAAGAAGTGACCTGTTAGTTTGATTGTTAGTGCATCACAACATAGGTTCCTGCTTGTTGCTGCTGCGTAGGGGGTTCTCACTGCTCCTCTATTACTTCTGCCTGGTTCAGACTACAAGATATTTCTGTCGGTACAATGCCCAAGGTAAGGCACTACCCATCCTGGCCTTCCCTTAAAGCTTCTTTTCCAAGACACCATTACTTCTAGTCCAGACACAGCTCACACGGAATTCCCCCACCGACGCAACAGAAACTCAAAGGACAGTCCCTTTCCTTCGTAGGAACCTGAAGAGGGCAACCTTTCTTCAGAGGAACAACCAAAAACCAACCCTTCCTCAAGGACTGGTAACAATCCGCGCATAGCTTTAGTTAGGAACTAAATGTGATGTTTTAAAGTTCCATGGGATTTTCTGTTTGTGTTTGTGTTGTTTAGTTTGATCTAGAACTAATCCAACTCTGCTACCGGTACACTACATATCTCAGACGGCCTTCCTCTCCATCTCCAGCAAAGCACTTCCCAAAGAACTACCACAAGGCTGACAGTCAACACTCACACTTGTATAGTAGTTATTTAGATGGGTCACTTAGATTTAGTTATGTTTATTTGTTAATAAACCTTTTGAATATGCTGCTATATGTGTGCGTTTATTAATATTGTTTAATAATGAATGCTATCCTTAGAAAAGGGAAGCAGCCCTCCACCAACACTGTTTACGGTGGAGGTGGGGAGCTGCTGACTTCGACTGGGGATATCGTCGGGCGGTGGAAGGAATACTTCGAGGACCTCCTCAACCCCACTGTCACGTCTCCCATTGGGGAAGCAGAGGCTGGAGACTCAGAGGCTCATCCACCCATTACCCGGGCTGAAGTCACCGAGGTAGTTAAGAAGCTCCCCGGTGGCAAGGCACCGGGGGTGGATGAGATCCGCCCTGAGTACCTCAAGTCTCTGGATGTTGTGGGGCTGTCTTGGTTGACACGTCTCTGCAACATCGCGTGGCAGTCGGGGACAGTGCCTCTGGACTGGCAGACCGGGGTGGTGGTCCCTCTATTCAAAAAGGGGGACCGGAGGGTGTGTTCCAACTATCGGGGGATCACACTTCTCAGCCTCCCCGGGAAAGTCTATTCCAGGGTGCTGGAGAGGAGAATTCGGCCGATAGTCGAACCTCAGATTCAGGAGGAACAATGTGGTTTTCGTCCTGGCCGTGGAACACTGGACCAGCTCTATACCCTCCGCAGGGTGCTCGAGGGTTCATGGGAGTTTGCCCAACCAGTCCACATGTGTTTTGTGGACTTCGAGAAGGCATTCGACCGTGTCCCTCGTGGCATTCTGTGGGAGGTACTTCG
Organism: Chelidonichthys spinosus; assembly: GCA_029853015.1. Classification (NCBI taxonomy): domain Eukaryota; kingdom Metazoa; phylum Chordata; class Actinopteri; order Perciformes; family Triglidae; genus Chelidonichthys; species Chelidonichthys spinosus. The sequence goes on along the minus strand of CM056843.1, from coordinate 16,018,102 downwards.
GGAGTACGGGGTCGGGGGCCCTCTGCTAAGGGCTGTTCGGTCCCTGTATGACCGGAGCAGGAGCTTGGTTCGCATTGCCGGCAGTAAGTCAGACCTGTTCCAGGTGCATGTTGGACTCCGGCAGGGCTGCCCTCTGTCACCGGTCCTGTTCATTATTTTTATGGACAGGATTTCTAGGCGCAGCCGTGGGCCGGAGGGGATCTGGTTCGGGAGCCACTGGATTTCATCCCTGCTTTTTGCGGACGATGTGGTCTTGTTGGCTCCTTCGAGCCAGGACCTCCAGCATGTCCTGGGGCGGTTTGCAGCCGAGTGTGAAGCAGCCGGGATGAGGATTAGCACCTCCAAATCTGAGGCCATGGTTCTTGACCGGAAAAAGGTGGCTTGCTCCCTCCAGGTTGGGGGGGAGTTCCTGCCTCAAGTGGAGGAGTTTAAGTATCTTGGGGTCTTGTTCACGAGTGAGGGAAGGATGGAGCGTGAGATTGACAGGCGGATCGGTGCAGCGGCTGCAGTAATGCGGTCGCTGTATCGGTCCGTCGTGGTAAAGAGAGAGCTGAGCCGAAAGGCGAAGCTCTCGGTTTACCGGTCAATCTACGTTCCTACCCTCACCTATGGTCATGAACTTTGGGTCATGACCGAAAGAATAAGATCCCGGATACAAGCGGCCGAAATGAGCTTCCTCCGCAGGGTGGCGGGGCGCTCCCTTAGAGATAGGGTGAGGAGCTCCGTCACACGGGAGGAGCTCGGAGTAGAGCCGCTGCTCCTCCACATCGAGAGGAGCCAGTTGAGGTGGCTCGGGCATCTGTATCGGATGCCCCCTGGACGCCTCCCTCGGGAGGTGTTCCAGGCATGCCCCACCGGGAGGAGACCCCGAGGAAGACCCAGGACACGCTGGAGTGACTATGTCACCCGGCTGGCCTGGGAACGCCTTGGGGTCCTCCCGGAGGAGCTGGGGGAAGTGTCCGGGGAGAGGGAAGTCTGGGCGTCCCTGCTCAGGCAGCTGCCCCCGCGACCCGGTCCCGGATAAGCGGAGGAAAATGGATGGATGGATGGATGAATGCTATCAATCATCTTCTCTGCAAAGAATTCCAAATTCCTTCCAATGTACCAGCAGTTAAAGGTAACTTTATTAACAATTATTCAATGAATTATTAATCAAAGTTCCTTATTGATAGTTAGGGTATCGAACTGGTCTTTGGGCAACCAGCATCTGCTTTGTCGTTTCCTGAAGTTACCAGTGCAACGAGGGGGATGATGGTCCGTAAACAGTCCGTTTCTAGGATTAGACTCAACCAGGTGGTCATTATTGGTTTTGCAAAAATGCAAAGCACTCCCAGTTGTTTTTTTCCTCCAAATGATCCAGACATGCCTCCTTCAAACAGTTCCTGTTCCAGCAGGAGAGCAGAAACAGGAGACGCACACACCTCATCAAGAAGACAAGGTTCGTCTCTTTTTATGTCCTCTAATGTAGTCACGACTCATCGTCCAAACAATTATCTGATCGTCAATAACAAACCTATTTACCATGAATAAATGGGACTTTTATTATTACTTTTATCAGGCAACCAACGAAAGGTTCACTCATTAAATAATGTTAATGCTCACAACTTTTACTATTTCTGATTCTTTTAACAAAATGTATGTAGGCATTTGCAGTCTACACGGTCTGAGAGTTTATTATGGATGTCCTTTTAATTTTGCATTCATTTGAGTTGTTGATTTCTGTATAACAGACAAATGCAAAACCTCTTCTTCTGTCTGCTGGCGGATTACAGACAGGAGTAGACTCAAGTTTCCTGGTTTATTCGCTCCAAACCAGTTGATGGGAACAGAACTTTTTTGCATTTCCTTTTTCTGCAAATTTTCAAAAGTTTGCTTTAAATTTGCTCAACAATCTAATGGAAACACAGCTACTGTTGTACCATCAGTTGTGAGTTGTAGCCTCCCAGACTCCCCTAATCTCTCTCTCTCACAGGCCATGTCCACCAACTATTCATCCTCCCTCAACGACACCCACGTCCTTCCTCCCTTCCTGATGTGCCTGGAATCCCTGGGCAGCACCGTCATCTACATCATGTACACCTTCGTCAACATCCTTGTCCTCCTCCCTCTCTACATCCTCGTCCTTCATCTGGGCTTCCAGCGATGGAGGCGTGGCCACGCCAGGCAGACGGTGAGCCATTCCGACTTCTTCACCTACCACATGGTCGCCGTGGAGATCCTTGGCTCCTCTGGGATGCTGGTCTATTGGTGGGCTTGGCCCCTCGCAGTGAAGCGGTGATAATGTTGGGGGTGTACTTGTCCAGCATTATCTTTCCTGGACAGACTGCGTTTCACCTCCTGACCTGCGTGGAGCGCTACCTGGCCGTCGTTCACCCCGTCGCCTACCTGCGGCTGAAGACGAAGGCAGGGGTCCGGATCAGGAACCTCGCCATCTCGTGCGCCTGGCTGACTTGCTTTGCATGGGTCGGGCTGACAAAATTGTACTTGCCCAGTGTACCCACCACGCCATTGCTCTGCATGTTGGGCATCTCAGTCGTTGTTATAGCGTTCTGCTGCCTTTCGGTCCTCCGTGCTCTGGCTCACCCGGCGCCCGGCGAGGCAGGCGGGGACAGGGAGCAGGTTGACCAGTCGAAGAGGAGAGCTTTCCACATCATCTCAATCATAATGGGAGCTCTGTCGCTGAGGTTTGCCGGGCTTATGGTCACTTTCGGGTTGTCCTATTTACAGTCAATCCATGAAGATGATTTGTGTGCATTGCTGGATTTGGGGATCTCGCTGAACATGCCAAGCAGCCTCGTCCTGCCCCTTCTGTTCCTCCACAAGGCAGGGAAGCTGGCATGTTGTGGTCAGAGCCCTGAATCAGGCCATCCATGACATCAAGTCATGGATGGCAGTGAACTTCCTACAGCTCAACCAGGACAAGACTGAGGTTTTAGTTATAGGTCCTGAAGGCCAGAGAGAGAAACTTTTACCAAAACTACAAGATCTTAAACCAGCACAGTCAGTAAAAAATCTGGGCGTGATTTTTGACTCTGAGCTGAATTTTATTTCACATATCAAAAATATGACAAAAATAGTTTTTTATCATCTTAAGAATATAGCCAGAGTCCGCCCGTTTCTCTCTCAGGCCAGTACGGAGGTGCTGATGCATGCTTTTATCTCCTGTCGTTTAGATTATTGTAATGCCCTGCTCTCTGGTCTTCCCAAAAAGAGTATTGTAAATCTCCAACTTCTACAGAACTCAGCCGCACGCGTGCTGACGAGGACCAGAGGGCGGGAGCACATTACACCAGTTTTAAAATCGCTGCATTGGCTCCCTGTGCGCTTCAGGATCGATTTTAAGGTTGTTTTACTGGTTTTTAAATGTCTTAATGGCCCTGCACCCTCTTACTTATCTGAACTGCTTTTACCATATCAACCCTCGCGGACCTTGAGGTCCTCTGGCACCAGCCTTTTATCCATACCAAAACCAAGAACCAAAACCCATGGTGAGGCAGCTTTTAGCCACTACGGCCCCCACCTGTGGAGCAGCCTGCCGGAGAACCTCAGGACCGCAGAGACAGTTGATATTTTTAAAGGCAGGTTAAAGACACACCTTTTTAATCAGGCTTTTAACTAATATTTGCATTTTTATTCCATTCTTATGTAGTCATATTTTATGTTGTTCCTCTAGCTTGTTTTTTAAGATGATATTAATCTTAAATAATTTAATTTGTTTTATCTACCTATGGTACAATTTTTTATTTTCTTTCTTATCTTACCTACTCTTATCCTTTTAACCGTTCACTCCATTTATTTATCTTTTGTCATGGTTTTTATCCTATCTAATGTCTTTAGTTTTTAAGGTTATACTCCAGAGTTTCCTCAGGGGGGGTCCTCCACGCTGGGAGCTGAGTCCGGGCTGCTGCTTGGGATACTGTCCTTGGGTCCCTTCGGCCTGACCAGCTGTTGTCTGTCAGGGTCGGAGGGCCTTGGCACTGGCGCCCCCCGTGGCACAGTCTGTGACTCCTCCCAGCGTGGATGGCCCCAATGACAGCGCTTCCTCAATTCTCAGTGCCTTGCCATGTCTCCCTGTTGCTGGTATTGTGTATGTGGGTGTGTGGGTGTGTGGGTGTGTGTGTGGAGGGTGGGAGGTGTCTACTTTATTGTTTTTACACTTTGTGTAAAGCACTTTATGCTGCGCACTCGGTGTATGAAAAGTGCTTTATAAATAAAGATTGATTGATTGATTGAAAATGTTTAAAAATATGGACAATATATCATGATTTCAGCCTTTATGGCAGCTGTTTTTTTTTTTTTTTTTTGGTTTTTTGGTATTTTCCCAATTGTAGAAAATATTTTTTTGTGTCTGTGTGTTGTGTATTTATATTTAGGTTGCTGTATATTCATATTCAAGTAGCTGTTTATTTTTCTACTGACATTCTATACATTTATATTTAGGTTGCCATACATTTTTTCTGTGCAAATGTATGAATGGAAAGCCTGTGTTCCTATAAATATTCCCATAAACGTCTCTTCATTTTACATAATAAATATTATTATAATCACTGAATGAATTACTGTAATGCATTTATTTACATGTATATATTTTTTAGTGTTTGATGATGATGATGATGATGATTGCTTATTATCACCCAATGGTTTTGTAGAAGACCGTGTGTCCATGAAGGGATGCTGCCATGTCACTGATCCTGCAACCAGAATTTCCTTACAGAATGATGAAACTGAGCTAAAAGGTCTGATCGGAACATGCAAAGAAGCCACAGTATTTTCCTCCACACCGACTCCAACACTCATCAGTCACGTCCGACAAGACACCGGCCAACTGTCAGCGGAGCAGCAGCAGAAACAAGGTAACCATTTCTTTCTTTTTAAAATACAAATCACATGATGACTACTGACGGATGATTCATGTAATTCTCTCTACTCTTTTTATCTGGTTAATGTGTTTCTAACTCAAAGGCATGCTGGTGTGTTAGCAGTTTTAAGCTTCTTAAAAATAAATTGTCTGAAAATGCTACAAACAGCAAACACCTAGAAATGTAAACACAAACTATTAAAAGAAATGTCTGAAATGGAAGAGAAGTTATGTCATAAAATATTGGCTCCACCTCAACCATTGATTTCTCAAATAAACCCCATTAATGTGTGTTAATAATGTTAAATTATATATATATTATTTACAGTACATTAATATGCCAAGAGAACGGTAAAAAACAATTCACATTTCAAAGAAACCGGCTACATTATGGATTTTTTGGAGAAAACCAATTCATTATTCTTTCATAAATAATAAATTACTGGTTACAACTGGTTGCATGCGTTGTTTTCTAACCTTTTATTTACTGATGTTTCCCCTTTCTTCCTCTACAGATGTTTCTTACAAACATGTCCGTCAACTCTTCCCCCGCCGTCCTTCATCTTCTCTACTTCGAGTGCTTCGTCTCCTCCACCGCCAATATCACTTTTGCCGCTTTCTCCGTCACCAACATCCTCCTCCTCCTGCCTCTCTCCATCCTCGTCCTCTGCCTGGCTGTCAGTCAGCGCTCCGCCTCTTCTGGGACACCGATGAGTCACTCCGACCTCTTCGCGTACCACATGGTCGCCATGGAGATTGTCGGTGTCTTGGGATCTGGCTTCTACTGTTGTGGCCTTTACGCCGACAGCCAGGAGGTGATGACGCTGGGGTTTTACGCCTGCGCCATCATCCTGCCTGGACACTCACACTTCCACATCCTGACCTGTGTGGAGCGCTACCTGGCTGTCGTTCACCCCATCACCTACCTGGGGCTGAGGATGAAGGCCGGGGTCCGGATCAGGAACATCACCATTGGGTGCACTTGGTTGCTGTGCTTCGGGTGGGTGGGTCTCGTCATCCTGGGGCGCCCAAGCTTTCCCATCGTCCCGTTTCTTTGCCTCTTTGCCTTCACCTTGGTTGTGGTCTGTCTCTGCTGCCTTTCTGTCCTCTGTGTTCTGATTCGCCCGGGGCCTGGGGAGGTAGGCGGGGACAGAAGGCGGGATGACCAATCGAAGCGGAGGGCTTTTCACACTGTCACGTCCATAACGGGAGTGTTGTTGTTTAAGTTTGGTGGGCTCCTGGTTTTCACTGGCATCAGTTTGGGGATGATGACCAACAGTGAATGGTGCGCGGTGCTCATGTCGGCGTTCTGGCTCTGTCTGCCCAGCAGTCTGGTTCTGCCTCTGCTGTTTCTCCACAGAGCAGGAAAACTGGCATGTTGTCACTGAGCCAAGAAAAGGTGTTGATATTATGAATTACCATTTTATCAAACGAAATTATTTGATCACATTAAATGCCGGTCTGACAAGGCCTTTAGGCCAGTTTAAATCAAACCTGTCAAACAAAACAGCGTCCTAACCTGCGGTGTTCCCCAAGGCTCCATCCTTGGCCCCCTGCTGATTTCAATATGTATGTTTACCCTTGGTCATATTATACACAAAACATTTTATACCATTGTTATTCAGATAACACTGTTTTTAAAAAATTATATTGAATCAATATAAGCATGTAGTTTAATTATTTTCTTTTTGTTTATTTTACTTTTCTATTTCAGGTAATTCATTTCATTTAAGTGTGGAATTGTTCATTTTGTTCCTATGTAAGACATTATTTTACTAGATCATTATAAGTGTAATTCCTAATAAAATGAACAGCTTGGTGTATCAGAAGAGTTTAGACTCTACCGGATTCATTGTTTTTATTGTTTTCCATTTCTAACCTTATTTATTGGTTTCGTCTATTTCTAAAGGGTTTTTGCTAATCAAATTTCCTGCAACTCACAGACATAATCTTATTGGGTTTATTCTGTCATTTGCATGACCACTGCTAGTAAAGCTGTGCCTTCTGGAAACACATTGCTTCTGATTTGCATTTGCTTCTATCTCTGGCTCCACCTGTACTTGAAACAATCACAATCCTAGGTCATCACAGGGAGAAATACTCTTACCTGATCATGTTAATTAGCTCCAGTAGACAACAATAAGTCATACATACTCAGACAAAATGAGAGTATCGGATCGATATTCGCAATTTATCAAAGAGAAAGATGATGAAAACGTATTGTACAGTTGTTTTATCTTCATTATTTCATGAATAAATTGAAAAAAAGGTCAAATGATGTGACAGTGTTTTCCTGAAGAGCCTAGAAGTTACGAATTAAAATGAGGTCAAGATGAATAAAACCTATGAAGTCAATGCATGCCTATTGGCTCTACAACTTTGCCTTTTTCACCATCAAGAGCAGTAAAAAAATGTTCAGTGCTATTCCACTCGACATATGTATGCGTTTCTTGTAAAAACAGTAAGCTTTACTTTATACCAAAGTGGCCCTCTACAACAGTCGCTGTGGTAATGGTACATCCCACTACAGTGATTTGAATAGCCATGTCCCTTCAAGTCTTTTCTGGATTATGACGCTCCGATCTTCAACCTGATCCAGATGAACAGCCAGGCAGTTTTCCAGCCCGGTGCAGAAACAGCAGCGGAAGCACCAAACTGCTGGGCAGCGAGAACCAGGACCCGGATGTCATCACCGCACACCCGACCGCATTGCTCATTATCAGCGAGACCTTGACGGCATTGCAAACCACCATCCCTCCGAAGCACAAGAACAGCGCTCCCGTTATGGTCGTGATGGTGTGGAAGGCCCTCCGTTTCATCTGGTGGACTGGTTCCCCGTCCCGGCTCTCGGCCCCCGGCCCCGGGTGTCTCAGAGCGCAGAGGACCGAAAAGCTGCAAAAACAGACGACCACGAAGGCAAACGCCACGAAGCAGAAATACAGGATCACGTTGGGCCGGATTGTCTTCACAACGAACAGCACCCAAACGATTGCGATGCTGATATTTCGGGTCTTGACCCCGCCTGAGTTCTTCTGATGCAGGTAGGTGACCGGGTGGACCACGGCCAGGTAGCGCTCCACACAGGTCAGGGTGTGGAAATGCACTTTAACGGACCAGGTGGTGGTGAAAACATCCAAGCTCATCCTCAGCACCACAGGGAGATCGGCGTACATGCCCACAATGAAGAAGAAAGATGCGCCGATCGCAATCATCTCCATGGCGACCAGGTGGAAGGTGAAGACGTCGGAGTGACTGGTCGCCACTGCCGCCGTGGTGCGCTGCTGCCTCCACCGCTGGTAACCGAGGTAGAGGACGAGGGCGGAGAGAGGGAGGAGGAGGACAGCGTTGGTGACCGAGAAGGAGGTGAAGATTAAGATGCTGGTCCTCGACCGGTAGCATTCCAGGACCGGGAACGAGGAGTTGGAGGCGAGGCTAGGAGCGTCGAGGGAGAAGCCGGCGAAGTTAAAGATGGCTGACATGGTTCTGAAAAAGGAAGAGGAGGATTACAACGATGGAAACGGAGAAAACACAAGAAGATGAAAATATACAACTTACTGAAGGATAAATCCACATTTCACAACAAAAACAAATGAACGGAAGCAACTTCAGCAACTTTGTGTATCTTTAAAAAGTAACAATTTAACAATTTCAAGAAAAATATTGATTGCCCAACAGACACACACATAATAACAATAATGATAAAACTCTATGTTCCATAAAGTATGACTATAAACAACTTCCATTAAAACCTCGATGACGCTTTACCATTTTTGAAAATATTTATTTTGTCTTTTAAACTATATTTAAAAGACTATATACTTTTGTACTATATTCATAACAAATGCGTAAAACATATATACTGTAAACGACATGTCACGTGAAATTGTTAAAGTCGTTAAAGTTGTAATTAAAAACAATAATACCAGAATGTTATATTTTTTAAACATCACCCACCTCAGCAGATTGTATTCGTCCGTCTCCTGCAGCTCCGAACTGGCCGACTGCGACTCGCCGCTGTCCGCTCAACGTTTATCGTAAAGCGTGTCGTGAGAACATAAATCTGTGTGTGTTCTCCACGGTCATAAGTCACAGCGAGAGGCTTTTTGCATGTTGGAGAACTGATGCTATTTTTTCCGGCAAATTGCAAAGGCAAATTGTAGTTTTCCCCATAATTGCTCTGCAGGGAGATCAGACACCAAACACACACAACAACAAAAGTTATCATTGTCTGTAGAAATGACTCAACCAAAAAACACACACATTACATTTTCAATTAGGGGTATTTATTGACCTTTATTTGAATACAGTGACATCATTATGCAGAAATTGTATCACACAGATAGTCTTGCAATTTAAAAAAGCTTTCTCAAACATGAAATTACAATTCAACAAACACAAACAAATGATATGCTATATGAATATATACAGTATGTATATGTGACAGGCTTCAGATAACAAATACAATCATCTTAAAACCCTATAGTAAACACCATGGCAACTACATTCCAACACCTTAATAAGATCCTAACAACCCCTCCAACACACAAGCGACACCGTTGCCATATCCTTAATCTCCATTGCGGCCTATTAAATCATAGCATTAGCATTAGCATAGCCCAAGGATTCAAATTGCAAAAATTATTTTCGGCCCAATTATCACAACAAAGCTGAGGTTCATGTATAATCGGCTGTTTCTTTTAATCAACACAAATTGACACAAATTACATTATGATACAGAACCAACGTTAATGCAGCAAAACCACTTAGTTGGGTTCAGGATGAAGTGACATGAAAAAAATGGACTATTCAAGACTAGGCTAAATCAGATGATATAATCTTCCATCCACATGAATCTAATACAACAAACTGGTTCTGCTAGTCCAACGTACTCTTAATCCCCCCACCAATCTTTCTTTAAATTGAAGCCTGTGTTTCTCTTTACACACTTTTATAACAGCAGCATGTTGGTTTCCCTGCCCTCTGTAGATACAGCAGAGGCATCATCAAAGTGGAGGGCAGATTAAAATAGAATCCCAAACTCTGTACAACACAGATGCTTTGGGAGTCTAGTATTGCCAGGGAACTCAAACACATGACACAAAAGTACCCTAGAAACCACAACCACAGCATGCCTGTTATGGCCATTATCATGTGGAAAGCCCTCTGCTTCGACTGGTCGACTTGCTCCCTGGTCCCGCCCACTTCCCCAGGCCGTGGACGAATCAGAACGCGCAGAACAGAAAGGCTTGCATAAAGACACAACAAGTACAGAGAAGACCAAGGTGCAGCAAATTGACATGGTCAATACAATAGGTGTGAACAGGGCTATGACTACGCCGCACAATCCGAAGCACAGCAGCCAAACACATCCGAGGCTGATATTTCTGATCCTGACCCCCTGCCCCTTTCTCAGCCGCAGGTAGGTGACGGGATGAACCACAGCCAGGTAGCGCTCCATGCAGGTGAGGATGTGACAAGACCCCACGCTGCAAAAAGTGCTGGATTGGATCCAGTAAGCCAATTGCGTCATCCATTCGAGACCGGCAGAGAAGGCCCAATAGAAGGAGGTAGTCCCCAACAACCAGACCAGCTCCACGGCGGCCATGTGGTAGGTGATGACGTCAGTGTGGCTCATCGCGGTGAAAGAACGCTGCTGCCGCCATCGCTGGTAACCCAGATACAGGACGCCGGTGGAGAGAGGGAGGATGAAGAACGCTCTGGTGACTACGAAGGCATGGTGGAGGAAAACACTAGCTGGGAATCTGGAGCAACGTAAGGGGACTGAATGGAGGGAGGAGTTGGAGAATGAAGAAGAGTTGATTGAAAGGTCGGCCATGTGTAGAAGCCTGAGGTGGAGAAAGAGAAAACCAGTGGCATCAGTGAGCTGTCGGGCAACAACACAAACGAGGGGTGGAGGGGTAATAATCAATACTTTAACGTGGCAAGAACGGATTGATGCACGGGGTGCCAAGTATCGATCCTGAAGATCCCAATCTGACAACTTAACCTCATTATATAAACAGATGTTGACAAACTGCATGATTTGCAGTTGGAAAAATACTCAGCATATCACATCATTCTTTAAATGGCAATAAGATCGTATCATGTGGCCTCTGGTGAATCCCACCCGTATTAACAATGATGACATTTTTCATTTCTGATGAATTTCAATAACCAAAGTTAGATAACTTCTGACGGTGGTTGTTGAGATATTTCACTTAAAAACAAAAATGTCAACCTTATGTTTGCACTGCAGGAACAGTCACAGGATCGTCAAAGTCGGTAGGATTTGTCCTCTGGGGACCATGAATGCATGGCAATCCATCCAACATAGACCAATAAGACTCAAACCATAATGCAAAATCCTTTAGTAGTCAAATAAAACCCACCTTGTCAGCGTTGTTTGTCCGTCTCCTGCGTCTGGCAACTCACCAACACCCGGTCCAAATATAATCATCTGTTGGTTGTTTAAGATCTTCATGTGGGACAGATGGAGGCTGCAGTTGTTTTGCATATTTTAATATTAATTCATGAGGTCTCTAGCCTGTCAATCAAAGTAGGCAAATTTTCCTCTCACGATACAGCTGCAGGACACCCGCCCTCGTATTATTCAAGTATATTTTGCGAGGATGCTTCAGTGGGCAGATTAACAGCACTACAACCCGTCCATCAAAAACCTATTTCTGTCTAATTGACTTTCCCATTAGCATTTGTTTGTGTCACGATTTGGGAGTCCAAAAAGAAGAGTCAAATGCTGAAGGGAAGGAGGCAAAAATCAAACAAAAACCAAATACCAGAGCTAAACTGGCAGGCAAGAAAACTGGAGGGAAGACCGAGGCAGTACAAAGATAAAAATACTCAAAAGACAAAAACAAACTGGTATGGCATGAAATCAAACGAGGAACGTGAGGAGCAAACGTAGACCCGAGGCAGGAACATAGACACTGAGGAGGCGGGCGACCTGACACTGAGACAGGAAACACATGGACTAGATACACAAGAAGCTAATGAGGCAACAAGACACAGGTGGGCCGAACATGAGGACCGGCTTCTCCTGATCGTCCTTCTCCTGCATCTCTGAAATCAATGACTGCCTTTTAATGCCATCTGGTCCACATACATGACTGTGTGTGTGTGTTGTATAATGAGTGAGTTTGCAGGTTTTGCATATTAAAAACAGACTTCTGATTTTGTGCCACTCCAGTCTGTTAATCAGAGGCAAATTTACTCAAAGTGCAGGGTCAGACCTGGCACTGCTGGTAAGGATTCAGTGTTTCAAAAGCATTTTTTTAGTAATTAAAATCAATAAGCTACAGAGCCTCCAAAAGCTACACACCCCATAGAGATATGGTAATTGTGATAATCTTCTTTACACACCTGCGCCCTGTAACGTGGATCACATTGTTTGGGTCTCTGAGTTTGACTTCTTTTTCAGTATCAAAGTCATTTGAGTGATTGTTGTGTCTTTAATGCTCGCAGTGCAAACAGGAACTGCTTGTGGCCAAAGCGGTGATGTTTAACAGCCAAGGAATAGCAGATGGGAACTGAATGAAGATGGGCCTAGTATTGAGCCTTGTGGGACTACGCGTGACATGAGAGCGGAAGTCATTCACGGACCTTTCTGATGGCTTTGCAATCTTTTCATTGCATGTGGTTGCAGAACAACAATTAATCTTGAAAGAGAATTTCTACCACCCATCATACTGAATTGTTTTTCAGTGTATGTTCTCAACAGTACCACTTAACTTCTGAACTTCTTAAACAGTCAGTCGTCAGTCAATTCAAGGATCCTGCGGGTAGCTTTCCTGACACACAGGAGCAGGTTTTGGGAACAGTTCCCCTGAAATAACTAAATTCCCGGAATTGAATATGAGGGCTGCTGTTTAGCAGATGACCCTGCACTCTGCGGATAAATCATGTGAAAGTCATTTGCCTGCTGTGATTTATTACAAGCAAGATGCAAAAATACCCACAGTCTGTCGGTCTGAAGCACTCAGATGTGAACAAACATTTATACCAGATACCAGGGAACAGCTGTCAGACAGTCTGGAGACAAAAGAAAGGGAAGAAAGAAACGGTTCCGACCAGGTGGGTGTCCTTCAATAATGTCGGCGTTTTCCAGGTTAATATTTAGAAATAAAAATCATGACTCTTTTTAATTAATATTATAAAACATCGTGTCAACATTTATAAAAATGACTGATTGAATTTTTCTTTAATCTCTATTTCTCAGTGGTGTCTTTGGCTGTTTTGGGAGTTTTACGCAGTTGACATTTTTACTTATTCTGTGAAATCTCTCAGCGTCTACATGGACGGACTGGCCAGATATTAATGGTTACTAGACAATGATGTGGAGTCTCGCCGGACCCTGAAACGAAGGTGAACTTGTCTACAGTGTCTCATTTGCTTTGTTTTTGTCTTTCGTCTTCAGATATGTCAGTCAACTCCTCAGACCAGATTCTATTCTACCGCTGCCTTGACCACAGCGTTAGCCTTTGGATTTTCCTTTCTTTTTTCTTCACCAAGAGCCTCCTCGTCATCCCTCTTTCCATCCTCATCTTCTCCCATGGTCACCGACGCTCCGCCGCAGCATCGAGCCACTCCGACGTCTTCACCACCCACTTGGCTGCCATGGAGCTGAACAGTCTGGTGTTCTTCATCATCTACTTTTGTGGCACCTACACGGATCTCAAAATGATGACGAAAGTAGCGTTCCATATTTATCACATGGTATTTCCTAGAGAGATTTTATTTCATGTTATCACCTGTCTAGAACGATACCTGGCGGTTGCTCATCCGGTGGTCTACCGGGGCCTGAGGCAGTCTGGAGGGGTCAGGATCCGAACCGTTGCTGTTGGGTGTGTTTGGCTGCTGTGCTTCGGATGGATCGGTCTATCACTTCTATACCACCCTGAACTTCCTGCGATTCCCTTTTTCTGCTCATTGGCCTTCAGTTTAATCGTCGTATCTTTCTGCAGCCTTTGCGTTCTCCGCGTTCTGATCCGTCTGGGGCCGGGGAAAGTGGGCGGAGACGGGGAACGAGTTGACCAATCGAAGCAGAGGGTTTTCCACACAGTAGCGTTCATAATGGGAATGCTGTGGTTGTGGTTTGTCGGGGCCATCGTGTGTTCTGCTCTGCACAATTCCCATTTGCTAACGTACAATGAAGGATGTGTGGTGATGGTTTGTGGAGTTTGGTGTAGTTTGCCCGCCAGTCTGGTGTTACCATTGCTTTTCCTACACAGAGCAGGAACACTGCAGTGCCGTCGTAACAGCACAGCGGAATGACAGCGCGGAGTCACGTGACGTTACGTATGAATAAGACAGAAACCGCTATAATGGTCAAATTAACAATTACATTCATTTTTGTGTTTAGAAAGGTTTAAGACTCTGAACCTGTGTGTACTAATCAGTGATGTTGTCGTGGAATGCAGAGGTCTTCAACGTTCTTCAGGCCAAGGACCCCCTGTTGAAGATCTTTGGTGTAATGTGTATTATATTAACCTTTAACGTAGCATAACGGTATTACAGTATAATAAAGTAAAATCACTGTATTTAAATAAAGAATAAATATCCATTTACTGTGTGTGATTGTGATTTTCGTTGTACAATCACTGCCTTCTACCTACACCTTAATGACAGGAGACGTTTTAAGGTATATTTGGATCAGATTCTGTTGAAGAGAGAGTTTGGAGACACAGTAGAAGGACGATCAGAAAGAAACTGAGCTGAATACGCTAACTTGTATTCAATTCAACATAAATTTACATCAAAATTCTATTAAGAGGGTACTGATGGTTCGAGAAAATTCATGTCTCTTAAATAAATCATGATTCAGTTCATGAATGCGTTCACTTTTGGAGACCCAGCTTCTGTTTGACTGTCGGCTTTTATTTAATGTTTCTAATAATTGTTTGGGTCTTGAATGAGTCTGCTGTCAGGTTTATCTGAGCCATGTGGGTGCTATTTAATGTTTAAATAAGACAGTGAGAGCCACAGGTAAGTGTAGCGAATATCTTGCACGTATATTTAATGGTATCATCTGCATAAAAATGTATGTTGCTGTACTGATTTGGAAGAATAATGAATTGAATGTTTTATGTTAATCATAATCTCCGCTACTATGGTAAGATGTCTAAACTCAGCACCATTAATACTACAGTATTTCATGATGTATTATAGATTAAAGGTTTTATGGTGATTTTCGTTGTACAATCACTGCAGACTGGGATCATATTCAAATAGAGGTGCTGCTCTCCCTGCGATCTGACTTCCCAGTGACACCATAATGTGGAAAAATGTATTTGCCTGTTTTAATTTACCGTGAAACAGTATCATTCATCTTGAAAAACAGAAACCCCACAATCCGGCTCTCACCTGTTCTTCCCACACCTTAATGACAGGATACGTTTTCAGATATATTTGGATCAGATTCCGGTGAGCAGCAGTCGGAGGGTTTAGAGACGCAGCAGAAGGACAGTCTGAAAGAAACCGCTGAGGTGGGTTTTCTTTAGAAACAAACCAGTTAAACATGTCTTTATTTAGAGTTGTACTTATTAATGTGACTTCACTGCTGATATGTTGAAAACTGATCCTTCACAGTTCATTTTTCAGGGGATTTTTTTGATATTGTCAATAATTAGTTTGCTGTAAATTCTACACTTGTGATTTAAGGTTCTAACACATTTAAATGCATATTCAGTCTTTTTGTTCATGCTTTTGTCTTGTATTTGTTAAATGAGTGGTACTTGGGAAATTAATACAAGTAGAGTGACATTTGTGATTCATGTTAGAACTTCCTTATAATTATTTTATATTAACTTGAAAGTCTTTGTAAGATTATAATAGGACCTTTTATAAAGGAGATTATTTCTTTTCATGTCACCATTTGATTTTCAACTCCCCTTTTGTTCTCCTCTTCTTCAGGCCTCCATGTTCATAAACATGTCAGTCAACTCCTCTTCCGTTGATGACCTCCCACTTCCTCCTGACTCCTTCTCCAACTCCTCCTACAACGTTTCCTTAAACAGATGCTTCACTTCCAAGATGACCGCGTACACCTTAGTTGTTGTCTCCTTTTCCCGCATCTTCACCCTCCCTCTCTACATCTACGTCCCCTACTTGGGTTACCAACGATGGAGGAAACGGCGCTCCACGTCCACGGCTACGAGTCACACCGACTTCTTCACATATCACGCCATCCTCCTGCATCTGATCGACGTCTTGGGGTTTGCCGCCTACATTTACGGCGGCTACATCCATCTCCCAGTGGTGACGGAGGCAGGGATCGGCATCTTGTCGTTCTCCTCTCTCGGACAGGCTCTGCTTCAAGTCTTCACCTGTGTGGAACGATACCTGGCTGTTGTTCACCCCGTCATCTATCTGGGTCTGAGACAGGCGGGCTGGATCCAGATCGTCAGCGTTGGATGTGTTTGGACGCTGTGCATTGGATGGTTGACTGTGTCCTACCTAACAAGTTACATGGTCACCAAGATCTTGTTTTATGGCTCAATTTTCATCTTTTTGTTTGTCATCTGTTTTTGCAGCGTTTCAGTTCTTTGCATTCTCAAGTGTCCTGGGCCGGGGGAAACGGGGGGAACAGGGAGCGGTCGGATCCATCAAGGCAGAGGGCTTTTCGCACCATTTTGGCCATAATGGGGATGCTGTCGTTGAAGTTTGGGGGAGCTCTGATGCAAGGTGTGAGGTCCAGTGATGTGTGTGTGAAGTTGATGTCTACATTCTGGTACGGTCTGCCCAGCAGTCTGGTGTTACCTCTGCTGTTTCTGCACCGGGCAGGAAAACTACAATGCTGTAGAAACAATGAATCAGGATGAGATCGCGATGATATGTTCAAGTATCGTACTGTAAAAACACTGTCAATCTGAATTTTAAAATAATGTGTACAAGCAAGCAAGACCAATTTAAGTATAAATTACATATTCGCATACAATTTTAATGGCAGGATAGCCAGAGAAATGGTACGTTTGTAGGGAATACTATGACCTTGGTTGTATCTGTACTTTAAATGAAGGAATATCTGGAAATCAGACTGAATGTGACTTAGAAACACACATATGACATAGTGTCATCTGACTAAAAAGACTAGAATGCAATCTATTCTAAATTTTAATAGTAAAACACCTAGAATAGTACCCTGTGGAATCCCGTTACTGAATAGTAAAGGATCTAGAATAGAACCCTGTGGAATCCCATTACTGAATAGTAAAGGATCTAGAATAGAACCCTGTGGAATCCCGTTACTGAATAGTAAAGGATCTAGAATAGGACCCTGTGGAATCCCATTACTGAATAGTAAAGGATCTAGAATAGAACCCTGTGGAATCCCGTTACTGAATAGTAAAGGATCTAGAATAGGACCCTGTGGAATCCCGTTACTGAATAGTAAAGGATCTAGAATAGGACCCTTTGGAATCCCATTACTGAAAAGTAAAGGATCTAGAATAGAACCCTGTGGAATCCCATTAGTGAATAGTAAAGGATCTAGAATAGGACCCTGTGGAATCCTGTGGAATAACCAAAGTGCTTGTTGGATCGTCAAAAAGAAATCTGGAAATGTCAAAGCTCAAAAAGTTGGATTTTGTCAATAATATTGCAAAAGTGCAGAGTTGTTCTTAATTGTTCGTCCAGCACGTTAAGAGTTTGTTAAACAACATGACAGTTCACCGGTTTCCATTCCACCATCTGACTGAGATAGCACAGATGTTTATTTGCGACATCACAGAGGCCTTTACACAAGTTAGAGACACAATAAATTAAACAGAGGAAAATCTCACGGGAGATCATTTAAATATGAATTTTGGTCTCTTGTCACGTTGCGGTTTCAGGCACCGGGTGGCCCCTCATGTGTGTTTTCAGACAGTGGCTCTGAGTGAAGGCCTTGTCACAGAGGGTACACTTGTACGGTCTCTCCCCATTGTGGGTCCTCATGTGGACCGTCAAATACGTTTTGCGAGCGCACGCCTTCCCACAAATCCCGCAGACAAACGGCTTGGCGCCCGAGTGCACCGTCACGTGGTTATCCAGATTGATCTTGCGTTTGAAGGACCAGCCGCAGTCCGGGCAGCGGTACGGTGTCTCTCCGGTGTGGACCCGCATGTGGATCGTCAGCGGTCCCTTAGTGGTGAACCCCTTGCCGCACTCGCCGCAGTGGTACGGCTTCTCATTGGTGTGCGTCCTCATGTGGATCTGCAGCTGCTTGCTCGTCAGGAACATCTTGCAGCAAACGTCGCAGAGGTACGACCTCTCCCGGTCCGTGTGGATCTTCTTGTGCTGCCTCAGCGTCCCGGGAAGCTTGAAACGCCTCCCACACACCTCGCAGCTGTGAGGTCTCTCGCCGGAGTGCGTCATCTTGTGGCGGGACAACGATCTGTAGTCGCTAAGGGATTTGCCGCACACGCCGCACAGGTGCGTCTTCTTGTTGGCATGAGTCTGGCGGTGAGCTTTCAGCTGTTCCTTCAGCGCGAACACTTTGTGGCAGGTGTAGCATTTGTTTGTTTTATCCGTCTTGTGGAGTTTCTGGTGGTTCTCCAGGGACACCTTCATCGCAAAGGCCTCGTGGCAAACGTCGCATTCGTATGGTGTCTCCCCCGAGTGTGCGGCAACGTGCTCATCGAGGCCGAGAACGCCGGAGAAAGACTCTCCGCAAATGTGACAGTCTTTCGCGTTTTGGTGACTTTCTAGGTGATCCTTCAACGCGGACTCTGGAAGCTCGCCGCACACTCCACAAACACTTCCCGGCTCGTCCACGTGATTCCAGGCGTGTTTGATGAGCGCCACTTCTGATTTGTGCAGAGCTCCACAGGCTTTGCAGGAGAGAACGTCGCCGCTCGACTCGGCCGACTCGACATCACAACATCTGGCTTCTTCTTCCTTCAGTTCAGACTCGCTGTCTTTCAGCTCGTTGTCGCTCTTGTCCGGATTCCAATCGTCGTCGTTGCGATTTACTTCTTCTTCCTTTTCAACATCGACGTCATTTTTACTCTCGGCTGGTTCCGACATCCCGTGATCTGCATCTTCAGCCACCTCCGTTTCCATATCATGCAGTTGCGAGGTTGAGCCGATGGACGCGACGTCTTCTCCGCCACCTTCGACCTCCTGAACGCCGTCACTATGGGAACCAGGAGCAAAGATTAAGAGGGAGTAGAAGGGAGGTGTTTAACATCTGGTTCAGACTCCTCTCTCCTCTGTCGCTTCACTGTTTACACTTGTTTACCGAACGTTTATGAATATTTTATGAATGTCGTTTACAGGTCGTTTTCTGATTTTTTTACAAAAAGTTTACGAATAGTTTACGAATCATTTAAGGACTGTTTATGTATCATTTCCGAATAGTTTATGGATCATTAATGAGTCGTCAATGGGTCATTTTCGGATAGTTTACCGATCGTTTACCGGTCGTTAATGGGTCGCTCTCAGCTGGATGTAGTGAGGCGTCCCTGACACGGCGTTGGATGTCGTCCACTATGACACTCTACCCGGTATAAAACAACATTGATTGTTCGGGATAGAATCCGCTGATATCGTGGGGTCTGAACCAGGCGTGAAGTCGTATCTGATCATATGTTGGGGCAGATAATTATGAGTTACCTTGTTCGAGGTCTTTCTGCACACGTCTGCACGACGGTGGTGGACAGGAAGTCTTCAGCTCTGTCGTCTTTTGTCTGCGGAGGATTCATCTCCTCTTCGCCAGCCTCCCGTCGCCTCTGTATGAATAAAAAGAGACCCCTGCTTTGAAAACCATCACATAATTATCCCTTCTCATTCTGCCGCCGAGCCTCGAAGACAGAAGTACCTTGAGTCTGACGTAGAGCGTCGACTTCCAGCCCGTGCAGCCGATGTTCCTGTGGATCTCCTCCGCCGTCACCGTCTCCACCTTCAGAGGCTGTAACCGCCGCCGCTTGTCCGACGTTAAGATGTCAAAGGGTTTGTCGTCTCCGGACAGCTGAGGGAAGGTGGACCTGAGCAGGTCCAGGAAGTCTGGCTCCCGCAGGCCCCGGGGACACTTCAGCCTCAGCATCGGACATTTCTTAAGAACTGGACGAGGGAGGGACGATAAAATGAGCCAGAAAAAAACAGGAAGCAGCCCGGATCGGGAGTTTCCAAACTGACAATAAATTGATCGTGGTGGATTTCCAAAATCGTGAATACCATTGTTTGAGAGCACGTCGGTCTGAGAGTCCTCCAGGATCCGGATCCTGAGGTCTACGTGGTTCTGTGTTTCAGTGATCTGAGGTCTGCCATGCTTCCTCTTCTTATACTGACATCTGAGAAGACGAAGAGCAGCTGTCACCAACACATTTTATTAGGATGTAATATTAATCAAGGAGCTGGATGTTTGTGGTCCAACCTTGATAGAGTCTGATTCGATGAGTCCTCCTGGTTCTCTGGATCCTCTTCAGCGTCTTCATCCTCCTCTTCCTCAGCAGGACCAAGGCTGCTGCTGCTGCACCTCACACCTGCACAAAACCCAGAAACCACTTCACATTTCGGGTTTTATTTTGAAAATTACAGGATTAAATGATGCTGTTTTTGTCTTTTTTAAATGACCATGTGAAACTAACTTCTTCATAAGAAGATTATTAGATACATTTAAAGTATTATTATTATTATTATTATTATTATTATTATTATTATTATTATGTCCAACATGTTCAGCTCTACTGGATTTTAAACCCTGTCTACATAGACATGCCAAATGACAAAAACTGTGACTCTGATTTCTCCCACATGAAATTCAACACGTCAGAAAAACATGACTCAATACCATAAATGCAGCACTAGTTCTAAACCATAAATTCGGCATCAACAAAGCAGCGGGATATTAAGGAGAAATAACCATAAAGCTAAGGTTTAACGCGGGTTAAATCCAAGTCTGGGCATTTAACAAGGTGTTCCTTTCTCACTTTAAATAAATGATTAAAGATCATTATTTATTTTTATAACCTGATGTAAGCAGATTTGTTGACATGCAAGCAAATATTACATTTCATAAAATCTGAATGGAGTTCGTCGTGTCGCCCATCGCACCAGGACTAGTTGTTTTTCTAAGCCGAGACATGAACGACCAACCCGCTGTACTGAAGGCGACCTGAGCCCGAAGGACCTCCAGCTGCTTCCTCTGCCGGTCGATCTCCTGCCTGAAGCCCGAAGCCTCGTCCTCGTAGCCGGCTACGACCCGGTCCACCGCCGTGAGGATCTCCTGCGAGGCGGCGGCGAGTCTCTGGGTGACAAATCCTCTCAGAATCTCCCCGCTAGACATTTTATACAAACGGTCGGTGTTGGTTGTTGAAGAGACTTAATCCGGCCTTGCATTGTTTACTGACCCGCTTCCGGTTTTTTTTTGGTGCGCATATAAATGTCATCCGAGTAGAAACCTGAGACCTGAGCCAGGTGTTCCCCTTTTAGTCCTAAATCTTTAAAAGATGAAATAAATAAACGTATCACCGTAAAAACAATAATAAAATAAAATAAATAAAACGAGCCAATAAAAAAGAATTGAAGACTTTTTGTTGTATTGAGTCTCTCTAAAAGTATAATTAGCATGTAATTATTGAAAGTGAGGTCCTTCTGGTGTCATATTAACAAATTAAATTTCCAGAAAAAATAATCACCCGTATGGAAGCCAGTCAGGAGAAGAAATCTCAGAATACGGAATTAGTGTTGTATGAATATGACATACCAAGTCATGATTTTGAGTTGAATTATTACTCAGATATTTCACTGAAGTAAACGTATAAATACCACAATGTGAACAAAATACTACATTACAATTAAAAAAACAGGATCTATAATCTTACAATCGAAAATAATAGGAAGCCACTCATCAGATTTATTGCAGTGAGTATTGCAATACCAGACAACAAACACAAGGGGGAGCGCCTTGCACAGAGCAGCATGCTGTTAAATACATACATTTATCCTGACAAACAAAAACCACTGTGTTTTAATAACATTTTAAATCTGTGTTTGTTTTTCTGAGACATTCTTCCTTGTTCGGCTTTGTTGAACATGCGTTAAATATATAAAAACTGTATATCTGACAACATCAAGTGAAGTTTTGGTAAAATAAGCGAGACCTTTTAGTTGTGGAAAAGAATGTGAAATCAGGCTAAACCAATGTGACTCTGGCTTGACCTCAAGTTTATCAACATTCATCACTCCTCTTCCTCGCCCCTCACCCCCTCCACCTTCTCTCTTTCTATCTTCACCGGCATGCTCGACTTCCTGGGCTTCTTCTTCGGCACCAGGTCTGCTGACTCCCGCCGCCGCCGCCGCCATTCGCTAAGCGAGCCGGCGTAAGCCTTGTCTTGTTTTCCCTCTGTGACGCCGTAGTCATGTGATGCCGGTTGGGCGTCGCGGCTTGCCGTGGTGACGGAGGCGATGGAGGCCGGGCGGGGGAGGGGGGCGGGTGCAACGTGGCGTTGACAGTGTTCGGTTTTGTCCACCGTGGGAATGACCAGGGGGACGAGAGAGGGAGGGGAGCCCAGTGAGGAAGCAGGGGGAGGAGGAGATCTGTCACGTAAGATGAAGTTCTGGTTGGAGAGCTGGCTCGGATTTTGGTGCAGCGGGTGAGGAGAAGGGGGCACTGCTTGATGGGGCGTGTCCTCCCAACCACCGTGTTGGAGGTTCGTATAACCATTTAACCGGTTCCTCAGGTAACGCACGTCCTCATCCTTTGGCCAAATCCCGTCCCCGATATCTTTCTCCTTGCTCGTACGCATGTGAGCGTCTTTGCAAACGTGTCTGTCCTTGCGTAGTTGCGTGTCGGAGTGTGTGATTCGGTGGCTGTGTGCTTCTCTGGCAGCTCCCGTATGCAACCGCGGGTTCGGGTTTGCGCTGTGCCGATTCCGGCTACGCAGCGAGCTGAAGACCATCGTGCAACCTGCCACTGTGCAACGATGTTTGATCTTCAGGTGGACGGCGTTGTAGTGGATCTTCAGGGTTCCTGCAAACAAGGAGGCAAACGGTGCACTCGTTAAGGTTGTGGAACCCCAAAATGAGTAGAGAATCTTAAACGGAACCTTGTGGAACTTCCCTACACTATAGGCTTTTGATGCAGACTTGGAGAAACCAGCACATTCCTACCTTTGTCATAGAAGCTTTTCCCACAAACACCACAGCAGACTCTCCCTTTCCGACCTCCTGCAGGTGAAAGTGAAGTGAGGGAGCAGAGGGAAGACGGGAGAGGGCAGAGGGAGGAAGATGGGGACGGGAGAGGGTGGATTGAGGAAGAAAAGGAGGAGGTGGGAAGAGGACAGAGGAAGGAGGAGGAGAAGGATGGGAGGTGATTGAGCGAGTAGGAAGAGGAGTGGGAAATCTTCAGAGGAGAGGAGGAAAGGGTCGGATGACGTGAGGAAGAAGTAGGAATGAACGAGGAGCTGAAGGACGGAGAGAGTGCGGAGGTGATCTCCTGCTTGGCCATGCCCCGATGCAGATCCTGGTCGTCGTGGAACCGGGGCTCCTGGTGCCATATGGACCGAGCCGGATTTGGCTTGTCAGGGTCTGCTTTGATTTTTAAACCCGATTCAACGTTGGACTGCTGCAGAATCGGATCATTGTGTTGCTGTCTTCCTCCTCCGTCCCGCTCGGGCAGTTTGGCCTCAGTGAGCTTCCGTAGACATTGTGTTAGCTTACTGGGAGGAACGAGATCCTGATAGAGGAACAAGGAGGAAGGGGGTCAACCAAACTTAAAGAACCTTTCCGGATACATGTAGATAAGCAAGCTGAAACACAGTGCTTGGAAGAAAAGTCGTTTCATTGAATTACCTTGGTGGGAGGACCCAGACAGTGCAAGGTGGAGTTTGGAAAGTGGAAAGGCAGAAGCAAAGACGGCCCCCCTGGGAGGTTTTCAAAATGGTGGACGGTGTCGTTGTGTTCGGCGGCACTGTTTTTCTTAAAACGGCAGATGCCGGAGACTAAAGGTGAATGTCCTCTGGTGTTCTTGAGCGCTGAAGGACTTCCCCCGTTCTGCTCGGCCAACTTGTTGATGTTGGATTGCAGGCTCTTGGGGTCAGGGTTCAGCGGCGGGTCGGAGAGGCGGTTCACAGCTTCGAGGCACTGAAGCCTCATCAACTCAACGATGGGGCGTGTCTCGCCGAAGCGGAGGAACTGTTTGAGGATGAGCAGCTCTTCTTCGGGGGTCACCATCGACCAGCGGTCCAACACCTTGCCACCAGGATGCTGAAGAGAATAAACCTGGTCAAGATTCAGAACTCAGGAAAACCCGAGCACATAGACCCTGAATTCATGCTCAGCAGTGGCGTGCACAGACATTTTGGGGGGCAGGTGCTCAGTGAAAAATAAGGGCACTTTATGCGGCATGTAGAACTGACGGCTGCCTTATTACAGCAGTGTGAGATTTAAAAAATAAATAAACATTACAGGCACATGTTGAATGTTATATGCTATTGTTTTATTTCCCACAGAGCTGCTCCCCTGGGCTGCCTGCTGTAGCTCCCTTTCTTTTTCCCTTCTTATCCTCTCCTTTCTAGGCATTATGCTGCAATTGGTAAATAAAAAGAGACCAACAATATGAATAAGACTGTTTGGTTATATTTCAACAAGGCACAGGGCTACTTTTTCTGCAGGCAATTGGGAATTGCCTGTTTGTCATTACTGCAAGTGTTAATTATGTAGCCTAATGTAAACCTACACAATAGCCTACTAAATATTAATCTTAAGTAAATATACAGATAGATTCACATGCTGTAGGATACCAATGACAAACTCTACCAGTGGTCATCATCATGTCATATCTATTACTGATTTTGGGTAGCGTCTAGCTTGTTAAGCAGATGAGTAGCCATTAATTTATGCCCAGCTGTGTGGCGTTGAGACCGGCTACTTCACAACAGAGACAAATAAATTCAAGTTGCAGCTTTGGCAACTAAGGCGCATTCACACTGCTTTTATTTTGAAAATTGACCGGATTGTCTCGTGTTTCTTTGTGTGAAAAAAACGAACTTTCAAAAGGGCACTTGCTTGGTCCAGAGGGCAAGGGCAGGTGCTTTAGCACCACCTAGTGTCTACCTGTGCACGCCACTGATGCTCAGTTTTAAATTTATACATGTTGTGAAGTCCCAGATACACCAGGAAACCAAACGCCTCCTGTCACGGTGATACGACATATACCTGCAGCATGTACCCTCGAACATAATCCCCCAGACTCCAGCCCAGCGTGTGCAGGATGTGGCCGACCTGAAGATGACAAAAGGCACCAGTCAAACGGCATCTATGGCTTCGCTGTACGACTAATTTATGATGCTCGGAAACCACGGCAACCACCTGTTCTGGGGTCAGGACGCTGAAGAGACGATCCAGCAGGATCTTCAGCCGAACGGGAACGGCCTGAGCTCCGTACAGGACCAGGGAGCTCAGGTCCAACACCAGCCCAGGAAGGGCCACCTCCACCGGGCCGCAGCTGGTGGGGAGCTGGGCCTGAATCTGGAGCTTGGCCAGCGCTGCAGAAGAAGGTTAGAAGTATGTATTTGTACATGAAAGTTAAATTATAAATATGATTTGAGAGTGAACATTTTCACAGTCAGATTATGATAACAATTCTATATAATAGCATAAAAAATACAACTGATGTGTACAAAATAATATAAAAAACATGCAAAACAAAATCCTGCATCTGAAAATCACGATGGATGTGTGTGTGTGTGTGTGTGTGTGTGTGTGCAGATGCTCTCTCCAGATGCTCGTGGCGATGAGATGACAGCGACACCTGACTTCATGTCACCGTGGCGACTGAACATCTGCAGCGTGTGTGTGTGTGTCAGTCGCTCTGAGTTTCTTTACGACCGGTGGAGTCGAGAAAAGAAACAGGATTTCACATTTTTAAAAAGTCGCAGGAAGTTTGGTTTATTTTTGTTTGGGGTTTAAAAAAACATACCTGATAAAATTGTGGGTTTGAGTTTGAATTAAGATTCTAGAGTTACGAACTTCATAGAGAAGTTGGTTGTTTTTATGCTGTATAACGTGTGTGTGTGTGTGTGTGTGTGTGTCTCACCATGCGGGACCCAGCTGTGTCCACAGCGATCACATGACCTGAGGTGAGTATTTCCTGGTTTGAAACTCACACAGCTGCAGCCGGACGCCGAACACTGGACGGTCTGTGAGACGACAACGTTCATGTTCTTATTTGTTTTTCATAAAATCACGACTTTAATAACGAGTCCGTACCTCGTCGGTGTCCGGACTCGTCCTCATGTCTCTGTCCTGCAGTCAAAGGAAACATGAATCAGCCTCCTGATTGGTCAAAGAACACCGAACTGTCTAATTGGACAATTCTACTTCTTAATTAATCTCTGATCAAATCTAATTATGTTTTATTAAAGACGATAAATTTATGTCATTGATATTACATACAAATATCTCTTTATTATTTTCTACAGTAACTGATCATGAATCCATTGATCACTGAGTATTCAGTTTAATATCATAAAGTGATGCCAGGAAACAAAAGCAACTACAAAAAGATTTTATTTTATTCATATATTATTATTATTATTATTATTATATAAGTTTAATTTGAATTATCTCAATTCTTAAAAATACGTTTAATACATTTTACATTTTAATATTAATTAGGTCATTGTTTCTTATATTTCTTATGCTTCTAGAACAATTTTGTTTTAGATTTTAATAGGTTTTAAATTAAATTGAATGCATTTTATCACATTTTCAATACAAATGGTTAACAAATCTTCTTTTTTATGCGGTGAATGAATGTTGATGTCTGAATCATCCACAGATAAAAATCATATTAATAATAATAATAATAATAATAATGCATTTATACTCAAATGTTCAAAAGGCAATGAAAAGAAGATAAATGAAGCAAAAACAATAAACTAACTATTTAAAAAAAGAAGCATAATTATCAGATAACAGATAAAATATTGATTATGGCTAATAGTTGATAAGAGCGTCTCCTTTTCCTTTTGCTGGAAGCTGATGAGTGATGATATATTAAAATATTAAATGTGCAGTTAAGAGCTGAACAACATTGTGCTTGATTGATTTTTCAATTCATTTTAGCTGCTTTGACATAATTTATATTATTAATATAAATTCATACTGACCTGTCAGTTTGTCATTAATTCAAAAGAAAATCTCTCTCTTTTTCTTCTGTTGATTCTCCTTCATCTGTTCTTCATCCTGCTTTTTCTTGTTTTCTGTGACGTTTTCTTTCTTCCTTCATTCGCTCATAAAATCATTTGCTTCTCTCTCATATACATATATATATATATAGAGTGATTTTTTTCTCTTTTCAAGGCTCTCCATCAGTTGACTCCTCCCTCTAGCAGCGCTGAACAGATGTGATTGGATGATGGATCGATGCGTGCGTGTTCAGCATCTTCCCTCCTTTTATTTGGTCTGCTGTCTGATCTGCAGGTGAAATGATGATGATCGTTTTATTGGGAAAAAACATTTTAGACTCATTCATGTGTTCATCACATAATTGTGCCAGCTGGTAAAAGTGGAGCTCATCATCACGACTTTATATACTGCTGGTTGTTTGTTCTTTAATAATACATCCTCGTGGACTTCTTATGAAATAAAAGCAGTGGTGTTAAAAAGTACAAAACAATCTAATAGTTATTATAAACCAGATAGACCCGAAAGCAGGGGATGCGTTAGGGGGCGGGGCTTACCTGCTGATTGACAGGTCCATTTAGAGTCCAACAGATCAGAATGCAGGGGATTTTTTAGGAGGCGGGGCTTACCCTCTGATTGACAGATTGCCATACGCTACCAATGCTAATCCACATGGATCCAGTATCCAATATCCAGTAAGGGTGCTGCTTTGTGTTCATCAGATCCACCCGTTGCTCCTCCACAGTCCAAATATGGTCACTTCCTTCACTGGTGGCAAAAGAAGCAAGATGGTGACGGTCAAAAAGCTGCACCGTAGTCCAACAAACCAAAAACCAAACTTTGGTAACTTTGTAGCATCATGTTGGCACGGACTCCGAAAGACTTCCTGTCGGCTCATAAGAAGACAATAATGAGAAAATAATGAAGTCTTCCAGACTTTCAGAATCTTCACGGACCAAAGTGATCGCCTTTGGGCAGCGTCCTTGGTGTGTCCATCAGCCTCGGTGTCCCCCTGGGGGGAACCTTCCTCCCAGGGGGGAGACGGTTCCCCCCCTCCCCCCCGAGGGTCGGATTGAATCAGGGTGACAGTAGGGCAGCTGGCCTGCCGCCATGACCACACCGACAAAACAACCCAAGGTGAAGTCAATGATAACGTCTAGGTTTTAAACAGTACACTAAAGTCTTTGTTATTAACATCGAGTTTATGTGATTTACGCTGTTTAATTCGTTTTAATTTTTGATATATTTTAGTAAAAATTTTTTTATCCAAATTACTGTTGGGACAATAATCATTTTTTTGTGTATTTATGTGGATCTGCAGGTCTTTAACAAATCAAATAAATATGTCGGTTAAACTGTCGCGGGTTCGAGTCCCACAACATTTACCGCTGAAGTGCCTCCGAGCGACGGCATTAAAGTCCCGAGTTCTCAAAAGAGAATTTAAAAAAAGAGCTGCTGTCAAAAATAACAAAGAGACTGAAATCTGCAATAAATGACGACTTCACAGTTTTTCTCCCCGGAGCAGAAATGACCTGAAAAGTTTCTTAGATTATATCTGAGGTGTGCGCACACACACACACACACACACACACACAGTGAAGGTAGGGCTGTTGGACAGGCTGTGTGTCTGCTGGGAGCTGGTGGACTCCTTCCTGTTTTGATGTCGTTCTAATTAGAATATCAGATGATAGCAGCGTGTTGGTGTGTGTGTGTGTTCGTTGACACACTTCACAAACCAGAACCTCTCAGAGGGGTCGTGTTTGAACCGCAGCAGCAGTAACCACCTTCTCGCTGTCCTCAGTCTGTGTGTGTGTGTGTCCTGGTCCTGGTTCTTGGCTCTACAAACCCTCTGAACCAGGTCACACTGTTTGTTCGACACCAAAAAAACAACAACAAAGCAGCGGGAAGGAAACCACCGGCACCTTTTCCGTGTTTGATGTGTTCGAGCGCCAGCCTCCGTCAGCGACCGGGGACTTTTCCCCACGAAGACAGACGGATCACGATCAAACGCCAAACGAAGATTCTTCCAGTCTGAAACCTTACAATCACAAAGCAAAACTGGATGTTTTTTATGGTTAGACTTTGTCAAACTTGGTCAGGTTGAGATCAAACCGGGACGCGCCGAAAGAAGCGAGTCACTCGCTATTGGTGCCCCGTGTGAGGCTGAAAGTAAGTAAGGCTAAAAGTAGTAAACTAACTCAACTCTAATTTCCTGTGAAGTTTTATTTTGAAAAGACGTCGTATTTTGAAGCTTTGGGGCGGTATACGTGGTTGGAAGAACAATGAAAAGGTCACATACTTTTTTTAAGAGGGGGCACTGAAGCAGCGATCGTGGTCTCAGGCCTGGTATCAGTGGTGGGATGTTGCTAAGTAGGCTGCAAATACTCCCGTATTCTGCTCAACTATAATTTTGAGGTTCCTCCCAGTCAGTCATTATTGTGTATGCAACTTGAAACTGACTTCTTCGCTTGCGTTTTTGGCCGTTAAAGCCGGCTGCGATGCCTTCTGGGGGTCCTGACTCCCAGCCAGAGTTTTTTTTTTATAAAACCTGAGCAGTTTTCCCTCTCTGTCGCTTTTCTGTCATTTGTCGCCACTTCAGGAAGTGAATTTTACATGATGCTAAAGTCTCTGTGTGTGTGGTGGATATTATGTGTTTACTGGGTCATTGATTGTGTGTGTGTCCCCCCCCCTACCCCCACCTCTTTTCCCGGTCCCTTATCCCACCCCTCTGAGTCTAAGAGTGTGATCCCGCCCCCCTTTATATCTGTGTCATTACTCGTGTGTTTTTTGGGGAGAGGGGGTTCTCCTTTGTAGCGAGTCCAACTTGGCTCGGCTGCAGTGACTGCTGGGGAAAGTGTGTGTTTTTTAAGTGTGTGTTTTAATGTGCGTGTTTGTCGCAGGTACAACTAGGACGGCAGGCACTCGCACGCAAGTTTCTGGAAAACATCGGTGAATATTCATGAGGGAGAACAAAAAAAAAAGAAAACAGGATGCAGACATTTTTTTAATGAATTCTTTTTTTACTTATTTGCTTTCTTTTGGACGTCCTGGCTTTTAGTTTTATTATTTTTCTAATGAGCTGGAAACAAGTTTTTCTTCTCATCATCATCATCATCACTCAGCTCTGATATCCAATGAAAGGACGCGCTCACATTAATAATCCCGTTATATTTTTCAGAGCGAGCGGCGGATTAGAGTCCGAGTGACGATGATGTTTTAGAAATGATAACACGGGATTAAAAGGAGAAATATAAGACTTTTAACTGGACCAGCGGTGAAGAAGTACAAGTACTACACACTAGGAAAAATATTCCACTGCAAGAAAAGGCACTTATGGCACATTCTTTTAATACCCCATTACAGTTATAAGTACTAATACCACATTGTGAAGACACTCCAGTAGACGTAAAAGTACTAATTCCCACTGGAAAGTACCCTCACTACAAGTAAAAGTACTAAGACACACTATGAAAACACACCACCACAGGTAAAAGGACTCATCAATTATAAGGAACTATTTTGGTGATCATTAAAAGTAATTTGGTTGATGTGGATTTTCAGAAGTCAAACATGGCGATATAAATATATAAAAATAAAACGTGTATTTGTTCGTGTCAGCGAGGTGTTAACCGTGTCGAGCGTCCGTCACCCCGCCGGTCATCTTCGACGCAGGAAGTCTGTGATCCCGTTGTGTCGCTGGAGCTTCTCTTTGTTTCGGGATTAAGAGGTTTTCATCCTCATCACTTCAGATTTGTCGCTTTCAGCGGGACGAGTCTGGAGAGAGAGAGAGAGAGAGAGAGAGAGAGAGAGGCTGAGGAATTATAACGTTAATCTGGGCGTTTGAGAGCGGGACATACTCGGCGCCGTGGCAATGCCACACTTCTTCCCGCTCAATGGGACTGAATGGAAAACGCCGGAGTCAGCGTCCCGTTTGTGATGCTAAGCTAAGCTAGCCGCTCCATTGTAAACGAATGACAGGAGGGCTGTTGAAGAAAGTCCACCAGTCAGACCAGTTCAACGTCAACGCCGCTGTGGAAGAAACTAAACACGCCTCAAGGCTTTCATTGGTCGGAGGAAACATCAGAAACATCGTTGTGAATTAAGTTAGAGCAAGAAACAAGTTTAAAATGAGTCCACGTAGGGAGGAAGGAAGGAAGGAAGGAAGGAAGGAAGGGAGGGAGGAAGGAAGGAAGGAAGGAAGGAGAGAAAAAAACAAACTTCCAGGAAAAAAGGAAAATCCTGTTTAGCTGCATCAGCACAACTGTGTGTGTGTGTGTGTGACAGAAGATTAAGTCGCTTTGTGAAAGGCGTGCTCACACACACACACACACAGACACACACACACACAGACACACACACACACAGAGCCTGAGGGTGTGTGAGCGTAAGGACGTTTTTTTTTCTTTTTGCGTTGACACATTAATAGAAATCCAGAGGCAAAAAGACACGCACACACACTGCCTCAGGGTCTCACTCACACACACACACACACACACACACACAACACACACACACACACACACACACACACACACACACACACACACACACACACACACACACACACACACACACAGTGCTGATGCAGCAGTCGTAGAATAAAATGTTTGTCGTGTTTTTCTTCTTCTGGATGAAAACTTTTCTCCGTCAGTTCGTCCGTGTTTTCATGAGAACCTCAGGGTCCAGTTCACCAACGACCCGGTCCGGCTCGGTGGGCAGAGCCCAGAGGAGCTGACCCTCAGAGTCCAGTTCACCAGAGAACCCGGTCCCCTCCTCAAGGTCTGAATGGTGCTGTTAGAGCCCAGAGAAGCTCCGATAACCACACACACAGAGTGATGTCATTCTGGTTACTCCACATAGACGATAGTCGTCTCCGAACATTCTTCAGTGCAGGAAAACGTAAATAAACAGCTGACATCGTGGAGAGTTACGTCACGCACTCGATGCTAACGACAAAAGACGGAAACAACGTTTTCTTTCATCTTCGTTATGAATTATAATAAAGAAACGTGGTCAAGTTGAGTAAAAAGCAGGAATATTTTAGTGAAGGTGAAACTGACGTTTACAGAAACCACACACACACTCACAGACACACACACACACACACACACACACACACACACAGACACACACACCTGTTTCAGATAAACAGTTTTAAAAACAACAAACAAAAATGTGAAACGCTGGTTCCGTTTATTTTAACGTGAGAAACGTTTTGATTGGATGCCGACGAAGTCAAACTATAAAAAACAATCTAAAACACTCCGTTCTTCTTCTTCGTTGAAGGGCAGTGAGGGGGCGGGGTTTAACTGACCGGTGGCTCCTTTGACCAATCAGGTTGCAGGATGCTTTCAGGGAACTCGGCGACCTGAAACACAAAGTTAAACTACGATTTTATCGAATCAGAGACATTGATAGGAAGCTTAAAGAAATAAAGGTGTCTCACGGGAACGTAGGCCAGGTTGTCACGGAGACAGGCGTCCTGCAGCTCGCCACGCAGCGCCGTCACGTGACCTCGGTGGGCGGAGACTTCCTGCTCCAGCCAATCGATCCTGGAGGAGGAGGCGTGGTGGAGCTGGGTGACGGAGGAGAGGAGAGACTGCAGAGAGAGAGAGGGGGAGGGGGGAGGGAGGGAGAGAGAGGGGGAGGGAGGGGGGAGAGAGAGATAGAGAGAGAGGGAGAGAGAGATAGAGATGAAGCAGGGACAGAAAGACAACAGAAACCGACCTCCTCTTCTTCTTCTTCTGTTACCTGGAGCGCTGCCAACTCAGGAGCTCCCATGATGCCCTCTGCCCCACCCAGCTCCAGGTGTTCCCTCGGTAACGGCAGGGGGCGGGGCTTAGCCGACGGGGAGCGCTGTGAGTGGAGGAGACTCTCTCTGACCTGAGATGAGATGGGGTTTGTATAATATATATATATATATATATATATATATATATATATATATATATATATTTACATTGTGTATATGCATATCATGATCAGGTGTTATTATGGTCTGTCTTCACCTCCTTGTAACTCGTCTCTGCAGCCTTCATGTTGCCAAGGAGACGGTCCGTCCGTCTGGGAAACACACACACATTAACATGACATGAAGCAGCGGCGGTACGAGCAGCAGTAAAGGTGCGTTACCTGGCGGCGGCGCTCAGCTCGTCCTCCACCTGCCGCACTCTCTCCTCCAGCTGCTTCCTCTCCCTCTGCACGCCCGACAGGTGCTTACCCAGACTCCTCAGCGAGCGCTCCTTGCGACTCACCTCCTGCCGCGCCTCCGACAGAGACTGGAGACGTATGAATGTATTATAATAGAATACCATGATAACATCACATATATCTGAGCGCCGGCGTGTACCTGCGAGGTCTGGTTCAGGGTGCGCTGCGTGGCGGCGTGCTCGGTGGCGTGCAGCTGCAGCGCTTGCAGCTGATTGGTCTGTTCCTGAATGAGTGTCTGGGCTTCCTGTTCCCTGCTCAGCGCCTGGCGGAGCTCCACACACACACTGTGGAACCACCGCACCGGGACCTGCACACACACATGCAGTCAGGTGTGTGTGTGTGTGTGTGTGTGGTGTGTGTGGTGCGTGTGTGTGTGTGTCTCACCGTCCTGCAGGTCTCCTCCTCTCTCTCCTGCCGACGTCCTCTCTTCAGATTGGCCACCTCCAGCCTCAGGCCCCGCCTCTCCACCTCGGCCGAGTGCAGCCGTTGGCTGAAGAGCAGGAAGTGCTGCTGGAGGGCCGACACCAGGGTCTGATGGGAGGTCAAAGGTCAGCAAGGTAAACACACACACTGACCGAAACACACAATCACAGCAGTCACAAAAAAATTACTAGAAAAAAAGTTAACTAAGGTAAATATATTTAAATTATCATATATAATAATACTTAATACATAAATAAATACTCAAATAATCAGTGTGTGTGTGTGTGTGTGTTACCTTGGCGTCCGGCAGTGGAGGCGTCAGTCTGCTCAGGCCGAGTCGCAGCCGGCCGCTCAGCGTGTCCTCGTCCTCTCCGCAGGGAGCTGATTGGTCGAGAATGTGATCAAGGAGGCGGGACAAAGCGTAACGAGCCGCTGACATCACACCTGGAGGGGAGGAGCCTAGAGAGTCAGAAGGAGACATATACTGAGACTGTACATCTATGATATACTGTGTGTGTGTGTGTGTGTGTGTGCTACCAGTGTGTGTGAGCGCCCCCTGCAGGTCGGCTGTGGAGGACAGAATGGCGGCGGAGAGAGATTTCGAGCGAAGCCAGTGCCCTTCATCACCATCTTCTTCGTCTTCATCTGAAACAAACGGTGGCCGTTATTCCGACGAAGCCGTGAATAAAACTACTTCCTGCTGAGGAGGAAGTGACCTCGTACCTGTGCCCGGTGCATCGTGACCCTTCCATGTTGGCGTAGCAACGCACACGGCCGGAGCCCCGCCCCTCTCCAGCCGGAGTAACACAGCCGTCTGTCGGGTCAGGGCACGCCACCTCCTCGCCGCCAGCACCACGCACACGCTCCTCCTCCAGCGCCTCACTGCCCTCCTCCTCTTCCTCCTCCCCTCCTCCTCCTCCTCCTTGACCTCCAGCGCTCCCGCCAGCCTCCTCACCTCCTCCTCCAGCTGCTCCCTCTCCGCCAGCCGCCGGCTCAGCAGCGCCTTCTGCCCGCAGAGTGCCTGCAGGCGCCGCTGGGCGTGCGTCAGAGCACCGGCCAGCAGAGCGCACGCCGCCAGGAAGCACGCCGCCTCCCCGCGGAGCCGGGAGAGGTCGGAGGTCAGCGAGGAGCCGCGGAGCTCCAGGGAGGAGGCGTGGTCGCGACACACCTGAGGAACGGAGCAGGTGAGAGGAGAACCATGAAGGTGTGTTTGGTGGACTGGCCCTTTAAATCCCCAAAACACCTTTTTAAACGTTCCTGGACCAGATCTGAACCGGATCCTCCACCTATAAAAAGGCTCTGCTCTAAGCTCCGCCCCCTTTCTCTCTGAGCCCAGAGGAAGCTTCTTTCATGTGTTCATCGTTTCTTCCCCGACTCTTCCTCCTGAGAGTGGACGTTTCCTCCGAGGACGATGAAGATGAACACGTCTCATCACTTCACGAGGAAGTCCAACCAGAGCTGACTCAGCAGTGTGTGTGACGGTGTGTGTGTGTGTGTGTGACGTTGTGTGTGTGTGTGACGGTGTGTGTGTGTGTTACCTGCAGCTGTGTGTGTGTGTCTGTTACCTGCAGCTGTGTGACGGTGTGTGTGTGTGTGTGTGTGTTACCTGCAGCTGTATGACGGTGTGTGTGTGTGTGTGTGACGTTGTGTGTGTGTGTGACGGTGTGTGTGTGTGTTACCTGCAGCTGTGTGTGTGTGTGTGTTACCTGCAGCTGTGTGACGGTGTGTGTGTGTGTGTGTTACCTGCAGCTGTGTGACGGTGTGTGTGTGTGTGTGTTACCTGCAGCTGTGTGACGGTGTGTGTGTGTGTGTGTGTGTTACCTGCAGCTGTATGACGGTGTGTGTGTGTGTGTGTGTGTGTGTTACCTGCAGCTGTGTGACGGTGTGTGTGTGTGTGTGTGTTACCTGCAGCTCCTCCTGCAGCTGTGTGACGGTGTGTGTGTGTGTGTGTGTGTGTTACCTGCAGCTCCTCCTGCAGCTGTGTGACGGTGTGTGTGTGTGTGTGTGTGTGTTACCTGCAGCTGTGTGACGGTGTGTGTGTGTGTGTGTGTTACCTGCAGCTCCTCCTGCAGCTGTGTGACGGTGTGTGTGTGTGTGTGTGTGTTACCTGCAGCTCCTCCTGCAGCTGTGTGACGGTGTGTGTGTGTCGGCGGCTCCACGCCTCCTCCCTCCTCCTCACACTCTCCTCCAGACGAGACAACACACACTTCTGGCCGCGCTGCAGCTCACGCACACACACACTCTTCTTCTCACACACACTCTGCAGGTGGGCGATCTACAGGTGAGAGGGACGGGGGGAGAGAGAGTGAGACAGGTGACAGGAACTCATAGACACACACAAGCAGACAGACATGTCCAGCCGGGCAGTTCACCTTGTCATTGGCCTCCCGGAGGTCAGAGGTCACCCGGTCGACCTGCTCGTTGATGACGTCACGCAGCTCCTCCCAGGTGAAATTACCCAGGATGCTCTGGGGCTGATGGAGGAGGACGCAGCCGGCCAGCAACCGCTGGTAGAGGCAGTAGAGGAAGGACAGACGGGCCTGAGAGACAGACAGACAGACAGACAGACAGTGTGAAGGTGTGTGATGGGATCTTCTCTGCAGCCTCAGCGCTGTAATTCAATGTACCGCCGTAACCAGGTTACTAATCACCGTGGACTCCTCCCGCTCCCTCCCCAGCTCCGCCTGCAGGCCACCGCACCGCGTCGACCAATCAGAGCTCTCCTGGCGGAGCCGCCCCACCTCCTCCTGGGACTCCTGCGGAGGACACGAGGGAGAGACTGTCAGACTAAATGTCTTCTGGCCCGGCGAGGTCTCAGGTCCCGGCGTCACGCGGCTCACCTCCAGGCGGCGGCTCTGATCCGAGGTCAGCCGTCGGAGCATCTGGTTCTCCTCCTGCAGCCGCTCCGACGCCGCCAGCTGGTCCCGGATCTGTTCCTCCATCGCCTCCTGGCGGCGGCTCTGATCCGAGGTCAGCCGGCAGAGCGTCTGGTTCTCCTCCTGCAGCCGCTCCGACGCCGCCAGCTGGTCCCGGATCTGTTCCTCCATCGCCTCCTGGCGGCGGCTCTGATCCGAGGTCAGCCGGCAGAGCGTCTGGTTCTCCTCCTGCAGCCGCTCCGACGCCGCCAGCTGGTCCCGGATCTGTTCCTCCATCGCCTCCTGGCGGCGGCTCTGATCCGAGGTCAGCCGGCAGAGCGTCTGGTTCTCCTCCTGCAGCCGCTCCGACGCCGCCAGCTGGTCCCGGATCTGTTCCTCCATCGCCTCCAGGCGGCGCTGGTCGGAGCTGAGCGTCGCCTTCAGCAGCTGCAAGACCTCAGAGCTCCCATGATCCTTCACTGGAGGACATACACACACACACACACACACAGGCGTGACCTTCTGATCATGAGGTGTGTGTGTGTGTGTGTGTGTGTGTGTACCTGTCGTGCTGTGTTGTTGGAGTGTTTCTCTGACGTGTTTCAAACATTCCTCGACGTCCGATTGGCTCTTCACTGCCTGAACACAGAAGAAGAAAGTTACCAATTAAACTGAAGGTGTGTGTGTGTGTGTGTGTGTCTGTCTGTGTGTGTGTCTCTGTGTGTGTGTGTGTGTGTGTGTGTGTGTGTGTGTCTCTGTGTCTCTGTGTGTGTCTGTGTGTGTGTCTGTGTGTGTGTGTGTGTGTGTGTGTGTGTGTGTGTGTGTCTGTCTGTGTGTGTGTCTCTGTGTCTCTGTGTGTGTCTGTGTGTCTGTGTGTGTGTGTGTGTGTGTGTGTGTGTGTGTGTGTGTGTTACCTGCTCCAGCAGCGTGTGTGTGTCGGCGTGAAGCCTCTGCTCCTCCTCCAGCCTCTCTGTGAGGTCAGAGGTCGTCGTCCTCTCGGTCTCCAAGGCAACGCTCAGGTCAGACTTGCACTGTTCGAACTCCTTCTGCAGCCTGAACACACACACACACACACACACACACACACACACACACACACACACACACACACACACACACAGACACACAGAGACACACACACACACACAGACAGACACACACACACACACACACACACACACAGACAGACAGACACACACACACACACACACAGAGACACACAGACGCACACAGACACACAGATAAGGAACACCATACTTAATATTAATATCATTAATATTATTTATTGAACCTGTCTCACCCCTCCAGAGCTCGCTCTGTGCCGCTGCTCCTCTCTCTCTCCAGGCCGTAAGCTCTCTCCACCTCCCTGAACTGGACCCTGAGGAGCTCCAGGCTGGACAGCGCCTCCTGCTGGCTGGACCGCTCCGCCACCAGCGCCGCCTCCAGGTCCCGCCCCCGCAGCTGCAAACACAAACACACATCCAGTGGGTATTTGTACGTGGGGTCTAAACGGACCAATAGGAAACCTGCTGTTTTAAAGCCGGTGATCACATGATCGTCCGCTGACTGAACAGCCAATGAGAGGGGGTTTGACCTGGATGATCTCAGAGTTGAACTTTGACTCCAGGTGAGCGGCCCGCTCCGCCTCCACGCTCGCCTCCAGAGACCTCGACCTCTGGTCCGACACCTGGGGAGGAAGGACACATGTAGGTGTTGCTCCTTCACCTCCTCCTCACCTCCTCCTTCCTTCCCTCTTCCTCCTCCCTCCATCTCCTCACCTCCCTCATTCTTCTCCTCCTCCTCACCTCCTCCTTCCTTCCCTCTTCCTCCTCCCTCCATCTCCTCACCTCCCTCATTCTTCTCCTCCTCCTCACATCCACCTCCTCCTTCCTTCCTTCTACCTATATCTCCTCACCTCCCTCCTTCACCTCCTGCTCCTCACCTCCTCATTCCTTCCCTCTTCCTCTTATTCCTCCTCCCTCCATCTCCTCACCTCCGTCTTTCTCCTCCTCCTCCCTCCATCCTCTTCCCTCCTCCTCACCTCCACCTCCTCCTTCCTTCCCTCTTCCTCCATCACCTCCTCCTCCCTCCCTCCCTCCTCCTCCTCCTCACCTCCATCAAATCTTCCACCTCCTCCTCCCTCCCTCCTCCTCATCTCCTCCTTCCTTCCTTCCTTCCCTCTTCCTCCCTCCCTCCCTTCTCCTCCTCACCTCCATCTCCTCCGTCCTCCCTCCTCCTAATTCCTTCTCCTCACCTGCATCAAATCTTACACCTCTTCCTCCCTCCCTCACTCCCTCCCTCCTCCTCCTCACCTCCATCAAATCTTCCCCCTCCTCCTCCTCCTCCTCCTCCTCACCTCCACCTCCTCCTCCCTCCCTCCTCCTCCTCCTCCTCACCTCCATCTCCTCCGTCCTCCCTCCTCCTAATTCCTTCTCCTCACCTGCATCAAATCTTACACCTCCTCCTCCCTCCCTCACTCCCTCCCTCCTCCTCCTCACCTCCATCAAATCTTCCACCTCCTCCTCCCTCCCTCCTCCTCCTCCTCCTCACCTCCACCTCCTCCTCCCTCCCTCCTCCTCCTCCTCCTCACCTCCATCTCCTCCTTCCTTCCCTCTTCCTCCATCACCTCCTCCTCCCTCCCTCCATCCTCCCTGCTCCTCCTCACCTCCTTCTCTCTCCGGCTCCTCTCCTCTCTCTCCGCCAGGTATTTCAGTTCTCCGGCTTGCCGTCTGTTCACCTCGGCCTCCGCGTCTCTCTCCTTCATCACCTCCTGCCTCCTCTTCTCCGACTCCTCCAGAGCCGCCTGCTGATCCTGGAGGACGAGAACCTTTTAGACTCCGTGGCACCTCCTCCCCTCCCCCCCTGGCTTCCAGTAAACCGGGTCCTGACCTGCAGCAGCCGGAGGAGTCGCTGGTTCTCGGAGCTGCAGCTGCGAACCAATCTGTCGCGCTCCTCCGCCTCCCGCTGCAATGCATGCTGGTCCTCGTCCCGGGCCTTCTGCAGCTCCTGGACGGTCTGCTGGAGCTCCTCCCCTCGCTCTAACAACACACACAGCGGGACACGTCACCACCGGAGCCTCCGCGGGTTAGAGAGGTGCGTTCGATTCCCTTACCCGTCAGTGCCCGTTTGTCCCTCTGGCTCGCCGTCAGCCGGTACCGGAGCTCCACCCGCTGGGCTTCTCCTCGCTCCACCGAGGCCCGGAGGCGGGTCAGCTCCGCCTGCAGCCGGCACACCTGGGGACCGGGACCACACCAGGAGCCAGACCAGAGTCAGAGACGGGTTCCTTCAGACCCAGGTCAACGTCATAGTCCAGTATCTGATCCATTTCTACGTCGTGGTGTTAAGTGTTATTTACCTCCTGGTTGTCTCCGGACGTCAGCTCCAGTCTCTCCCTCTCCAGCTGATGGACTCTCCACCTCAGCTTCTCTGACCGGTCGCCTCCTTCTGACGCCGCCCTCCTGCTCCTCACCTCCCTCTCCGTCCTCCTCCTGTCCCTGCCTCGCTCCTCCTCCTCCTCCTCCTCATCATCTCTACTTCCTGTCCCTCCCACCGGCCTCTCGTTCTGTTGCATTCTGTAAATTAATACGTTTAAAATTAAACAGTTTGTGTCTTAAAGATGGATCAAAGATAAAACACCATGAATCAGCAGATGTTCTCTGGAAGTATAATATGTCATCCTCAGATAGTAGTAGTAGTACTGGTAGTATGTGTAGTAGTACTGGTAGTATGTGTAGTAGTACTGGTAGTAGTATGTGTAGTAGTACTGGTAGTAGTACTGGTAGTAGTATGTGTAGTAGTACTGGTAGTAGTATGTGTAGTAGTACTGGTAGTACTGGTAGTAGTATGTGTAGTAGTACTGGTAGTAGTACTGGTAGTAGTATGTGTAGTAGTACTGGTAGTAGTATGTGTAGTAGTACTGGTAGTATGTGTAGTAGTACTGGTAGTATGTGTAGTAGTACTGGTAGTAGTATGTGTAGTAGTACTGGTAGTAGTACTGGTAGTAGTATGTGTAGTAGTACTGGTAGTAGTACTGGTAGTAGTACTGGTAGTAGTATGTGTAGTAGTACTGGTAGTAGTATGTGTAGTAGTACTGGTAGTAGTATGTGTAGTAGTACTGGTAGTACTGGTAGAAGTATGTGTAGTAGTACTGGTAGTAGTACTGGTAGTAGTATGTGTAGTAGTACTGGTAGTAGTACTGGTAGTAGTATATGTAGTAGTACTGGTAGTAGTATGTGTAGTAGTACTGGTAGTAGTACTGGTAGTAGTATGTGTAGTAGTACTGGTAGTAGTACTGGTAGTAGTATGTGTAGTAGTACTGGTAGTAGTACTGGTAGTAGTATATGTAGTAGTACTGGTAGTAGTATGTGTAGTAGTACTGGTAGTAGTATGTGTAGTAGTACTGGTAGTAGTATGTGTAGTAGTACTGGTAGTACTGGTAGAAGTATGTGTAGTAGTACTGGTAGTAGTACTGGTAGTAGTATGTGTAGTAGTACTGGTAGTAGTACTGGTAGTAGTATATGTAGTAGTACTGGTAGTAGTATGTGTAGTAGTACTGGTAGTAGTACTGGTAGTAGTATGTGTAGTAGTACTGGTAGTAGTACTGGTAGTAGTATGTGTAGTAGTACTGGTAGTAGTACTGGTAGTAGTATATGTAGTA
The DNA here is from genome assembly GCA_029853015.1 of Chelidonichthys spinosus. Taxonomy (NCBI): domain Eukaryota; kingdom Metazoa; phylum Chordata; class Actinopteri; order Perciformes; family Triglidae; genus Chelidonichthys; species Chelidonichthys spinosus. Next base: position 15,976,977 of record CM056843.1, on the reverse strand, counting down.
GTACTGGTAGTAGTATGTGTAGTAGTACTGGTAGTAGTATGTGTAGTAGTACTGGTAGTACTGGTAGTAGTACTGGTAGTAGTATGTGTAGTAGTACTGGTAGTAGTATGTGTAGTAGTACTGGTAGTACTGGTAGTAGTATGTGTAGTAGTACTGGTAGTAGTACTGGTAGTAGTATGTGTAGTAGTACTGGTAGTAGTATGTGTAGTAGTACTGGTAGTATGTGTAGTAGTACTGGTAGTAGTATGTGTAGTAGTACTGGTAGTAGTACTGGTAGTAGTATGTGTAGTAGTACTGGTAGTAGTACTGGTAGTAGTATGTGTAGTAGTACTGGTAGTATGTGTAGTAGTACTGGTAGTAGTATGTGTAGTAGTACTGGTAGTAGTACTGGTAGTAGTATGTGTAGTAGTACTGGTAGTAGTATGTGTAGTAGTACTGGTAGTACTGGTAGTAGTATGTGTAGTAGTACTGGTAGTAGTACTGGTAGTAGTATGTGTAGTAGTACTGGTAGTAGTATGTGTAGTAGTACTGGTAGTATGTGTAGTAGTACTGGTAGTATGTGTAGTAGTACTGGTAGTAGTATGTGTAGTAGTACTGGTAGTAGTATGTGTAGTAGTATGTGTACTAGTACTGGTAGTAGTATATGTACTAGTACTGGTAGTAGTATGTGTAGTAGTACTGGTAGTAGTACTGGTAGTAGTATATGTAGTAGTACTGGTAGTAGTATGTGTAGTAGTACTGGTAGTAGTATGTGTAGTAGTACTGGTAGTACTGGTAGTAGTACTGGTAGTAGTATGTGTAGTAGTACTGGTAGTAGTATGTGTAGTAGTACTGGTAGTAGTATGTGTAGTAGTATGTGTACTAGTACTGGTAGTAGTATATGTAGTAGTACTGGTAGTAGTATGTGTAGTAGTTCTGGTAGTACTGGTAGTAGTACTGGTAGTAGTATGTGTAGTAGTACTGGTAGTAGTATGTGTAGTAGTACTAGTAGTAGTATGTGTAGTAGTATGTGTACTAGTACTGGTAGTAGTATATGTACTAGTACTGGTAGTAGTATGTGTAGTAGTACTGGTAGTAGTATGTGTAGTAGTACTGGTAGTAGTACTGGTAGTAGTATGTGTAGTAGTACTGGTAGTAGTATGTGTAGTAGTATGTGTACTAGTACTGGTAGTAGTATATGTAGTAGTACTGGTAGTAGTATGTGTAGTAGTACTGGTAGTAGTACTCGTAGTAGTACGTGTAGTAGTATGTGTACTAGTACTGGTAGTAGTATATGTACTAGTACTGGTAGTAGTATATGTACTAGTACTGGTAGTAGTATGTGTAGTAGTACTGGTAGTAGTACTGGTAGTAGTATGTGTAGTAGTATGTGTACTAGTACTGGTAGTAGTATATGTACTAGTACTGGTAGTAGTATATGTACTAGTACTGGTAGTAGTATGTGTAGTAGTACTGGTAGTAGTACTGGTAGTAGTATATGTAGTAGTACTGGTAGTAGTATGTGTAGTAGTATGTGTACTAGTACTGGTAGTAGTATATGTACTAGTACTGGTAGTAGTATATGTACTAGTACTGGTAGTAGTATGTGTAGTAGTACTGGTAGTAGTACTGGTAGTAGTATGTGTAGTAGTATGTGTACTAGTACTGGTAGTAGTATATGTACTAGTACTGGTAGTAGTATATGTACTAGTACTGGTAGTAGTTATGTGTATTTAGCTACTGGTAGTAGTACTGGTAGTAGTATATGTAGTAGTACTGGTCAGTAGTATGTGTAGTAGTACTGGTAGTACTGGTAGTAGTACTGGTAGTAGTATGTGTAGTAGTACTGGTAGTAGTATGTGTAGTAGTACTGGTAGTAGTATGTGTAGTAGTATGTGTACTAGTACTGGTAGTAGTATATGTAGTAGTACTGGTAGTAGTATGTGTAGTAGTACTGGTAGTACTGGTAGAAGTATGTGTAGTAGTACTGGTAGTAGTACTGGTAGTAGTATGTGTAGTAGTACTGGTAGTAGTACTGGTAGTAGTATATGTAGTAGTACTGGTAGTAGTATGTGTAGTAGTACTGGTAGTAGTACTGGTAGTAGTATGTGTAGTAGTACTGGTAGTAGTACTGGTAGTAGTATATGTAGTAGTACTGGTAGTAGTATGTGTAGTAGTACTGGTAGTAGTATGTGTAGTAGTACTGGTAGTACTGGTAGTAGTACTGGTAGTAGTATGTGTAGTAGTACTGGTAGTAGTATGTGTAGTAGTACTGTGTAGTAGTACTGGTAGTAGTATGTGTAGTAGTACTGGTAGTAGTACTGGTAGTAGTATGTGTAGTAGTACTGGTAGTAGTATGTGTAGTAGTACTGGTAGTATGTGTAGTAGTACTGGTAGTAGTATGTGTAGTAGTACTGGTAGTAGTACTGGTAGTAGTATGTGTAGTAGTACTGGTAGTAGTACTGGTAGTAGTATGTGTAGTAGTACTGGTAGTAGTATGTGTAGTAGTACTGGTAGTAGTATGTGTAGTAGTACTGGTAGTACTGGTAGAAGTATGTGTAGTAGTACTGGTAGTAGTACTGGTAGTAGTATGTGTAGTAGTACTGGTAGTAGTACTGGTAGTAGTATGTGTAGTAGTACTGGTAGTAGTACTGGTAGTAGTATATGTAGTAGTACTGGTAGTAGTATGTGTAGTAGTACTGGTAGTAGTATGTGTAGTAGTACTGGTAGTAGTATGTGTAGTAGTACTGGTAGTACTGGTAGTAGTACTGGTAGTAGTATGTGTAGTAGTACTGGTAGTAGTATGTGTAGTAGTACTGGTAGTAGTATGTGTACTAGTACTGGTAGTAGTATATGTAGTAGTACTGGTAGTAGTATGTGTAGTAGTACTGGTAGTACTGGTAGTAGTATGTGTAGTAGTACTGGTAGTACTGGTAGTAGTATGTAGTAGTAGTACTGGTAGTAGTATGTGTAGTAGTACTGGTAGTAGTATGTGTAGTAGTACTGGTAGTAGAACTGGTAGTAGTATGTGTAGTAGTATGCGTACTAGTACTGGTAGTAGTATATGTACTAGTACTGGTAGTAGTATATGTACTAGTACTGGTAGTAGTATGTGTAGTAGTACTGGTAGTAGTATGTGTAGTAGTATGTGTACTAGTACTGGTAGTAGTATATGTACTAGTACTGGTAGTAGTATGTGTAGTAGTACTGGTAGTAGTACTGGTAGTAGTATATGTAGTAGTACTGGTAGTAGTATGTGTAGTAGTACTGGTAGTAGTATGTGTAGTAGTACTGGTAGTACTGGTAGTAGTACTGGTAGTAGTATGTGTAGTAGTACTGGTAGTAGTATGTGTAGTAGTACTGGTAGTAGTATGTGTAGTAGTATGTGTACTAGTACTGGTAGTAGTATATGTAGTAGTACTGGTAGTAGTATGTGTAGTAGTTCTGGTAGTACTGGTAGTAGTACTGGTAGTAGTATGTGTAGTAGTACTGGTAGTAGTATGTGTAGTAGTACTGGTAGTAGTATGTGTAGTAGTATGTGTACTAGTACTGGTAGTAGTATATGTACTAGTACTGGTAGTAGTATGTGTAGTAGTACTGGTAGTAGTATGTGTAGTAGTACTGGTAGTAGTACTGGTAGTAGTATGTGTAGTAGTACTGGTAGTAGTATGTGTAGTAGTATGTGTACTAGTACTGGTAGTAGTATATGTAGTAGTACTGGTAGTAGTATGTGTAGTAGTACTGGTAGTAGTACTCGTAGTAGTATGTGTAGTAGTATGTGTACTAGTACTGGTAGTAGTATATGTACTAGTACTGGTAGTAGTATATGTACTAGTACTGGTAGTAGTATGTGTAGTAGTACTGGTAGTAGTACTGGTAGTAGTATGTGTAGTAGTATGTGTACTAGTACTGGTAGTAGTATATGTACTAGTACTGGTAGTAGTATATGTACTAGTACTGGTAGTAGTATGTGTAGTAGTACTGGTAGTAGTACTGGTAGTAGTATATGTAGTAGTACTGGTAGTAGTATGTGTAGTAGTATGTGTACTAGTACTGGTAGTAGTATATGTACTAGTACTGGTAGTAGTATATGTACTAGTACTGGTAGTAGTATGTGTAGTAGTACTGGTAGTAGTACTGGTAGTAGTATGTGTAGTAGTATGTGTACTAGTACTGGTAGTAGTATATGTACTAGTACTGGTAGTAGTATATGTACTAGTACTGGTAGTAGTATGTGTAGTAGTACTGGTAGTAGTACTGGTAGTAGTATATGTAGTAGTACTGGTAGTAGTATGTGTAGTAGTACTGGTAGTACTGGTAGTAGTACTGGTAGTAGTATGTGTAGTAGTACTGGTAGTAGTATGTGTAGTAGTACTGGTAGTAGTATGTGTAGTAGTATGTGTACTAGTACTGGTAGTAGTATATGTAGTAGTACTGGTAGTAGTATGTGTAGTAGTACTGGTAGTAGTACTGGTAGTAGTATGTGTAGTAGTACTGGTAGTAGTATGTGTAGTAGTACTGGTAGTAGAACTGGTAGTAGTATGTGTAGTAGTATGTGTACTAGTACTGGTAGTAGTATGTGTAGTAGTACTGGTAGTAGTACTGGTAGTAGTACTGGTAGTAGTATGTGTAGTAGTATGTGTACTAGTACTGGTAGTAGTATGTGTAGTAGTACTGGTAGTAGTATAATTACCTGGCCATCTCCTCCTCGGACCCTCTCGTGGAGCTGCCCGCGGGTCTCGGTTGGGTCCCCGGCTCCTCTGCCCGGCCGTGCCCGCCCTCCCCGCGTCGTCTCCGGCCAGCCCGTCTCCTCCGCTCCGCTGGTTCCGCCTGCATCGCCCCGTCGCCGCGGTGACTTTAACAACCCTGGGGGCGTATTTATAACGTGCATTATATCGCACACGGACCCTGGTCGCGTCGACCGGTTGCTAAGCTGCCAGCAGACGCGCTCAAACCGCGGCGCACGAAACGGATCCCGTTTACAAATCTACCGAATCAACGTTCAACACAACGCCGGGCGAGTTTAACGCGATTTACGACAAAAAGCAAGACGGTGGACCAGTCAGACGGGTCCCCTTAACGGTTCGGCACCGGTAGAAAACACGAAGGACGGCTGATTTCCGCTGGATTCCAGGTTCCGGTGAGTTACCGTCAACAAGTAGCTGATTTCCCACGTTTTAAAGGCTGCTCGGTGAGTCTACTGTACGCCGAACTCATTACACGTCGGTTATGGTTCACCGGAAGCTGTTAGTCTGCACATGCTCGTGTCAATAAATCATCTGTCAACAAGTTCATCTGAAATGTAGACATTTCAGATGGGATTCTGTTCTAAACACGAACAAAGACGCGTTTTACCGTTAATCTTCCATACTGACGTCTTCGTGTCCACCAGACCAAACGTAACCAGTAGGGGGCGGCGTTGACTACAAACTTATACTTAAATATTAATAATAACAGCTGGAAACATCTTGTGGTGAAGTTTATAAACACTTACAGCGACGTTTATCCCGGAGCCGTTTGAATCTGACGCCATCTTTGGCGTCTACACGTCATATCCGCATTAACTCCGGATTGGCTGGAGAACCGGCCAATTGGAACCGCCCGTTTTTCCATGTCATAAATTAATTTATTTACCCATTTGAGACTGAAACACAAATGATGAACATATAATACAAATTAATTTTAATTATATATTATTTTGTATTTATATAAAACATGAAATACGATTATTATCATTTAAAATATTGAATACAAATAAATTAATCAGATTAAATAAGATTATTGATTAAATAGATACATTTTAGTCATGGGGTTCTGTATAAGAATATATACAATATATATTTGATATTCATAATACATATTGTTAACAATGTAAATTATGTTTGAATAACTATAAACAGAGACAATAAAACATAAAAACACGAAAAGAAAATACAATAAAATATATATTTTATTCATTATAAAATGTCAGTTTTAAAAGGAAAGATCTGTACAGTATTTATTCAAATAGATATGAACTGATTTATGAACTGCCCGTGTATTATTGCCACTTACTGTAGTTATTGAGGATGTGTTGCGCTGGCAGGTCCAGCAGGGGGCAGTGTGGTCTGTCATCACTGGTATCTCTGCCATTTAATTAGCGTAGAAGAAGAAAAGAAAGCGAAACAACATGGCAGCGTCCTCGGAACACGTTGAAACCGAGTCCACGGAGACAGATCCTCCAGAAATGGACAAACCGGAAGTCCCACAAACCAGCAGGGAGTCCGAGACCTCGGACTCGGAGCCGGCAGGGCAGCAGGAGCCAGACCCGGACGCGGATGAGGAGGACGAGGACGAGGACGAGGAGCCGGCCGCGCCGAAGGTCCGAGACACCCCGGAGGACATCCGCCTGGAGGCGATCGCCAACACGGTGGCCTTCCACCCGAGCCGGGACGTGCTGGTGTGCGGGGACGTGGACGGGGACGTGTACGCGTACTCGTACTCGTGCACGGAGGGCGAGAACCGGGAGCTGTGGTCGTCCGGGCACCACATGAAGTCCTGCCGCCAGGTGCGCTTCTCCGCCGACGGCCTGAAGCTCTACAGCGTCTCCCGGGACAAGGCGGTCCACATGCTGGACGCGGAGCGGGGCCAGCTGGTGACCCGGATCCGCGGGGCGCACGGGGCCCCCATCAATAGCCTGCTGCTGGTGGACGAGAACATCCTGGCGACCGGAGACGACGGGGGAACCCTCAAGGTCCGGCTCCGAAGTCTTATCCATACTCTACTAAAACTGACTGGTTGAGCTGGTCTTGATGGTCCGATCTCATATTTGATTGGCTCAGTTGGGTCCATAATGGTCTTTTGAGGGTCCAGTTGGTTTTCCAAATGTCAAACTGGTCTTTTTGATGGTCCAATTATGAATTTTCCAACCTGGTTGCCAGTTTTATGGAAAACCTTTGCCTTTAAACTGCCATTCTCTCTGCTGGCCACCAGGGGGCGACTCCTCCATGATGTTCATGTAGTACATTATGGTCCACTTAGAGTCCCCCAGACCAGAAAGCAGAGGACTCTTTAGGGGCGGGGCTTACCTGCTGATTGAAAGGTCCATTTAGAGTCCACCAGACCAGAAAGCAGGGGATGCTTTAGGGGGCGGGGCTTACCTGCTGATTGACAGGTCCACTTAGAGTCCACCAGACCAGAAAGCAGGGGATGCTTTAGGGGGCGGGGCTTACCTGCTGATTGACGGCTACATAAACGTCTGTCCCGAAGCTGTAACTTTATTGATTTTTGTTGTTTTCCTCGGTGAAGGTGTGGGATATGAGGAAGGGGACGTCCATCATGGATTTGAAACACCACGAGGATTACATCAGTGACATCGCTGTGGACCAGGCCAAGAGGATCCTCCTCACTACCAGGTAATCCCAGTCTCTTAAACCTTGCATCTGAAAAAGGTTTTTGAAAATGGTCCCCCTTTTTAATCGGAGCTCTGATTTGTGACACAGTGGCGACGGCACCATGGGCGTCTTCAACATCAAGCGGCGGCGCTTCGAGCTGCTGTCGGAGTACCAGAGCGGCGACCTGACCTCGGTGGCACTGATGAAGCGCGGCAAGAAGGTGGTCTGCGGCTCCAGCGAGGGCACGGTCTACATCTTCAACTGGAACGGGTTCGGCGCCACCAGCGATCGCTTCGCCCTGAAGGCTGAGTCGGTGGAGTGCATCGCCCCCATCACCGACAGCATCATGTGCACCGCCTCCATGGACGGCTACATCCGGTGAGTCGGGTCCCCCAGTCCTTTGTTAGACTAACCCGTAGAAGACCCCCCCCCCCCCCCGACTTTATCCGACTTTATGTTTATCCGACTTGATCCTCGGTTTGACGACGGTCCGAGATGATCGTTTAATGATCCGAAAAGGTTCCTTTGGTGGTCTAAGCTCTAATGGTGATGTTTGGATGGTCCAAAGATGCTCTACAAAGGTCCATAACTGTCTTTTGATGGTCTAATCTTCAGATAGTCCAAATCTTTAATGTTCCAAGCTGAGGATTTGGTTCTCCAGATTGGTTTCTTAATGCTCTAAAATCCTCCTAAGTGGTCTTTTGATGGTCTAACCTGGTCTTCAAATGGATCAAGTTGGTCCTTCTATAGGCCAAACTGGTGTCTAAGATGCTCTGAAATGGTCCAAAATGAGCTTTTGGTACTAAGTACATCACAAAGCACTGAAATTAAGATGTTTTTAACCCAAAAGATATTAAAGTAGAAGTGAGTATTCAGTTGTTCTGTCCGTCCCCCTTCAGGGCCGTCCACCTCCTTCCCAACCGGGTCATCGGCTGCATCGGGCAGCACATCGGCGAGCCCGTGGAGGAGCTCGCCAAGTCGTGGGACTCCCGCCTGCTGGCCAGCACCGCCCACGACCAGCTCATCAAGTTCTGGGACATCTCCAGTTTGCCCGGCGCGACGGTCAACGAGTACCGCAAGAGGAAGAAGAAGGACGGACGCATGAAGTCTCTGACCAAGAAAGCCCACGGAGAAAACGACTTCTTCTCAGGACTTTTAGAGGAAACGGAGAAGAAGGAGGAGGAGGTGGAGGAGGAAGAGGAGGACAGCGATAGTGGCAGCGATTGAGAAGCAGTTACTTTGGACTGTTTAGACCTGAATATGTAGATGGACATCGACAGGAACCGGACTGCTCTGGTCCCGGGGCCTCATTTTAATCCACTATGAGTGTTTAAAGGGGGGTGTTGAAGATGATGTTTATGTCTAAAAACCTCCTGGTGGGATGAAGAGTGTAATATTCCCCCATACTCGCCCTCGATGAGCCAAATACAAAAAGACACTAAAATAATGGGAAATAATTGAGATTGTTTCCTGATTTATATCCACTTTTTATTTTATTTAAACAGCGTTCATGTGTTCTGCTTGTGTTTTGTATTCTTTTTTTGTCAAATTGATTTTATTTGGAGGAACTTTTACAATTGATAAAAGTTTAGTTTTGGTATCTGTACCAAAATCCAGTTGTTGCATTTACATTTTTCCACACTGATAACCAGATCCAGACCTTTTATGGCTGCATTTCTAGTCAGCTGGGCAAATTTGTGGGGAAAAAAATGTATTTTGTATTAACATTAAAAAAAAATAGTTTGTATGTGTTTAAGTTTATTTCACACACAATCATTAACAATTTAAAAGCGGTGAAGAAATGCAGGAGTTTAAGGAGTGCCTTGTTTTAACCCATTTACTAGTTGGACAGAAATGATTTAATTATTTATATTTATAAGCTCACAAGAAAATAAAACACTTGATGTAATGTAAATGACCTAAATGTGATGCCAGTTAATATCCAGCTAATGAAACATATAAATCAATAAACGTTAAAAAATATATATAATAAAAACACGGGAAAACCCTGAAAACACGGGGGCGGAGCCAACATCCGGGTCAAGAGCGATACCAATTTAATCAATTTCACATGTGAAGTGTCTTTTCGCCGTAGCGGCCGAACGGAAGGTCGGACCGACTCCGGTCCGGCGGAGTGTACATATATTAGGTTACGAGCTTCCCGACGGGACCATTTTCGAGTTTCTACGAACTTCCGTTCCGGAGATACACCAGACCCCCCCCGCCAGCCCCGTTTAAACTCTCCCACCCACATTAGTTTTTTTTGTTGACGTAATAATAATAATTCGTATTTAAGTACCTTACATGTTTTATATTTATGTAGTACACAATACTGTAAATATATTACACGGCATTTTCCATTTTCCCGAGGACTAAACCAACCCACGGCGCCCTCTTCCCCCCTCCAGGTGGTACAGTCGCCGCGTCGTTGGTACGCTCCAACCGGCGGGCGGGAAATCGCCGAAGGTCACGTGACGCGAGCAGCTTGGGTCAACATGGCGACGGGAACGAGCAGCGTAGCTTAGTAACAAGGAGCCTCCTGCTGTTACCGAGGACGTTTTTAATCCCACGCACACACACACACACCGTCGTCGTCGGTTGGTCTCCGGTAAGTGCACGTGCGAGAAATTAAGTAAGGAACGCGCGAGATGAACTGACGCAGAGCTACGGGGTTTTGTGCCCGAGCTAGCTCAGATTAGCTTCGCTTGTAGCATGGCTGTATTTGTAAACAACGAGGGTCGGGGGGTTTATTCCACCTTTTAATGGTTTAAACGGGACGTTACCGCTTGTTTACTCTTTGTTACGTCATCGGAACGACGTTAACCGTGCGACCCGGTCCTTGAACGTTGCTTTATACTTTGTACGTTACTTGAGAATGAATGGATGAGTTCGCCGTTGACGACAGTACGTTAATATAAACCGCGTCTCTTTCTTTATCCCCCTGTCTCTCCCTCCCTGTCTGTCTCTCTCTCTGTCTCCCTCCCTGTCTGTCTGTCTCTCCTCCTGTCTGTCTCCAGCTCTGAAGCAGCAGGATGCCGGGGAAAAATGGCGACCAGTTCAAACAAGGAGACCTGGTGTTTGCCAAGATGAAGGGCTTCCCTCACTGGCCTGCCAGGGTGGGCGCACACACACACACACACACACACACACACACACACACACACACACACACACACACAACACACACACACACACACATGGTATAGCTGTGATAGTTAATATGTGTGTGTGTCCAGGTCTCCAAGTTGGATAACGGCTTGAAGAAGCGGGTGCCGGTCTTCTTCTTTGGGACCCATCAGATGTACGTACGCGTCGCACCGTCGACCCCAATGACCCCGTTGACCCCCCCCCCCCCCAGCACCGGTTGACCTCTTAATAACTTTCTCCCGTCCTCAGAGGTCTCGTCCCGCCGGAGAACGTCGTCCCGTACGTCGGCAACAAGATGAAGTACGGCAGCGGCGTCCGCATCAAAGGCTTCACCGAGGGCATGTGGGAGATCCAGAACACGCCGGGGGTCGGCAGCAAAAGCAAGGTCGGTCGGCGTGACCTCTGAACTCTCACCTGTTGAAACGGCCGAGTCGCTATCACCATCACTGCTCCTCCAACACACAGTATTATAATAATTATAATACACGTTTGTCCCTCTACCGTCCCGTTTGCTCTTTTTATTCTCCATATTTTGCTGGGTTTTTTACCTTTGAGTTAATTTATTAATTCATTGTAAGGCGACGTTGTGTGCCCTAAAATAAAAAGTATTATTTGATGGTCGCATAGAAACATTTCAGTTGTTTTGCACTAAACTTTTTGTCTACATTTTCTATATCTATATCTATATCACTTCATCCTGCAGCTGCTGCTCAGACGTTTTTATTTATAGATAAACCATCACATTTGTGTCTGCGTGTTATGATTTCTCTTTACACAGATGTTTATGATTTATAATAGATCTTCTCTCTCCTGTCGTGTCCTCAGGTTCCAGCACAGACGAACACAGCGAAAACGACGGCCACTAAATCCACACCCGCCGCCAAACCGACTAATGAGAAACCGAGAGGTGCTAAATCTGCTCCCGCAAAGCCCGACAGCAAACCGGCCGCCGGCAGGAACGCTCCGGGCAGAGCGGCGAGTAAAAAGGAAACAGCTGCTGCCGTGGTTAAAACCCCCACGAGAGCATCGTTGAGATCAGCCCCGGAGAAAACGACGGACTCCGACCCGAAGCCCGAACCAACGCCTGACCCGACGCCTGACCAGGCCTCGACTTCAGACGGCACCGCTGCCAACAGGAGAAGCCGACGGTCGGCGGCCGGAGGGAGAAGTGAAGACACAGCCGATACAACACCGCCAGAGACCAAGAAGGAGGTGAGATGGAGACGACTTTGTGTTTTATCTCTTACACTGTGTTTAAAAGCTGATTGGTTGATGGAGATCAACGGCTGGTGGAGCAAATCCTCCATTAAACCACCACAGAAGAAGAAGAAGAAGAAGAGAGAAGATGATTTAAAAGAGCTGCAGGCAAAGTCTGAAAAATGACGGGAAACTGTTCCTTCATGTCCGTCATCCCCTTTTTATGGATAAACAATACGTTTCCCTCCGTCTTTCTTTCTCTTTATTTTAAAGAAACAATTAAGTCCACTTCATAGTTTTCACCATAAATCTGTGGAAATGTAATACAGTTTATTATGTAAAAAAAATGAGTTAAGATTAATTGAGATGTATGTTGGTTCGTTGATACCTTAATGTGCCTCAAATGCATGGAGAAGTCTTTGTGAAATGTGTAAGAATCCCGTAGAAGACAAGATTCAAACTGAGCTAGGTAGCCTGCTGACGGTGTTGATGTTTTTCTGTCTTCCTTGTCGTCAGGTCGATGGCGAGCGGCTGAAGAAGACGGACGCTTGCTAGTCCGGCTGCGACCTCACCAGGTAACCAACACCACATAACCAGCATCTTCAGGATCGGGGACATAAAGGTCTGAGGGGTTGAACCTGTTTTTCTTCATTTTCAGTCGACAAGAAACTGAAGGTCCCAGAACCGAAGTCTGAAGCTCCGACACAAACGTCCAAGAACGAGGGAGGAGAGAAAGGCGAGGAGGAGACGGAGGAGGAGAAGCCATCAAAAAGCCAAGGAGTCAAGAGGAGGAGAGGAGAGAAAGACGAAGAGAAGAAAACAAATGAGACGATAACGACAGAGAAACCACTAGAGGAAGAGGAGGAGACACAGAAGAGAACAAAGCCAGATGAAGGCGAGGAGGGAAAGAAAGAGAAGGCGGAAGAGAAGAAGTCCGACGGCCTCGGAGTCAAGAGGAAGAGGAACGAGAATCAAACCAATCAGGAGACGACGACAGCAGAGAGCAAAGAGAAACAACTAAAGGAAGAGCAGGAGACACGGAAGAGAACAAAGCCGGATGAAGATGAGGAGGGAAAGAAGGAGGCGACGGCGTCCGAGAGCGAAGGAAAAGAAACCAAACGAAAGAAGGAGAAGAAATCAAAGCTGGTTGAAAGTGTGGAGGGAAGGAAAGAAGTTCCAATGAAAGAGGCAACGCAGGAAAGTAAATCATCAGACGGCCCGGGGAGGAAGACGACGCCAGAGAACGAGGAAGACGAGAAGAAGACAAAAACAGATGGAGGCGAGGGAAAGACGGAGGGGAGGACGAGGACAGGGACGAGGTCGGAGAATGGAGGAAGGAAAAGAACGAGAAAAGAGGAGGCGTCGCCGAAAACAAAGAGGGATGTGGCGACGAGTAGAGAGGAACCGAACAGGAAAGAGAAACGGCAGCGGAGAGAAGAGAAGGAGGTGACGGAGGAGGAGGAGAAGAAGAGTGGAGTGACAAAAACAAGCAGAACCCGGAAAGAGGAGGAGAAGAGGAAGAAAACGGATGCTGGAGAGGACGGAAGGAAAGAAGAGACGATAGAAGAAGAAGAGGAGGAGGAGAAGAGTGGAGGGACAAAAACAAGCAGAGCCAGGAAAGAGGAGAAGAAGAAGAAAAAGGATGCTGGAGAGGACGGAAGGAAAGAAGAGACGATAGAAGAAGAGGAGGAGGAGAAGAGTGGAGGGACAAAAACAAGCAGAGCCAGGAAAGAGGAGAAGAAGAAGAAAAAGGATGCTGGAGAGGACAGAAGGAAAGAAGAGACGATAGAAGAAGAGGAGGAGGAGGAGGAGGACGGCCCCGTGGATGAAGAGGTGAAGAATCTCTTCCTGCATTTTGATTTAAAACCAAATGCAAAACATCCGTTGACGTTTTTTTAAAGAACTCTTCTTCTTTATTTGAACTTTTCTGTTTCGTGTGCAGCGACAGCGCCGCCTGGCTGCCAAGAGGGAGAGCCTGTTGAAGTCTCTGAGAGGTTTGATGAAGTCTGGCAGAGGAGGGAAGAGGAGGGAGGCGACGAAGAGTTTGCAGTAAGAAACATTAAAAAAAAAATCTATTTTTAATTAATTCACGTGTTAAAAGGAAGTGTGACATGTTTATTTTTCAACACTTGACAGGAAATCTGGAGACGGAGCAAAGAAGAAGAGGAGTCAGCCAACGACGTCGGAGAAGAAGAAGAAGAGCGTGAAGGAATCGACCGTCGCCAAGACGACCTGCAGGAAATCAGGCGTCAAAGCCTTCACCGGGAAGAAGGTCGCCGGCAGGACAGATGGAAAAACAACGGAGGTGAAGAAGAGAGGAAGTGCTGAAAAGGACGAAGGGGAGACGGTGAAGAAGGACGAACAGAAGACGGAGCCGGACAAGAAGACGGACGCCAGCAAAACCACGGATGACGTGAAGACGAAAGAGAAGGAGATCGTCCAGAAGGAGGACAAGACGAAGACCGACGGCAAGAAAGACGAGCCCGTGAAGGAGAAGAAGGACGAAGAAAAGAAGGACGAGAGGAAAATCATCGGGAAGATTGTGAAAGCGACGTCGGGACAGAGGACAAAGATTCAGGTGAAGACGATAATGGGAGGAATGGCGATGATGATGGCGGCGGCGGCAGAAGAGAAGAAGAAGAACGAGACGAGCAGAGAAGAAAAGGTCGAAGAGAAGAAAAAGAGTTTGGGAAAGGTGAAGGAGAAGAGAGGCGGCGTCGAAGAGAAGAAATGTGAAGATAAAAAGGTGGAGAAAGTGTCCGAGGTGGACAGGAAGTCCGAAAGAATGGACGCCAAAAAGGACAAGACGGAAGACAAGAAGGGCCCAAAGGAAAACGAGTCGATGGTGAAAGCGGCAGCGAAATCGCAAGAGAAGAAAACGGAGGCGAGCGAACAGAAGAGGGGGGAGACGAGCGCGAAACCCAACGTGGAAACGCTGGAGAAGAAGGTCGCCAAAACCGCCACGGAGCTGACGAAGAAGACTGGCGCCGGGTCGGAGACGAAGAGCGGCGAGGAGACGAAACCACAGAAGAAGAAAAGTGACAAAACGACGACGACGCCAGAAGAGACTAAAGCCGAAGAGACTAAAGCCGAAGAGGTGAAAGTGGAGAAGGCGAGCGGAACGGAAACGGTCGCCGTGACGACGGGAGGCTCGTCGGGCGGCGAGGCGCAGGAGTCCCAGCAGAAGAAGAGCTCGACCTTGACGCTGACGGACTCGACGTTGCACCGGATCCACGGAGACATCCGGATCTCCCTGAAGACGGACAACCCCGTAAGTAGGCATGGGACCATATGAATGAGTTTGCGATATTCATCCCGATGTTTTTAAAAGAAAAAACTCTTAAAATGTCAACCGAGAAACATCCTGGAATCACTTTACACTTTTTAAGTTGGGAAAACGAATCCTACACAAGTCTCACTGCATACATGAAAGAGAAATAAATTTTTAAAAAATGTATTTTTGCATCCTGTATTTTTTTTTTAATAATCAGGCTCTACTTTTCACTTTACCATGGCAACGAGCGAGACGGCTTTTTCAAGTACGATCATCCCGATAAAGGAAAATCACGACGGTCAACGCATCACCGATATCCACTATAAAATCCTGTTCCTATCTACGAACTCATACATCCAATATCCACCAGAGCTCCTGTCGTCTTGATTAACTTTATAGCTGTGATCTTCCAGAGCTGAAGCCCCGCCCCCTTTTGGGACCAACGATGTGTACGTGATTTACACTTATGTTTGTGACTTCAAAAGATAATTTTACACATCAAGGAAGTCTCAATCGAGAGAGGTCGGCAATATTCTGAGAAAAAAAGTCACAAATTTGCGATTTTATAAAGTGCAGATTTGCTACTTTATTGCGATGCAAACAACCAGCATCTATGCTAGCTAATGTACGTTTATGTTTTTAATGAATCCTCGTTAAGGTCCTTAGGGTGATGATGTTGATGCTTATTGTTGCTTTTATTCATATGAGAACAAACTGTTGTCTTATGGGTGTTTATTGATCGGGATGGTTGGGCTAAGATGCTAGAGGTAGCAATGCTAGCATCTTAGCCCTCAAATCTCCAACTTTATAACGTTTATAAATATGTGCCTTTTTTCTCTGAATATTGTCCCTCTCTCGGCTCCGTTTTGTTCTCCTACAGTGGCCCTAATATGCCGTCGTACGTTTTGTAGTGTGAAAATACGCATTTCTAAAGAGTTAATGGCGTATCTCGCTGTGTTCGGTACCAGGATGTAACGTTACAGACGCTAACAGGTCTCCTTTCTCTTCCTGGAGTTAAAAAGACGCTGGATGAAACACATCAGCTCAGACAACGTTAGTGACGTATCGTAGCTACTAACGTCTGTGTTGG
Organism: Chelidonichthys spinosus; assembly: GCA_029853015.1. Lineage (NCBI taxonomy): Eukaryota > Metazoa > Chordata > Actinopteri > Perciformes > Triglidae > Chelidonichthys > Chelidonichthys spinosus. The sequence continues at coordinate 15,960,917 of CM056843.1, read as the reverse complement.
TGATGTACCTAGCTAAGTTAGGGGGAGGAGCTAACGGCCTCCTATTCTTACGTATTGTGGTGATTCTAAGCGCTGACGGATGTGTTTGTGTCTTTCAGGACACCAGTAAGTGTCTGATGGCGTTGGATCAGCTCAGTATGGTTTATGTGACGTCTAAAACGGTCCAGAGACACAGTGAGCTCGTCTCCACGCTCAGAAAGGTACCAGAGACACACCGGCGCCGTCCAGCGTTGTTTCCAGCAGCACAGTCGTCTTCAACGTCCGATGCTTTTTTGTTCTGTGTGACTTTGCGTAGCTGCGGTACTACCGGGCCAACCGGGCCATCATGGACAAGGCCTCCATGCTCTACAGCCGCTTCAAAAACACCTTCCTGGTGGGCGCCGGCGAGGAGGTCGTGAGCGCCGCCTTCCTGCGCTCGCTGCTGGAGGAGAAGGAGAGGGAGGAGGCGGAGCGCTGCGGCGGCGGGAGGCGGGGCCTCGGAGAGGAGGAGGAGGCGGGAGGTGGCAGAGAGGGAGGTAAAGACGCCACGTGAAGGAGATGAAGGAGGTAAAAAAAATGATACAAATGTAGAGATACAAAGTATACAAATGAATACAAATAATTCAGAAAGTACTGCACTTAAGTACAGTCTTGAGGTACTTGTACCTTACTTAAGTATTTCCAATTTACGTAAATTTATACTTCGAATCCACTAAATCTCAGAGGGAAATATTGTACTGTTTTACTTCATTTATCTGACAATATTTATAGTTAATAACTAGTACAGTACAGTAGGTATTAACTACTAGCAGTTAGATTCTTACCACAAAATATATAGTAATTAATATATATATATATATAAAAAACATTCCTTCAATGTTGTCTTGAATTATTTTATTTGTAATTTTTTTTACAATACCTAAACAAAATGAATTAATCCGTTAATTAAATGGGAAAAGACCTACAGAATATGTCATTATTTAAATTTTAAAATATAAATTATCTTCACTGCAGAAGGTTATTTATTTTTATAATTTATATATATAAGATATTATTATTCATGATCATTTTTAAGTTGTTTTTGCTTTAATAAAACCATTCCCCCCCCCACCCCAGCTGCAGTGGACTCTCCCTGATGCTCGTTTGTTTTTGAAGCAGCCTGGACTGAACCAACTCTAATATGAGGGGTGTGGACCAGAAACACCCGCCACATGAACAACAAGATCATCCACAACCACATTTACCTCATCACACACACACACACACACACACACATACACACACTCCTACACACCTGTACGTGATTATTTATTTCCTGTTGTGAATTGAAGGGTGGTACAGTCCAACCTGAGCAGGTACACTTTGTTAACATTAGAACTACCACTAACTCTGTTGTGTTAACCGGAGCATTAAGCCCAACTTTGACCTTTTCCACTTGGACCCTCACCTGTGTGACCTTTGACCTACCTCTGCTACCTTCATGGGGAGGCGGTGCTTTGCCCTTCTCGTTGTTCCGACCCAGTAATGGTATTACTAATATATGTAGACCTGAGTATACATTAACATGTAGTTGTTCAGAGTGACGGGGCTGATGGGAAATGTAGTTTTTATGTTGAATGTCATTTTTTGTCATTAGTTCACGATAAACCCACAGCAGCTTTAAACCCTGCAATGTAAGCATTAAACGGACCTCGACGCTCACACATCACGTCCAGGGATGGACTTGGTGCCTTGCTCAAAGGCACAGCAGCAGTTAACAAGGAACGGTTCTGTCCGTTTGTTGTTTTTTTTTTATAAAACTTTTGTAAAGGGAGATATTTTATTGTGTATTTTTTACAGCGACAGTGAAATGTTTTTAAAATGTCTTTATTTGTCTGCACTTTTTACAATAAAATGGCCGTTATGATCCAGATACCGACTATTTCTGCATGCGATAATATGAATAACTAGGATTTGTTTGGTTCCAGATGTTAAAGATGCACTGGGTATGTACCTTCTTTAATACATTAGTAAATAATTAAGGATTGACTCATCCTACTGTTTTTACTTAGAATTGTCTGTCAGACTCCTGGTTAAATAAGTACATTAAATATTCGTATTCATACAAGGGAGGAAAACTTTAATTTAGAAAGGAACTAAGCAGTCGGACACATTTATTGTATAAAAGGAGAAGAAATCATGTTTAATGTAAAACTGATATGAAGTATAGCACCTAAAAAAACAGGGTTTTACATGACAGTCCATCAGTGGAAGACGTGGAAACTATATTTGTTCTCCAATCAGAAATCCTTCAAACTACAGATGTTGTATTTTTACATCGACTCCCTGTTTGTGTCAGTTTTTATTCACTAATAGCCTGATTTTTATTTGAGTTATTGTTTTTGTTTAATACTTCAATCTTGTTTAATGTGTTTAATAATTTGTTCAAGTGCTCTAGAAAATTAATTATTTATTTTTATTATTTTCATTATTATTATTTGTATTATTACTATTTGTATTGTAATTATTTTATTATTATTATTATTATCAACATTCTTATTTTATTAATATATTTTATTGTTGTCATTCTTATTTATTGTTATAATTAATATCATTTTATTATTGTTATTGTTATACTTATTGTCTTTATTCTTATTTATTCTTATTAATGTTGTCATTCTTATTGTTTTTATTTGTATTATTGATGTCATGATTCTTATGTTTTATTATTATTATTATTATTACTCACATATTTGGTGCATTCCTCATGGGCCTCGTGCGTCAGGTATCCTGAACTCGCGTCCTGATTGGACGGGCTGTTTGGGGGCGGGGCGCAGGAAACGCTGGAGGTGTGTTCTCGTGTTCTCGCTGTTTTCTCCTTCGCGGAAGAGACGGAGCGACTCAGCGGAGAGGAGGAGGAGGAGGAGCAGCGTCCAGACACCCCGACCGACACCGGAGAGGAGGACGCGCCGGGATCACGGGGATCCGAACCGGAGAAGGACCGGGAGGAGGAGGAGGAGGCGGCGGAACGGAACGGAACGCGGCCCCATTTCATCTTCCCCGCGAGGACGGCGGTGCACGCGCCAGCGATGTGGATCTAGGACCGGAACCTGAAGGAGGGAGGACCGCCACCGGCCAGACATGGCCCACGTAGGCAACGGAGCGACCGCAGAGGAGGAGGTGGGGGTCCAGATCATAGACGCATCCCGTCAGGGTTCATAGCGTTGAGACGTGATGGTGATGTATATGACACGGAACGCCCTGCCTTATATAGAGTATTATTATATAGAGTATTATTATATAGAGTATTATTATACAGAGTATTATTATACAGAGTGTTATTATATAGAGCGTTATTATACAGAGTATTATTATATAGAGTATTATTATACAGAGTATTATTATATAGAGTATTATTATACAGAGCATTATAGGAGAATATGTATTCTGGCCTTACATGTTGCTCTATTTATATTCGTTTATAATTCTGTGATTTACATAATACTCTCCTTTAAATTTAATTATAATTCTAAGTTCTATGCAGCCCGTTTGTCACCTTCATAAATACCCTCCTAAAATACCTTTTATATATATTTATACCGTTTATTTTGATTATAATGATCTCCTATAATATCCATGATACGAGTCATTTCATATAATGAGCTATTATATTCGGGCTGTCCTTTAAAATAACACAAATCTCAGTCAACTATAGATGTTTTTCTTGATGAATGATGAGTTATTAAATCGCCTGGTAAATCACACATAAGCAAACAACAAACGAGTCATTAAGCACAAAAAGACTCATTAACTCACTCAGTCTGAAGAGGAGGCAGCTCCTGTCATCCCAACATGCATTCCTGATGTTTATATAGCTGGTTTCTGCTGTTTAATATTAATATCTTATGTTACAGGATTACATCCCCTACAGCGATTAGTATTTAATATAATAATATTCATAGATCACCTATGTGGTTTATGTCACATTTTGAGTTCAGGACTTGTACTTATTATTGAGTATTTTAGAGATATTAGTACATATATTAGTACTGTATGTTCTTATCAGTTGTGTAAATTGCATCTTTGAAGGATCTGATTGAGTTTAATGTGTCGTTATCGTGTGTATTACTAATTCTCTGATAGCGTTTCCATGGTGACGACCCTGTTTGTCTTCCCATGTTGACCAACTCTGTTGTGTGTATTGTCCACAGTACTTTAATGTGTACTCAGTCTTTTCTATGGGGATATTATATATTATATTTACTCGTACATTCCCTCAGCCCTCCCTTCTGTCTAATATCCATATTTATTTCTTCAACGGCTCGTGTTACATTTTGAGTTTACGGCCTTATTTGTTTTTCCGTGGCGTGTTTTGAATTTGCATGGTTGCTGTCGCGTTGCTACGACGACCCCGCAGGCCGTCTGCTGCGTTCGAATCCGACTTCTGGACTTTGTGCACTGAGGTGTGGATCCTCCCGGGTCGGTCGCAGGTGCAGCTGATCGCTGTTTACCCGTCTGCAGGGTGAGATGGGCTTTTAGTGAGGTGATACTGTCATAGAGTGTGTGTGTGTGTGTGTGTGTGTGTGTGTGTGTGTGTTGTGTGTACATGACTAAGTACACGACTGATCGGATTTCAGCCCTTCCACACCACAAACACAGGAAGTGTTATTAGAATATGAGGATTGCTCTCTGAAGCTGATTGCATTAGTTGTTGGCCAACGATGAGCGTTGCCGGCGTTTAAATGTCAGCAGCATCACACATGCAACTTGAGCCGGCAATCTGGTTTCAGCTTCATGATTCTGGTCGAGCCTGATGTTCCACCGTGGTTCTTATTGTTCAAACTGGAAGAGGCTTAGAAGAGCTGATGTCGGGATGATGAGGGTGTTGTAGGTCTGTACAACGCCGGTCCTTAATGGACTCTTGGGGGTTCTAGAGAATAAGATCTCTAAAGGTACTGGCGATGAGTCCCACCCCCTTCCTGTGTCCTCCTTGTCACCTTATTTCAGAAGAACTACGTCAATGTTAGTCAACGGGAGAAAGGTGAATCTCGAGGTCCGTGAAGACGATTTCTATGTAATCCAGGAGGTTTTAGTGGGTCACCAAGGGGTTCTAGAACCTGAGCAGCCCTTCTGGAGTTTTAGGTCTACTGGTCTCTTTGGGTTCCTAAAGTATGATGTAGTCTTTGAAGCCGTCCAAGATGTCTTTGAGGAGGTTTACCAGATATTCATCCAAATTCTGAAGTGCATCATGGGAAGTTTGAGCGGTTCGAGAGCTACCTTTCTAAAGGTTTCTCGACACAGAAGAGTGTAGAAAGGAGGTTGTGGAAGACTCCAGGGACTCAACCAATTTTGGGCCTCTCTATCCCTGAGGAGGTTTCGGGTCTCCGAGGGGAAGGACTGGAACTGAATGAGTGGGGAGAGTTTCTTGGTATCTTTCTACTGGACGATGGAGCTCTTTGTGTCTTCAACAAGCCCAGAATCCCCAGGTGGATGACGTGTCCTGGGTTGACGTGTCGGGGTGGTCCGTGCGTCACACCTCTCCAGTTCATCGCCTCATTTTGAGCTGACAAACGCTCGCCTGTCAGCCTCCCGACCCAACTCATCACATTCCAGAGGAATTCAGCTGACTTGGGCCGAGCTGTGAGGAATGTGCGACAAGCCGTGTTTATGAAAGACTTAAACACAGTGGAAGGTTATCGTCCGACCTCGCTGCTCGGCAACGCAACAGTAAATCATACAAACAACGCAAGCAGGAGCGATTAGCGACGTCTGGTCCTTGCTTCCGACAAGCAGTCAGCTGTTCTCAGCATCCTGTGAGGTAGTCCGGGGTGTTTGCAGTCACCTCTTCTTTTTTTCGTCAATATCCGGCCTGAAGCTAATCCTGCAGTTGAGTAATTATTACTGTTAGAAGGCCTCCGGTATGACTGGAATGTAGATAACACCTTGCTTCTTGTGGGCCACTCACCGAACCTCTGTAAAGCACTCCTGAGGTTGAGTTGGTTTCAGGAGGGATCTGGGTTCTCTGGGAAGGTTCCAGTTTTCTGAGAAGATTACAGTACGTTTAAGGGGTTTTAGGCATTTTGTTAAAACATTTGATCAATGGCTTACTGGGAACGTTCCAGATTTCACAAGTTTGAGGTTTTCACAAAGAGGTTCTCAAGATTCTTTGGGGGGTTCTCAATGAGGTTCCATTTAGTTCCAGTCTGAAATGAGGAACAGCTTAATTTTAGGGTTCTGTCTGTTTTTAAGATAATTTATATTGAACATCTGCATGTAATTAATAAAAGTTGAACTAACACAACCTTTGATAATGAGAGTTCTGTTCCCTGGCGTGGGGAACCTGCATGTTTCAGACTTCGTTTAGCTTCTCTTTGTGCTGACAAAGCGTGTAGCCCCGCCCCCGAGAATGTCAACGTCTAATTGGATAATGTTGCACTATTTCACTCACAAGCAGCTCATTTAAGAAGTGCATTTTTTGTAATCACGCCTGCAGCACTGAGAGCTGCATGTGAGTCTAATAAAATCACAAGGAAAGGCTGTCTGCCTCTCCACGGCATCACTTCCTGTTTCCTCTGCAGGGTCAAAGGTTAACTGGCACCAAGCAAAGAGCTAGACAGAATGAACTTTTTGACTGGATCGGGTAGAGGTTGTGTTTGTGAGTTCTGGAGAACGTTGTGGAAGCAATAAAGGACTTGTTGAGGATCGGTAAAAGGGTTCTCGTGGTCTTTGAGAAGGTTCTAGAGCGTATGACAGGTTGATGATGCTTTTAGGGTTTGAAAAGGTTCAGTGGGTCATTTAGGGAGGTTCTGGGGATCCCTCTGTGGTTTTGAGATTAAAATTCAGCTGCCTGGTCTCGGAGGTCCTTATAAGAACACTGACGAGTTCTAGGAATCTTAGTGAGTTAGTTCCCGTGGAGGTTCGATTTGTTACAGAGTGGGTTCCCCTGGTCCCTCAAAGGTTTTCTGTGTCGTTTAGGGGGTCTCTCGGTTGCTGAAGAGTATTTTTAGAATGTTTTTTCAACGGTTGTTCCTCTGGAGGTTGCTAATTTTAGAATTGGTTCAAAAGTTCTTCGGTGTATTTTTGTTGATAACTGTAAGTGTTCTAGAGGTCCCAGTGGGATCAGGAAGTATGGAGGGGGTCTTTATGAATCTGACAGGGTCCTTGAAAAGGTTCCACATGCCTTAAATAGTGAAGGTTTTTAAAGGTTTAGAGGGTTATGGAGCCGGGTCTAAGATCCTTAGTCTTGAAGGTCACCCAAAGGTTCCCCTGCGGTCCGTCAACAGGGAGGTTGATTGGTCTTCATGGGCCGTGGTAGAGAGTCCTGTAGAGGGTGTTCAGGATGTTCTGGTGGTCTGACAGGGTTTTGATGCTTCCTGAGGGGGATTTGTTGTCTTTGAGGGGGTTTAACAGGATTTTGAGGGGGTTCTTTTGGTGGTTCCATGGATCCATCTACAGCCTGTAGTGTTTTTTAAAGGTTCTCAAGGTCTTTGATGACAGTTTGTGTGTAATCTAGGACCACAGACCCTCTGTGGAGGTCTTGGAGATTCTAGAGTATTCTGAGGGATCTCGGGGAGTTTCCAGGCCTGGTCAGTCGCCGTGCCTGCTGGGTAATGGGACACAGTGTGTAGCTCTTGACTAATTGATTAGACAGCCGGCGCTGTCACAGGAGAAGCGTCTCGACCTCCACTTGTGTGTGATGTCACACAACGCTGCTGCTGTTTCACATCTCTGCCTGATGTACTTTTACTCTGGTTTCTCAGAATATTTCACTTTCACTTCCCTGAAAGTTGCACTGCTTTTTTTTAAACTGTTGTTCATTTCCCTGATTCATACTTACATTTACTTGTACTTTTACTGCAGTAAAGGGTCTGAATAGTACTTCCAACATAGGTAGCTTCTGAATAATCATGAATTAATTAAAAAAGACGTCACACACACACACACACAGCAG
>CM056843.1:15930508-15948008 GCA_029853015.1 Chelidonichthys spinosus | reverse complement strand
GGAGTCAAGCTGGGCATCGGCTCCTTCAACCTGGTGGGTTTTATTTAATTTAACTGTTCAGTCTTTACTAAACTCTGGAGATTTCTGCCAAAATAAAGTGTGTCATCAGCATGTTGGCCAATGTGAGATCTAAAATCACACTCAGATATGACATAAAATACACACATTGATTGATTAAGTGATGTTAATCGGTTAGCACTTTGAAATGTGTGGTGAAGCAAGAATCGGGCTGTCGAAAGCAAAAATGAACCACACCTGACATCCCTGGATTGGATGTTTATTTAGTGCTTTGGTTCTCTCTCTTCCAGATGTTGTCTCTCCTCCCTCAGAGGATTTTGAGGTTGTTGGAGTTCATCGGATTCTCAGGAAACAGGGTCAGTGAATTATACCCTTTTTTTTAATAAAGTGACCCAGAAATGACCCGCCGTCTGTCGAGTATAAAGAAAACTCCACACGGCTCTGAAAGTCTCAACAATCTGGCTTCTGTTTGACTTCAGGCGTTCGGTTTGTCTCAGCTGAGGGAGGGAGCCTCCGGTCACAGTCTGCGGTCGATCCTCAGCGCTCTGACGCTGCTCTTCTACAACACATACGTGTCACTGATACTCGGTAGGAAAACACACATACATAGCACTGAAACTGCACCCATGAAGCCTGGGATCAGAGCTGTAAATCCAGCCTGCTGTATCCCAATAATAATAACCCGATAATGTGGTGTCTGATTAGGAACTGGAGAGGGGAACCTGGTGGAGGCTGAAGCCCTGCTGGAGCCGTACCAGCAGAAATACCCCAAAGTAAGCCAACCCTGCGCAGTTCTGCATAAAATGTGAAGCCGTAAGCCTCTGTTTCAGTCTGACCTGTAGAAAAGCAACACAACGTGCTCTGTTGTTTGTGTGTTTCAGGGCTCCATCATTCTCTTCTATTCTGCTCGCATCGCCACGCTGAGGGGAAACTTTGAGACGGTCTGAAACACATTTAGACTCTCTTTTAAGAGCCTCATTGACATGATATATCCCCGAACCTGAACTTAAATAAGTCAGAACCCTCTCCCCAAAATATATTCACCTTTCCAAACTGTCATCATCCTCTTAACATGCCTTGTACATCCTAACTTATGTGGTAAAGATAACAGTTATCTGTTGTTCCTCCGGTGCTGCCTTCAGGGGCGACGTGTGAAAACGTACGTTGTGTTGCAGGCGCGGGCGAAGTACGAGGACTGCATCAGCAGCCAGCAGGAGTGGAAGCAGATCCACCACCTGTGTTACTGGGAGCTGATGTGGACTCACTCCTACCAGCAGGAGTGGCAGCAAGCGTACCAGTACGCCGACCTGCTGTGCAGGGAGAGCCGCTGGTCCAAGGTACACATAAGAAGGGTTCAAGGGTCATTTGGTGGCTTTTATGCAAAACACTGGGGAGAAACAATGGAAAACACCACAAACAAATATGAATATGAAACATCCACTCTGTGTTTGAGCACCAGAGTCCCGCTAAAGCACAAGCTGAACCCATCGTTGGTCTTTTACTCTCTCCAGGCCATCTATGTGTACCAGAAGGCAGCCATCCTCAGTATGATGTCAGAGGAGGAGGTGGAGAAGACGGGGGAGGACATCATGGAGCTCTTCAGGTCAGCCTGCTTCGTTAGAACATAGCATCACCACAGCGTCATCTGTATATTATTGATTAAAGTAAAGTCGTTTTGGGGTTCCTTTAGGGGGTGAGGTGATGTATTCTGCTATTGAGTGTCCTCACAGGTAAAGAAGCACACAAACAGTGTATTTATTGTAGTATTTGCGTGTGCAGGCAGGTGGAGGGGCTGAAACAGCGCCTGGCAGGGAAATCCATCCCGACGGAGAAGTTCGCCGTGAGAAAGTCGAGGCGCTACAAAGCTGCGAAGCCCATCCCCCTGGTCATCCCCGCCCTGGTATAAAACACACAACACACGTTTATTCTGTGTATTTTAGTGGATATTGGCTGTAGTTTAATGGACTTTAAATGAATATATTTGGTGACATGTTTTCCCTCCGTAGGAGATGATGTACGTTTGGAACGGTTTCACCATCGTCGGGAAACGAGCCGACAGTACCGAGGCCCTGCTGGTTACCATAGAGACGGCGGAGGAGCAGCTTCGCAGCGATGCCAGTAAGTTCAACGTAACAAATATTATTACTATGATTGTTATACTTAGAGAGTGAAGCAGGGATTCCACAGGGTTCTGTCCTTAGCCCACTTCTCTTCAGTTTACACTGTACAGAAACGGCCAGAATCATTCATTTTCAATCATCATCTTTTGCTGTATTACGTCGGAGTATGAAAGAGGTCCAGAGGTTGTCTGAGCTTTCTCACTACAAATAAAGACGCGTTAAACGTAATACCCGTGTCTCTGTCTTCAGGCCCGTCGGAGTTTCATCCCGATGACAGCTGCCTGGTCCAGATGTTGAAGGGACTCTGTCTGAAACACCTGGGCAGGTTGCTGCAGGCCGAGCTCTGCTTCACGCAGGTGTTGTCCAGGTAACATGCAGACAGACCGCTTCGCTCTCACTGGTGAAAGCGTGATGAACGTGAGGTTAATCGTCGCGTTTGTGCGTTCTTCCAGCGAGAGTCGTATCCGATACGATCACTACTTGATTCCCTTCACCCTCTACGAGTTGGGTCTGCTGTACAAACAACAGGGAGACTTGGCCAAGGCCACCGCGTACATCGAGAACGCTAAGTATGTTCTGAATATATCAATGTATTGTAATAGTACCTCATAGAATACCTAATATGGCTGTATAGCTTGGAATACCTCTGTTTAGTTTAGTAGATGTCTTTATATACTATATTAACCTCGATAGATCACGTCTACTTATATACTTTATATACCTCTATGTACTTTCATTCACCTCTAAACACTTTCATATACCTTTTCATTGAATACGTTTGTACACATTTTCCTGTTATTTGATATAAAAATCTTATACCTTCACACACTTTTATACCTCTTTGTGTATTTTGATAAAGGTTATACACCTGTGAATTCTTTCATGTGTACTTTATATAAGTGTTTAAATAAAGCTGATATACCCGTATGCTTTCATATATGTATAAACCTGGCTGTTCCTCATCAGGACCAACTACAAGGACTACTCCATGGAGTCCCGGCTGCACTTCAGGATCCACGCGGCCCTCAACAGCCTGAAAGGATCCCCCGTCGGCAGCCCGTAATACTCGGACCGGCAACCCGGGGACTTTTACACAGAGTGGATGAATGAAGGAGTGTGTCGGGGGTTTCCATCACGACCAGGACCCTCTTATTCTGCATCGCTTGCAACCTCATATTCTAGTTTATGTTCCTTATTTATTTATTTTTCAACCGTGTGGACAGATTATTTAAGATTCTTCTCAAACAGGCCTCGGGCTTCCCGTCGGCGTCTGCCAGCTGAGATTTGATTGGTCGATGCGGCGCCATGATGTCTAATATAAACAGCATGCTAATAGGCTCCTTAGCATACGAGAAGACGTTTCACTTTCGGGGCTCGTTCACGTAAGTACGAAAAGGTTTGAACCAATAAGACGAGAGGTCAAATGTTTCTTTTTGCCTTTTTTGAAAGTCCGTCTGAAGCGAGCCCTAAAAATCAACTCTTTACTGACATCTGCTGCCAAACAACTCATGGCCTTAGACCGCTTTACACTCCTGTATGAACCTCGTTAGTGCAGAGTCGTAGAAACCGTCAGATTTCAGGTCGGAACGCGTTTGTTCGGTTAGCATCGGAGCGTTGGAACACTTTATATTTGCTTTGCCTTTTTTTCTGATTTCTTACTAAAGCATCACGCACCGCGATCACAGCCTTCTCACCGACCGTGGCTTACACACACACACACACACACACACACACACACACACACACAGTACACTCGTTTCCGAGCTCGCACATTTACCTGGCAATACGCACACAGACGGCTGTAAAACGCACACATTTAGCAGCAATATGAAACAACGTTGGTGGACTTCATTCATCAGTCGGTGTGTGTGTCCGTCTTTTATCTGTAGTTCCTTTTGTTTTCTCAGAGGCAGCGATTCTCTCTTTCCAGGATATTAACATCGCTTAGAAGCATTTATTGGCTACAATATGTTACTTTCTCTTAAAGCTACACGACTCCACGTTTACTGAAGGATTGAGATTCGTCTGCTAACGTCACGACATTTAGCTCTAAACAGACAAACCGAGGATGGACTGTCTTTACGTTTATTATATTACATTGTATTCTGTTATATACCGTAAAATGATATAGATCGACATACGTGAAGAGCCTATTTCTGTAATTATATGTCTCTAACAAAAGCACAATCTATGATCACCACCTTAAACGTTTTTTTCTGTTCTCATTTGGCTTCAAGTAGTTTGATACCACACTATTATGTACATTATATATTAAAACTATTATATTACTACATGTGAAACTCAAAAGGTATACTGGTTTTAAACCAACTGAACTGAACTCTCAAGTTACGTTTCCAGGGAAACGTGGCAGTTTGAAACGCGTTGTTAGCTTGGATTTGTTTCGTAAAAACATCACAACTCATTTGTCATATGAGAACAAGAACAAGATTTAGGGCATGAATGGACAGAAAACAACCGATGAACTGCATCTTTCCTGTAATTGGACTCAGAGTTGCGTCCAGCTGGAATAAACGAGGAACAACTAGCCTTCTCCCTGTAATGAATGTATTAACCTAAAGACCAAACTATATGTCTGTCTTGCCGTACGTGTCTTTTCTTTTCGTGTATTTGTACGCCTGTTTGATTTGTCATGCATTTGTGCGATCTGAAACTCAACCTCCGAACAACTCAATTCGCCAGGTGCAGTAAACGCATAACGGTTATACTGAAAAGACCAGAGAGAGAGTTGTGGCAATAAAGTCAAGTCAAGTGTGGGATGGTCGATCCGTTGCTAGAGGCAGAAAGCGGCTAGTGGCTAATGTTGCTAGCTTCTGGAAGAACAAAGTGATTCCCAGTGAATATTAGAGGTAATTGTTCACGTTGTCCCCTTTTTGCTGTGGTTGATTTGTCGAGGTGTGGTGTTTTAGCATCGCACCCTTAGCTTATGCTACAGCATTAGCATGTTGCCTGTTATCATAATAGCTAATATATTGTGCCTACTAGCATAGAATATTCTGAAATGTTTGCATCATCACTCAACATATAAGGGTTCCTAGCGGCGGAGGTTCCACCCTGAATTTTGAAAGAGTTCCATAAAGAAGCCTTTTGAACCAAAGAACCTTTTTTTAAGGAAAGGGTTCTCGTGGATTTTTGAGGGTGGTGTTAAAAGGGAACACCTTGAACCTTTATGGTTCTTGATGAAACCCTAGAAATGAATTGGTTCTCTGTAAAACCCTCTGGTTGGGTCGGAATGAATTTATATTAATTCAAATATTTTTAATGTATTTCCAGAATCCTTGAAGATGCATTGCGCGATATAGAAGTTTTTTTTTTTTTTACCTGTTTCCTTGCTAGTTTGTACAACACAATAAATAATGTCAACATCTTGTGAACATGAGAGATTCTTCCAATTCTCGTCATCATCTTTAATAATAATAATAATAATAATTTAAGAAACGTGTTGATAATCTTTTTATTCTGCAGTGGATAGAATATTCCTTTTTTCTAGATAGTCTGATAGACGTTCTCAAGTGTTGTTCAAGGACCTTCTGGGATTTGCCTTTCTTCCAGATGTCACGGATCCACATGTCCACAGGTTTTCTTCACGTCACTATAAAGAATTAAAATATGGATGTCTTTGGTTTCTTTAACATCTTGGCCGGCCACATTTCATCGTCAAACTTTCTTCAAGGCTTCGGCTCAGCTGTTCATGTGTCTCTGTGTTCACATGGAAGGAGGGTTTTCTAGGATTTGCATCGCATGTAATAATTATATTTAATCTTTTTTTTTCTAATATAAGTACATTACTGTGTGTGTGCTTTATGGCAGGAAGCAATATGACCAAATATTTATGGTTATAGATGATGATCCACATGGTGCAATAAATGAAATGTTTCAAGTGATTTCTTCTATTACCATTCTTTCAACATTTATGTGTCACTCTTTAGACACATAAATATAGGGTATTAATATTGTTTAAATATAGCCATGATCCTTCACCGGTTTATATCAGGACACTTTTTATTTGTATTTTCTTAAATTTGATGTTTTAATTATGCAAATCACGTTCTAAATGGATCATTTTTGGGGGAAATCTGTTGTTGGTCAACATTGTGATTAAATGTCACAATTTGTGTATTGATTTGTGACTGATTTGTCACAGCTAAGAAAATACCACTACATTATCTTCTTATCCAAACAGTACAAGGGTCTAAAGGTGCTTTGTTCCCCAGTAGTTTTGGCATGTTTTACCTCTTTAAACACCATTTTTCCTGAGAATAATTAATAAAGAAGATGAAACCTGCCAGAATAAATAAATGACTCATTAAATAAATCAACTTACATGACCTGAAGCAGACATTGCGAAGCTCAGGTTTGCATGATAAGTTTGTGCCTTCTAAATGTAAAGAAATGCATTTGGGGTTTAATATGTCGGTGGTTGTGTTTCAACATTGCCGAGCTAATGATTAACTGGTGAAATCTCCGCACGCCACCAGAGAAATCGGATCCTTCATAGCAAGAATAAGAATCTGTTGCTCCAGGAAAAACTTTTTGGTTCCAGAATCTCGTCTCTCGGAGGAGATTAAACATTTTTTCAGAAGAAACCAGCGCTTGTGTTTGTCAGGATGACGTTGGCCGGAGTTTCTACTCTGGTGCTGTTTGCTCTCATCGGCATGGTGAGTCATTAAATCAGGGAACTTTTATTTTTCTATATATTTGGGACTACTTTAGTGTGTTTCAGCAGTTCTGTACAGTATTGTGATATAATAATAATATCATATAGTTCTTCAAACCAACTAACGAAGCATGTATGGAGGCTTGAATGGACCAAAGCTATGTTTTATTCCTTCAAATAATATGACAAAATGATCTCAAGGTTTACTTCCTCACTATCACAAACTCACACAGAGGGACAGAAAGGTTGTTCAAAAAAATTTAAGTATAAAAATGAATACATAAAATTCATAATTAAGATACATTTTTAGTTTGAATGTTGTCTTATAGTTGTTTTAAATGTATGTGAAGCACCTTGAATCATTATTAGATTTATACTTCATCCATCGGTCAGGTGGATAATAATAGTTTTTTTTTTTTTACCATAACCAGAAAAGTAAAGTAAAATGCTCAGAAGAAAAATAAAGGAAAACCAAACCTAGCATATTTATTATTCAACCAACTCCTTACAGCTCTCGACACAAAGCTCCGCCCTGAAGACGGACGAGTTTCTGGGACCAATCGAGTGTCTAGAAAGGAAGTAAGTCCTCTGCTCTCTGATTGGCCGGTTGTGTTTGTGCTTTGTTTTTGTTAATTTAATCTCTTTGTTTCGTAGCTTCACTCGTGACTCATGTGATCTGGTGTTCTGTCGTCCGTGGGAGTATTGCCTAGACGGGCAGTGCTCTTGTAAACCCGCCTACAAGTGTCCCACAGAGGGCGTGACTCCGGCCTGTGCCCATGGCAACAGGCAGCTCCGGTCCTTTTGCCAGGTAACGACCCGATTGGCCATTTGGTTTCCCTCGAGTCTTGAACCTAAACCCAGATGATTTATTTTCCAGGCGATGGCGGTCAGCTGTCGGACCAAGACACCCTACATGTCCCACTTTGGGGAACCCTGCACAGGTTGGTCCTCAAAGATCTTTCAGAATTGTCTCCCTCGTGAAGGTGCGATCACACCAAGATGTTCAGGTACCACTGTACATCGACCTCCATCTTTGTTTCACGTCAGCCGATCAGCAGAAGTTCCGAGGGTCAGTAGAGGAAGGCACAGGAGTGGTCCGGCTCTTTGTTCCCAACAACGGCAGCACTGGAGTCGGCGAGGAGCTCCTGGTGTGTCGGGAGCTGTGGGACATGCCGGCCGCCAACGTGGCCTGCAAGCAGCACGGACACCCGCTGTGAGAGGAGATATATTTAATATTCACGATGCGTGTACACAGTTTCCACAGCGAGATGTAGAACGTAAGAGTTTGGTTGGTTGACGGGGTCAGACTCGGTAGGTAAAACTGTCGTATCATATCATGCGGTAGGCTGCCAAGTGGTACCCCCCACTTCCTAGCAACCACCTCCCACTACCTAGCAACCACCTCCCACTTCCTTGCAACCACTTCCATGCTCCGACCTCCCACTTCCTGGCAACTACTTCTCATTTCCCGGCACTTTCTTTCCACCTCCCACTTTTCCAGCTCCCACTTCCAAACTTTCACCCCCATGTCGGTTCCGCAGCCCATCCCAGATGCTTATAGTGTGTGTGTGTGTGTGTGTGTGTGTGTGTGTGTGTGTGTGGATACAGTGGTGCTGCATATTCTGGTACCGTGTCATACATTTCCCTGAAGAGCTACCATGGCGACCAGCAGTTGCCGGGCAAATGTGTGAGTGTGCGTTGCCAGGGTTACGAGAGCTCCCTGGCGGAATGTGTCATCTATGACAAGACCGATATTGGCGGCCGGGACATCGCTATGGCGACCTGCGCCCAGCCAACGACAGGTGAGCAAAGGTCAAATCTCGTCGCGCCCCGTTGGGTTTGACCTTGACTCTCCATCATCAACGGTGACGTGTGTCATTGCAGGCGAGGACTGCGAGTTCAGGTGCGTGAACAGGAAGTGCGTGTCGCTCGGTCAGACGTGCGACGGGGTCGACGACTGCGGCGACCGCAGCGACGAGATGTGCTGCAAGAGTAAGACTTCTGTAGAGTTGGTTCCCATGTGTGCACACGGAGCGACCGCAGCCCTTCTAATGTGACGTGAATGTGTTCCCATCAGGATGCAGGAACGGAGCGTTCCGCTGCAGCACCGGCGTGTGTTTGCATCCGGAGGCGGTCGCCGACGGACAGATCGACTGTCTGGACGGCGATGATGAGTCCAAGAAACACACAAGTACCTAATAACACAAACACAGCAGCACTTCTCATCAGTGTCAGCTCTTTTATTAAAATATGTTTGTTTTTACCGATTCTTCTCAGAGCCTCAGACGTCACTTCCTCTTCCTGCGAACACAGGTAACCATAGTAACTGATCACTGGAACGTCTGACTGATGTTGTTTTTGGAACAGCCAAGATGATGTTTTTTCTGTTGTTTTTTTCAGAATACGTCTCTCCTCAAACTGGTATGTAGCTTAAACAGTATGTTTCGTGTGGTTGTATGAATAGAAATCATTGTGGTAACGACCCATAATTAGCATTTATAATCAGTATATAAACAGTTGAATTGTTTGTAACACACTTTACTATGTAAGGTTGCTTAATATGTGTTATTGTGAATGACAACATATTAGAGCTAAGTACAAAATTGTTAACACATTAATAAACATTTTCTGCTACATTTTCTTCAAGATATTAGTGAAAAATTGCTAGAAAAGCTGAATAGTAATTATTTTTTGGGTTATTTTTGGGGTTCAACTTTTCAAGTGAACCTTTTTTAAGAAGTTGTGATTTAACTTACTGGTTCATAAATGCTTTAAATATAATAATATTGTAATAATATTGAGATTTTCGTTTCAGTACTATTTTTAATGTAAATTTGTTGAATGAAATGCTGTTTCCGCGTAGAAACGAGGGCCACCAGAATGCAGCTAGAGTCCAGGTTGGACTGTGGGATTCCTCAAACCACCCAAGTGAAGGGTGACGGCGATGAAGACGAGGGCTGGGGAAGAGGTGGCCGCTTCAAGAGAGTGGTGGGAGGACAAGTGACACAGCCGGTCAGTGGCATGCATTCCTGCCGGTCTCGTCCGATCCCGCTGCCTTCCTTCATCTCCTGCCGTGTCTCGTCTGTATGCAGACTCAGATTCAGTGGCAGGCTGCCATAGAAATGAAGAGGAGCTTTCACTGTGGAGGAGCGTTGATCGGTGGCTGCTGGGTAATCACCTCTGCTCACTGCATCGGGTAGGAGGCATGCAGCGGTCCGAGTACTGCCATGACGGGAGGAACGTTGTCAGTCAATAAGTTGAAGTTGATATGTCTAAAAAGACGATGAGGTTGAGTGAATACATTGTGGAAGTTGACCTTTGAAACATGGTGACAATAGATCTCTCTCTCTTTCAGGATTAATCCCCTCTCTTCATCTCCAAACATGGAGTTTCTGGACAACTCCCCAGCCAAAAGTACTTATCCGTCTCATTTTCTACGTAGGGAACTCAAACGTTGAGCATTATCTTGATGTGTTGTTGATTTCTGTTCCAGGCCGAGCCCTTCTTTACTGAGAGTGAGGTTGTCTTCCTGGAGGAAGGCAAGGGCTCAGAGCACAGAGGATATCGTCCCTGTTCAAGATGTCCACATCCACCCGAAGTATGCATGTTTTCATGTTTGTTAGATTAATAGAGTTCTGCTTGGTGCACCATACATCAGAAAGAGCAGAAAGGTTTAAGGTATAGGTTGGAGAAGCTTTTTTCTTAGGAAGGCAAAGAAGTGGCGAATGTTTTTGAGAGGAAAAAGCAATGGAAAAAAGGAATATTTGTTCATTTTCATTTTACTTGCATCAATAATGTGAGCAGGTGAAGGAGGTATAGATATACTAGAGGTTGTAGAGGCAAAAAGCAGGAGAGACGAACTCCAAAGTACATGATGCAGATGGGACATCACGTAAGTAAAATATAATGTCCTCAGTGTAGAGGGGAATTTGACGCAATGTCCCATTTTAATGAGATGGATAAAAAAATACTGCTCAAAAGTCTGACAGCATGGCTCAAAGGAGACAAAAAGGAAGATCCCCGTCTGATACTGCCGAACAGAACAGCATCTGTTTCTAATCACTCCGAACCACTCAAATGAAGGTACAACTCCGACACCCGTGAGAACGACATCGCCCTGCTGCAGCTTGAGAAACTTCCGTTCCACGAGGACTGTTTCGCCCCGAACCCTGCCATCACTCCGGTCTGTGTTCCCTGGACCACCAGACTCTTCCATCCCAACCACACCTGCACCATCTCTGGCTGGGGGCAAGATGCAGGTACAACAGCAAGCTGATACCTGTTTTGATTGGCTTGTTTTAAAGCCATTTTTATAGCTCTTGCTCTTGACCACCTTCTGCAGGTGGTCGACTGTCCTCGTTCTTACAGTGGGCCAACGTGTCCCTCATTGAAGACTGTCAGAGATTCCACAATGACAGCCTGAAACCCGGCATGATCTGTGCAGGTCGGTGTGCTCGTGTCTCACTGCCTCGCTGGTTGCTGTATGAACGGAGGTCCTTCAGGGTGATGTTTGTGTGCAGGTGATGTGAGGGGCGGTGTGGGTCCCTGTCAGGGCGACAACGGAGGTCCTCTGGTGTGTGAGGACGAGCTCGGCGTTTCTTACCTGTGGGGCATCATCAGCTGGGCGCGGGGGTGTGGCCAGCCGGGATCTCCAGCAGTTTATACACAGGTAAAAACATCGGAAATACGGTGGAAACATTCAACATGATGATATAACATAGTCACGAAAATCTGATGATTTGTGTTCATGGATACAAATGTTCAGCCTTTTTGTCGTTATTTTCTCTTTTCATTTCTATGGTAAAACCTCACAGAGCCACATTTAAAGATATAAGAACATTAGTATTATTGGTGTAGTGAACATTGTAGCCTTGAGGGGGTGCTAGCAGGACTGAATGACTGTCTCTTTCAGGTGGCTCATTACTTTGAGTGGATCAGACAACATACCGGGTGGCCGGCGGTGACCAAGTTCAACTCCTAATGATACTCGAACAACATGAGGAAGACATTTCTATTTTCATATCGTACTGACAGACAATTCTAACCTTTTAAATGTGTTAATAAGTTAGGCATTGTTGCTGTCCAACATAAGAAAACAATCATAATCTCTGTCTGTAGATGTAACGTTAAAAACATATTTGTATTTAATTCTGAAATTTATAAAATGCTGTTGTTACTTTTGTTTTCCGTGTGAGTTTATGAGCATTTTCACGTCTGAATAAACAAGTAAACTAACAAAGTCATCAGTAAGTCTTTACGTATGAACGTTACTGATCGTGAGCGTAACGGGAAGGCTGGGTCATGTTTGTGGTTGTGTGTACAAATACATGAAGAAAACACAGAACTCTGACTAAGTACACAGGGATTTTGAAAGACTTGTTTTATTTATGCAATGTTGAAAATGATTCATCCTTTTCAGGGATCTTTCCCAGCATGCAATGGCCACTTCCCAGCAGTCATAGTCAGGTATGACAGGTGTTCTTCACAGCGTTGATGTATTTTCACCATTAAATGTCTCCATAAACCGACCGTGTGATAGTTGGCCAGCAGGTGCAACACCTTAAAACTGAAGCAGCTTACTCTAAGTCCACCATGATTCCTTTTATAGTTTACATTTATTTGTCAAAACTGTCACTCAAAATCACACTTATCGGAACGAATTTAAGTCCGATCAGCGTTATACTGTCCGGTAGACGAAGGCAGACTATGACCTTCAGTCACCATATTTGCGTTTGGATTACTGGAATCCCCCAACCCAAACCTTCTGTTCTGTGACAGTCCAGTGCATGGTCAGCTGAATCGATCTGTTGGTGTCAACATCCTCAAGCCAAGCTAATGATTGATTGATGACATCATCAGTGGACAGAAGAGATATCAGACTTTCAGTCACTTTGTTCCCTTACAGAGAGAATAACTGCCTCTCTCTCTCTCTCGTTTTCATTTTCTATCTATTTCTTTTGTCCATCAGTAACAACATATGTTGCTAAACATATAAATATACATTTTCTAAGAAGCTGGACTGTGGAGGAAACCACACTACTTGCATTCGTCAGCATGAAATCAGCGGCAGTTTCTCTTTTCTTGGTGTTTCTTCTCGTCATTCCATCTGAAACGGTGAGTTAGCTAATGCTTTTATTTATTTTAATTATTAAAAAACATTCCATCACTTCCTTTCCTACCATGTCTTTAGTTTGATGTTGCTTAATGCAGGACTAATATAACATTAGTACTAATATAACTGCTGTGTTCAACAAGCAACAAGTACTTGTACTTTTAAAGAGAAGATAAAGTTGTGTATCATCTGCGTAAAACTTGATGAACTAAGATATCCTTGATTTATTTGTAACTGTATTGTGTTGCTGCTGCAGTGGGAGGCGGCAGATTATATTGATCCATCACGCATAGTGCAGGAGAAATATATCCCTTGGAAACCATCAACAGCAAGTCAACCCCCAACGGTTCCCCGCCCTGACCCCACAACCTCTGCAGTACCCAAGGGAGACGAGTTCCTGGGTCCACCTGAGTGTCTGAAAGAGAAGTACGTGTGTTTTTATTGGCTGGGCTTCTTACTTTAGTTGTTTCATTTTCTCCTTTCTTTCCAGACTGCATTCAGAAAACAAGCATTTTAAAAGTAGTTATCTTGCAGACAGACCTAAGACCTTCAGCTTGGTGAAATTCATTGAACACCTCCAGTTGATGTTATGAACTCAGACAGGACGGTATTGATTACTTCTGAACTTCACTGGCGGTCCATTTGTCTGTTTTTTTTTCATTATGAGCTGTTTTTTGCTTTGTGTTGCCTATTATTTACACAGCTAACAGGTTTTTAAAAATGGATCTTGTGCTCTTTAAAATGCTTAATGTGAGATTAATCCATGTTTGTGGCCAACATGCGCTATCTATAATAATTCAACAGGTTTACTCGTGCATCATGTGACCTGGTGTTTTGTCCTCCGTGGGAGCGTTGCATCGATGGACAGTGCTCCTGTAAGCTACCCTACCTGTGTCCCATTGAGGGGACGACCCCCGTTTGTGGGCAAGACAATAGAAACTACCGTTCCTACTGCCAGGTAACTGTGATGTCAGGAATCAACAGGGGTCTGGGATCGGAGCTGGTTTTAGAAACACAAATCTGGAATTTTGTTGTTCATCAGTCCCAATCAATATCTCTTGTCAAGAATGAGAACCACGTGAAAAGATCTAGAAAAACAGGCCTTCAAGAGCTTGCCGATCCGGAGAGTGCAACCTTGGAGTTTATATTGGTACTCTGTCTTCCAGGTGATGGCGGTCTCATGTCGGACCAAGAAACCCACCATGTCCCACTTTGGCACAGCTTGCGGAGGTTCGCTCTCGCAGATAGATTACAGTTTAGCGTTGCTGTTATACTCCTACAGATAATCAATGTCACCTTAATCTCTCTCTCGGCAAACAGAGAGTCATCAGAAGTTCACGACCTCCATAGACCCCGACACGGGACTGGTCAGAGTCTTCATCCCTGACAGCGTGGACCCCGAAGGTGGCAAGGACTTACTGGTGTGTCGGAAAGTCTGGAACATGGCGGCTGCCAACGTGGCCTGCAAGGAGCTCGGGACACCGCTGTGAGACCAGATGTATTCATGCAACGCAAACTGTGGTGCCAAATATCGATTTACATGAAAAGGAGTTTGACTTGTTCTTTCAGTGGTGCAGCAACGGCTGGTTCGGTGCTTTACAATTCCCTGACAACCGACCACGACGGCAACAAGTTCCCAGGGAGCTGCGTGAGCATCAGCTGCCAAGGTTTTGAGAATTCCCTCGCTGAGTGTGTAATCCACGACAGGAGAAAGATTGGTAACAGGAGGGTCGCTACGGCAACCTGTTATAACGCATCACCAGAACAAAAAGGTTAGCTTGCACCAGTTCTACTCAAAAGGGTTGTTTTTACTGTGTGCCAATTAAAAATCCACCTTAACAAACTCTTTTTGGGCAGAGATCTTCTAGAGGGGGTCCGGGACCCCTAGGGGGTCTGCAGAGTTACTGCAGGGGGTCTGGGACCCTTAGGGGGTCTGCAGAGTTACTGCAGGAAGTCCCCAAAATGATTTGATCCCCCAAAAAACATTGTATCCATCAATCAATAAGTACTGTTATTCATGGTACTATAGGTTGCACTACATATTATTTTTTAATAAGGAACATTCTATGATATGTAATAGGGGGTCCCTCCACCGGGTCTCTAAAGGCCCTTGGGGGTCCCTCCACCGGGTCTCTATAGGCCTTGGGGTCCCTCCACCGGGTCTCTATAGGCCTTGGGGGTCCCTCCACTGGGTCTCTATAGGCCTTGGGGGTCCCACCACCGGGTCTCTATTGGCCCTGGCGGTCCCTCCACCGGGTCTCTGTAGGTCCTGGGGTTCCTTGACTCGACTTGATCCGGGACCTTTGAACGTGGACCGATACCTGCGACAGGTAACATTGTTTTGTGTGTTTCAGGAGAAGCTTGTCCGTTCACATGTGCAAACACAAAGTGCGTGTCTCTGAACCAGACCTGCGACGGCGTCGACGACTGCGGCGACCGCAGTGACGAGATGTGCTGCAAAGGTAAAAGAAAACAACGAGGCGGCGGTGGTTTGATTTCTTCATCCCATCACGAGTGTAAGTTGTTTTGTGGTGGAACAGGTTGCAGGAACGGCGGTTTCCTCTGCAAGACGGGCGTGTGTCTGCATCGGGAGGCGATTGGTGACGGGATGATGGACTGTCTGGACGGCGAAGACGAAGCCTGGAAACATGAAAACACCAGTGAGATAAACACGATACAAGTCAGTCTGTTGTGACGGGTCACATTTACATTCACGTCTCCGTTCTCCACAGACGAGGTCCACTCACTCCTTCACAACACAGGTACAGCTCACCTGCACCTCGGGGGTTGGGAAACCGTCGTTGTTGGGAGTTAAGATGATAATTATTTTTTTGGTTGTTTTTTTCAGAGTACACATCTCCCAAAATAGGTATGTAGCCTAAACAGTATGCAGTATTTTAAGGGTATGTGGACATCCAAGAAGTTTTTGAACACATTTTCAACAATCAAACATGGCTGGAACGGTCGGGTGTCTAATTAAGCCTCGGGGTGGCCGGGTCACCTGACCTCAAGTGTTCAGGCCCACATTTCCCAGGATGAAGTCATCCGGATCGTGTCATGGAGCTGGATTTTGTTAACTCCAACACCCGTGTGCAGAAACCAGGGACGACCGGGTGTACCTGGAGAACAAGCTGTACTGTGGGATTCCCAACGCCACCACGGTGGACGACGTGGAGGTGGAGGAGCGCCCCACCAGGAGCCGGACCAAGAGAGTGGTGGGAGGCATCCCCGCTAACCCGGTCAGTCAGAAACACCACACTGTACCACAACAATACCTTTATTTCACCCCAAAACCAACCCTGAATATCCTTCTGCTGGTTCCACGCTGGGAACGGTTCCCTGCAGACTCAGATCCAGTGGCAGATCGCTCTGGAGGAGAGAGGGAAGATCGACTGTGGAGGCGCCTACATCGGAGGATGCTGGGTAATCACGGCTGCTCACTGCGTCAGGTAGGACTGGTGCAGTACAATCACTACGCAGTGATGTGCATTTACTCAGTACGGGTCTAATGTCAGGGTACTTTCCACATCGAAGTATTGTTCTTTTGTACTCCACTCACTCACTCACTTCCTGTCCAGGTAAAACCACGTATGTGTTGCTGTGTTGATGTTGAATGTTTGTGATGAATGAATGAATGAATGAATGCATGTCTTTGTCTTGGTAAGGCCCAACCCCTCGGCCTTCAACGTGAAGTTTTCTCTCTGGAAGAAGACTCGAGCTCAGAACACCACGGACATCGTTCCTGTTGAAGCCATTTACATCCACCCAAAGTGTGTATCCATCAAACATCACACACACCTCAAACATTTACCCCAGCTGGCTAAGCCCCGCCCCCCACCGTTAACATGGAGCCCACGCCCTCATTAACTGCACTCCCTCAAATGGCTTTAAAGCCTGAGGGTTGAAACGAGTGTTTTGGTTGCAGGTACAACGCCAGCAGCTACGAGAACGACATCGCCCTGGTGCAGCTGGAGAAGCTTCCCTTCAAGGAGGGCTGTCTGGAGGACAACCCGGCTGTCAGCGCCGTCTGCGTGCCCTGGTCCGTCCGCCTCTTCCAGCCCAACCACACCTGCAGCATCTCCGGGTGGGGGCGCACCGCAGGCGAGTGCTGCACCGCCGCCTAACTTACTCCACCAAAGACTGCTTCAACTTAATATTTGTATATGTCGGAATGTGGAACAAACGTCTGTCAAATGTAACAAATCAATAGATTTATTACATCATAGAGAATTTGTTTTCACTTGTTCCAGACGGCCGAGGAGCTCAGGTGCTGCTCTGGGCCAATGTGTCCCTCATCGATGACTGTCAGAGGTTCTACAAAGGTCGCTTCAAGCCGGGAATGATGTGTGCAGGTCGGTGCGTGTGATTGGCTAGAGAGAGTAAGCCCCGCTCCTTTTGGTGGACCACAATGGGATCAAATTTCAGAAAAAAAGTACGTTGTCCCATGAATAACACATTATGTACGTCAATTGTGGGCTAACGTAGCTAAGTTAGCTAGCTAGCTAGCCAAGCTAACTGCCGCTAAACAAAATGCTATGACGACAAACAATAAATGTTTTAAATTGACAAACGTGG
>CM056843.1:15923008-15925508 GCA_029853015.1 Chelidonichthys spinosus | reverse complement strand
CAGGAGAGACGGACAGGTGGGCCAGACAGGAGAGACAGACAGGTAGACAGACAGGAGAGACGGACGTAGGGGTGGGCGATATATCGAGTATACTCGATGTATCGCGGCTTGTTCTACATGAGATGTAGTAAATGACTATATCGTGAACATCGAGTGTATGTTGTTACGTCAGTTTCTAAGCCGCCGCGGCCGAGTGTGACTGGTTTTAGCGCAGCGCTTTCCTCTGTCCCGCTCACAGACAACAGAAAAAAGTCACACCCACTAGCTCAACTTACGTCACATACACGCGCCCACACACACCGGCCCCGGCTTACGTTAGGGGCTGGGGGCGGGGTTAACGCTCAAGGCGACGGGGGAAATACGCCGCTGCGGAGTGCGGAGTTTTACTAACGTTACTGTTCCCGGTAAGTTTCAATTTTAAAATGTTTCACCTCGTTGCAAACCAACGACACATTTCTGTTTAGTTTACCAAGCTAGTGATTACGTTCGTAACAGCAGCAACTAGTGGCTTTGCTTCCTCGGGTAATGGAAGCTGACCGGCTAGCTAGCCGGCTAGCGGGATATTGCTAACAACAACGTTAGCATGCCACTTTCTGACTGCCGTTGGCTCACTAAACGTTACCAACGTGACTTAACATCTGTCTTCACAGCGTCGTGGACACGTTTGTGATTAAACCGCTGTTCTCTGGTTTGTGTTTGTAGAGCTGTCGGACATCGGCGATATTGAACGGAGGTCCAACCTGCAGATGACTAAACATTAAACACTCTGATCTATTGATCACACACTGTTCTACACTTTAAAAAATGTTGTGATTTTAGTATTTTGTGTATTTTATTGTTATTGTATTATTTGTATTATTGTATTATTATAGAAATAGGCTACAGTATGTAGGCCTACATCATGTGGCATTATTTATTTTCATTTACCAGCTGCTAAAAGCTTATGTGCATTTTGCAATTGCCTTGAATAAAAACTGTTTTGTTAAATTTAACTTCGTTGTGATTTACCCCTTTTGCATACAAGTTTAAAATTGTTCTAATAGAAACCATTAATGAATACAGTATAAATAAGAATGGTTTAATGCAGACATATGTTGCAGGGACTACTAGAATCATCATACTGGCGTGACTATGCATCAAAGGGTTAA
This sequence comes from Chelidonichthys spinosus, assembly GCA_029853015.1. NCBI lineage: Eukaryota > Metazoa > Chordata > Actinopteri > Perciformes > Triglidae > Chelidonichthys > Chelidonichthys spinosus. Next base: position 15,924,360 of record CM056843.1, on the reverse strand, counting down.
ATTAAGCATTTTTAAGTGCTTTAGAGGAAATGTCAAAATATCGAGATATATATCGTGTATCGCGATATAGCAAAAAAATATCGCGATATCATTTAGAGGCCATATCGCCCACCCCTAACGGACAGGAGAGACAGACAGGTGAGACAGACAGGAGAGACAGACAGGAGAGACGGACAGGTGAGACAGACAGGAGAGACAGACAGGTGGGCCAGACAGGAGAGACAGACAGGTGAGACAGACAGGAGAGACGGACAGGAGAGACGGACAGGAGAGACAGACAGGAGAGACGGACAGGTAGACATTAAACTATATTCATTTTGCTGTTTTGTGTTTAAATACCTGTGGACGGAGGTCTGCTGCTGAACCTGGAGACCACACACCTGGACCAGACCCACGTGGACTAGGACAGAAAACAAAGATCATATACACAGGAACCTGGACCAGACCCATGTGGACTAGGACAGAACCTGGACCAGACCCACGTGGACTAGGACAGAACCCGGACCAGAACTACACCCTTCTGTTTGCTTTAGTGGTTTCAGATTAAAAGGTGTGGCTGCAGAAGCAAGGGGGGAGAGAATGGTGGAGAGACATAGAGATACATGTAAAGAAGGGAGAGAGAGAGGTATGTGTTTTTCAACATGTACTAACAGATAACAAAGTATTAGTTGTACTAGTACACAATCAGCAGTATTCTTGGAGGAATGTTGCTTTCTCTCTATATAACACACATAATCTATCATCTATAAGAATATCAGACAAACTTTAACTCACCCCGTAGACTCGGAGTCCAGCAGGTCTGGATCCGCAGAACCTGCACAGGAGTCCGACAGACAGGACCATGGTGAGGGGGACCGGGACGGACCGGGACGGACCGAGAGGGACCGGGACGGACCGAGAAAGGGAGTATCCGGGAAGGACTGAAAGGACCGAGGGGATCCGGGAGAAGCGCCGGGTCGTTCTGTGTTGCGGAGCGGCCGAAGGCTCGGGGCGAGTGGGAACAAGTTTACGGAGGAAGCAGGAAGTTTAACCCTCTCCTCACTCTCTCTCTCACACACACACACACACACACACACACACACACACACACTCCGAACTGTATTTCTGTGGCAGGAAGTCGCCGTACACACCGGAAGTGACTCCTTCAAACGTTGAAGTCGTAAAGTTTCTCCAAACAGCAAAAATGTTAAAAATGTCGTTTCTCTTTCTGGTGGAAGTACTTTTACCGTATCCTAGTACTTTGACTGTTTCCTAGTACTTTACTGTTCCCTCGTACTTCTACTCTACCCAAGTACTTTTACAGCTTGGTAGTGGTACTTTTACTTTGTTGTATTTACTTTTACAGTAACAGA
>CM056843.1:15893008-15918008 GCA_029853015.1 Chelidonichthys spinosus | reverse complement strand
GTGCCCCAGTAAAATCTCCCGTTCCAGTTTTAACGAGCTACTATATCTGGCAGTGGATTCATTTATATTGATAATAACGGTAAAAGAATGGATTTTCTTTTTCATCCACAATCTCAAACCAACGCAGTTTAACCCAAAATACAAGCTGAGGCGCGCACCTTGTGGTCCGGGTCCGGCATGTACATGACGTCCGTGCACAGCAGTGTGCATGTCGTAGCCGGGGCACCGCTGTTTTTTGTGATTTTAGTAATAGGGGGCCTGTGCCCCAGTAGAGCTTTATGTCTAGCAACGCCCCTGACGCTGAGTCATCGTTACATGAATGAAACACGTCATCGAGTCCGTGTTGAAGTTCTGAGAACCCGTTTGTCTTGTTCAGGTCAGGTCGGCGACCCCTGCCTGCGCTCCTCAGACTGCTCCGACGCGCTCTGCTGCGCCCGGCACTTCTGGACCCGCATCTGCAAGCCCGTGTTGCGGGAGGGACAGGTTTGCACGCGACACCGCCGGAAGGGGAGCCACGGCCTGGAGCTGTTCCAGCGTTGCCCCTGTGGCGACGGGCTCGGCTGCCGGACGCTGCGAGGGTCCGCCCGCTCGCCTTCCCCTCCTCTTCGTTGGTGCTGCTGGCGGCGGCCAAGTCCAAGTTGGCGGCGTCCTCGTCTCGCCACGCCTCCCCTCACACGTCGCTGCTGGCGGCGGAAACGCAGGCGACCTCGGCGTCGAAGACGAGGCTTCACGTGTGCCAGAAGAACTGAGGAAGGGAAGCCTTCTGGCCAGTGAACTAGACACCAACGAAGAAGAGAGTGAGGCGGAGGGCGGGGCGAATAACCAAACCTGCTCCCAACTGTCCCGGTATCTCATTGCTAATGAGCTTCCTGTCGGTCTGCATTCACACGCAAACGGCGGGAAGTGAAACTCGTGGTCCCGGTCTGGTTTTCTCCCGTCTAGACCAGCAGAAACCACTTTGAGATCCGGTTTGACCCCCGTCAGCATGAATACTGGAAGTCTGTTGTCATGTTGCTGCTTTGGCTTCAAAGACCCACAGTGTGATATAAACATACATATAATCTTATTTGGGCTTTTATTTTGAAAAAACACGCTACATAAATTACCTGAAATATATCTTAAATCTCAAACACGCAAACTTTGTGCTGATTGGATGACACTGTTTCATATCATGTCGTCTTTGGCACCTTTATTACTTTTTTTCTCCACATATTTATTTGCCTTTTCAAAATAAAAGTCCTGAATTGCACTGGTATAAGTAGATTTATTTACGCCGTATTGCAAAGGAGAAAAACACAGCGTTATTAAAACCAGGAAAAATACAACACATCTTCCATTTTGGGGTTTTAGCCTCAGCTGCAACACGATCTTTGGCGACTATGAGCCGAACATCGAAAGGTTTAAGTAAAGCGTAAAAACGTTACACTGAAACTCCCAAAACTACAAAGTTTCTTGAAAAAAAAACAGGTGTTGATAGAAACTCGTCCGAGCTGTGACATAATGTTGCCTTGTTAAAAACAAAAGCTTTCTCCTCACGTCTCGTTGGATTGCACTGTTGTTATTGTGATAGAGTTATTTTTCTATGAGTCATTTCCTGTATATTATAATTATTTGCAGCGTTTCCGTAATGTGAGGTCACGAATCACAAATTATCTGTGTTCTTGTGATTAAAATGGTGTTGTATGAAACTTCTCTGTGTGAGTGTCATTCTTATTATTAGAATACAAATCCTGCACTAACTTGTATGTTCGTACATCCACACTTAACAATCGTACGTAGCATTGTGTAGCATCTTCCCCTAGCTATCTTTGTTGTATAGCAGCAGTGTGGTAACCTAGCAACTAGGAGTGCTTGAAACTTGTTACATTGACATCCTTACTGTACCGACAGCCAAATATTGTTGTGTAACTTTCCTCCGAAAATTGTCCTTATCGGAAGTCGCCTTGGACAAAAGCGTTTGCTAAATGCCCAAAATGTCAAAATGTAAACATAATAAACATTATTTTTGGCTGCAAAGGTCCAATCAGGTCGCTCTGTGGCCGAGTACATAGGTAAGTAATGAACGTCGTTGCTAGCTAACGTTAACACAGCAGCTGTAACTACATTTAGCGTAGTAGCTGTAGCGCTAACGTTAGCACATCAGCATCTGACCAAACTAATTTCTCCCCTAATCGACGGCAAAGCTCTTCAGTGCCGCATCCCAAACTTCATCAACGTGTTTACGTGATTAATCGGCTCGTTGGATACGTTGTTGTTGGCGGTTGGCGTAGTAAGTTTACTAGAGTTAGCCAACACTCTAGCACCTGAAACTCCTCAACAACATGATATTTATATTTTTGTGACACATTTATTAGCCCGACCGACATCTTAGTATGAAACCAGAGTTCGTGAATAGCAAATGATTCATGGGGAAGTAGTATGGCGTATAACGGTGCTAACACAGCGGTGTTAACGCAGCGTTGCTACTGAGCGTTGCTACTGAGCATTGCTAACGCAGCGGTGCTAGTTGTTATTTCATGTGTGTTTAAGAAGATAATTGACATAAAAAAGGATGTTGAGGTTTATTTAGCATTTTATTTTATTTATTTATTTGTTTTACAAAAGAAGCATCCTACTATGTATTTTGTAACACACCAATTATATATATGAAATACTGACTAATGAATCAATGACCATATGATGTAATATAATGCTTCATTATAAGATCTTTAAAAATCCAACAACCTTAAGATCCCAGTACAAAGTTTTTAGTCACGTAAGTTCCTTTGTAAACATGTTGTGTCATGTGATCTGACGGGGAACAGCCATATGCGAAGTCTTGTCTAACATCGTGATCTAGTACGTTCTCTACTCTTTAAATGGAAAACAGAAACAGAAGCCAGCAGACGAGCGAACATGGAGGATACTCTAATACGTGACGCAGCAGAGCTGTGTGGCTGAAACCACACGCTCTGCTGGCCTGAGATCAGATTAACAGAGGAAAAGCCCCACAGGCCTGCTAGAGTTCAGGGAAGTGATTCCATCTGTGCAGATCAAAGTTATTTAAAGGCCATTTCAATATCAGCACATCATTGTTCTTCTTCCCGTAACGCAAAACAAGAGTTGAATGAAACTCTTTTTTTGGCATTAAAAATATTTGGAGTTTGTGACGTCTTTGTCCGAATAACAGATTTAGTGCCCGAAGGCCATATTTTATTCACTCATACAGAAGCTGCAGCACGCTTTTTATGATATATATATAAACCAAAGACGTACAACTCGTACTTATAAAGTGGATGGAAAACAATAAGCATTTGAATTGACGACACGGAGGTCAGAGGTCGGCTAACCAGATGTCAATAAAAATGTAAATGACAAAGCTAATAGGTAAAATAACGCGTGAATAGGTCTAACGTTAACTTTCCTAAAGGATGTAGCAGTTAGCCCCTGAAGTTAGCAACATCTCTGGCTCAGGTGTAAAGTTTAAAAAAATACAAAGTTAAAAGGTGGGCTGACCTTTTAAGGTGGACTGACCTTTAAGGTGGACCAGCACTCTTCTCATTGACAAGCTGACAAGCTTTAGCATGTAAACAGTGAATTGTTTACATCCTTACTGCCTTGTTTGTGTCATGAAAACACAACATGTTTTCAAATTTATCATTAAAACCGTAATGGTATTATTAATACTCATATCAGTAAGTACTTCTACTCAGTCTAACGTAGTATCAGTGCATCTGTATTTGTCAAGGCGTCACATTCCGGTTCATATTCGCCTTCTGTCATTTATCTAACAATACACCAAAAATGGGAATTTTTCACGTATATTTCTGAATGGTGATTAATGGCGATGAATCCACAGCTAGCTTTAATCGATGGAATGACCCTGATCATCGTAGCGTCTGCGGCGGTATCACCCTGCGAAGGTCGTCGGAGGGGAAAAAGGAAAAGCTTGGAAAGTACGGCGTACGTCACTTTGAGCATCTGAACCCTCGAAAGCACAGTATATCTGTTGATTTCCTGAAGTCTTTGAAAATGCCTCGGCACTGTTCTGCTCTCTTGTGGTCGACGCCGCCGCTGGCCATCGACGTCCTGTTTTTTTCTTATCGCACTTTCACCGTCATAGGTCACGCCGCTCTGTCATCAGCCTCATTGATGTCAAGCTGTGGCTTTACCCGATCACCATGCTCCATTAAAATGGTAAAAAACGTTCTCACATTACCATTAAAATTAATGGTAATGTGAGAATAATGTTATCTGTGTAGCCTGAGGCTCCGCCCCCCCCCCACTGACCCTGAAAATGTCACTTTAACAGAGAACACTTTTGTTTAAAAACGCTTTGTGCAGATTTTACTGTCAGCGAGACGTTCAGAGGAAAACTGTAAAAACCAAACACCAATCCTGCAAGCCATTGTGTCATAATATTAATATGAATAATTAATGAATTATACTTAAGAATCACTCAATTATAATAATTTAAATGATAGGTTAACGATTAGAAACTTATGACCACTCGCATAACTATAAATATCACCAGATATTAAGTGTTGAGCGTTATCTGATTAATATGTCATAATTATGAATTAACATCTCATTATTATGAGATGGATTAATCGTTTTAACATACTTTATTATACAAAATGTTTGTATAATATGACCAGTAACATAACGTTTATTAGTATTATGAAGTGTCATATTTATGATTTAAAATATTATTTCTTATAGATTTCTTATGCGATATTATAATACTATATTTATATATATTATAAGATTATATTTAACAATTATTATTTTTGAGACATGTATAAGATATTCTCATAATCACGAAGTTGTTCTCATAGTAGTTTAATTAAATATTGTATAATATAACTTATATTCATGAAATTATAGGATATTATCTTATAATTGACAACAGAATTAATTTCATTATCTTTAATGTTGAATTTTGTTAATTATTGTTTATGAGAAGGTTTCTCGTCTTCCCCTTTAAGAGGAAGCAGCTGATGTTTGTCTGTTTTACAACCTAAGAGTTATTCTTTAACCTGGAACCGCACACACACACACACACACACACACACACACACACACACACACACACACACACACACACACATACACACACACACACACACACCTTGTTATCGATCCGTCCAGGATACGTTACTGTGTTTCCTGGTGAAGCAGGTAAGACTCATTTTAGTAAATCGTAGAGTTTTTTGAAGTCGATTATTAAACTGTTTTGATGGTATTGATCCGAAGTGTTAACGTTACGTTAGCATCCGTTTACGCTTCAATCCAGATTGAGTCACCGCGGTTCTCAGGAAACAGACTTTAAATGGAAAGTCGTGTGTCGCGGTTAAATAGTGTCCTTATTTTCTTCTGTTAGATAAAGAAACACCCGGCTTGATTGTGATTTTTATTTGATTATCCTATCAGTGCATCATAAGGTCAAAAAAGTGCCAATAGATTCATCAATATTTTATAAATATTTTATGTAGATGGAAGTGATTATTTAATATATATATTGTTTTTTATTGTGAACTAAATAAATGTTATAAATAAATATATATATAAAACAAATAAATAGATATATGTTCATATTATATTTAAAATATAATAAATATTTAAAATATAATACATATATTAAGCAATCATTGTATCAAAGCTGTTTCCAAGGAAAAGTAATAAAAGGAAGTGATGTCATTACTCGTGTGACACAGTTCCGTCGTTTCTGAGATGGAACACAGTCGCCATGGCAACGACCTCCTCAGAATCCTCAGCAGCCGCGGTGGTCAAGTTAAGCGGAATGTGCTGGCCCTGAACGTTCTGTTGCTAGGCGGCAGGCAGAGTGGGAGGAGCTCTGTGGGGAATGCTCTGATTGGTCAGTGGTTCTACGGATTCCCCCCCAAAATAAAATGACAATAAAAATAAATAATAATAATAAAATAAAGAAAATGTTTCAATCTTTTCCATGTTTTTTTAAATCGTATAAATTGTTTGGGCAGGTGGAGACGGATTCCCAACGGGGGCCTCCATCTCTGGCGTTTCCGTGACGACGGAGTACCAGCTGCTCAGCCGAAATTTCCAGAGCTACTTCAGAAGGCAGGGGGCGGAGTCTGACCTTCTGCTGAGAGTTGTGGACACGCCCCCTTCCTTGCCCCGCCCACAGAGTGTGCACGAGCTCTGCCCTGAGGGCGTGCACGTGCTTGTGCTCGTTGTGAGAGCCGACCGTCTGCATGAAGACACACACCTGAAGGAGCAGGTGGAGGTACACAAACACACACACACACACACACACACACACAGACACACACACACACACACACACACACACACACACACAGACACACACACACTATGAAGTGATGTTGTGTGTGTTGTGTGTCGCCGTTCAGACTCTCTTCGGTCCCGCGTGGCGTCGTCACGCTCTACTCGTCATCACGCACGCCGACCACCTGGAGGGGGCGGGGCTTGACACGTCGCTCTACCTCACGGGGGCCAGCGATTGGCTGAGAGCTCTGGCCAAGGAGGCCAAAGGAGGAGCCTCGCTCTTGGACAACAGCTGTGATTGGCCATCAGTCAGGGGCGGACCGCTGAGGGAGCGGCTGCTCCGCCTCTCGGCCAGGAACCATCACAGCGCTCTGAGGGTCGGGTCGGAGGTCGAACGCTAGAGGAAACACAAAACAACCGTCTTCTTACCACCAAACGTTACTCTGCATGTTCCTGCTGGGTTTTAAAAGTTCCTTAAACACGATGAAATACAACGTTTGTGTCATTTGGTCTCCTTTAAGTTGGTTTTGAGTTAAAAATAAGGGTTCCGAAAGGATTCTGAAGAACCTTTCTTTGAAGAAGGGTTCTTTGTAAAACTCAGGGTTCCATTAACAACTCTTTTCATCCTTTTCATGGGTTCTAGATGACACCCTGACTTCAGATATAAAGGGTTATCAGTAGAACCCCTTGGGTTGGTTCTTGCTTTCGCACCCTTATGAATTGTAAAGGTTTTGGATCCTCCAAATAGGGTTCTGGGTGGGTATCTTTATGCCATAGAAGGGTCCTCCAGAGGGGGTTCTGGTTGGGACCGTTCACAGATGGTTCTGTGTAGGACCTTTATGCAGGGATCTAAGTAGAACCCTGTGAAAACAAAACCAAAGAACCCAAATTCAAACATTGAGTGTCGGGTTCAGACTGATCGGTACTTTAAAGAACGCTGCAGGAACCTAAAGAACAACAGTGACGCAACTTGAATGAAATGTTTATTTTTCTTCTGACACTTCTATGTGGTCGCTCAGCCAGGCTTTTCAAAATAAAAGCACATCAGGTCTCAGTCTATCTGATGATGCAGCTGGTGAGGGAGGGGGCGCGGCACAGCCCCTTCCCTTTCACCTCGAACCCGCAGCCTTTGTAGTTGGCCACGCCCCTCGAGTCCACCTGCAGGTCCGGCTGAAGACGTTCCCAGACCCTCTGCTTGGCCTGCAGCTCCCGGTCCGGCTCACCTGGACACAGAGACAAGGGGGGTCCACGTTAGACCTAGGAACCGGAAGAGACCACCTGCGTTGTCTGGCTAGCTTTTGTTACCGTTTTGGAATTCCGAAATGTTTGAATTTTAATGGTAGTAACCATGGTTACCAGGGTAGTTGAGGAAGGTGACCCTGTCCCCGGGGGCGGAGCCAGAGGGCGGGACCAGCAGCTCGGCGCAGTCATCGGAGGAGGTGGGGCAACAGAGGAGGCGGGCCTGGGAGACCACGCCCCTCAGCTTACAGGCTTTGACGTTGCATAGCAACACAGCTAGACCGCCCTGGAGCTGGAATTGATTTATGAAATATTTTTATAGTTAAAGATGACTTATTATCTTATTAAGATGACTTTTTTAACTAAGTCGTCATCTTCACCTCCTCGAGCTGAGTTTTCTCTCCCAGCCTGCTGACGACCGTCCGGGGGGCGTTCTCTCCCACGTCCACTTCCTGGACCGACATCGCCTCGGTCAATGGGTGGCGCCGCACGCTCAGGATCCGCCCAATCCGCAGGTCCAGCCGCGACACATCCAAGCGAGGCTCCGCCCCCAAGGAGAGAGAGTCAGAGGTGGGGCGAGCTGAAAGTGAGAGAGAGGTGACGTCATTCTTTGCTTTCCTTACATCTTTTCTTTACTTTTCTATTCGCCCTTCCTTCCTTCCTTCCTTCCTTCATCCTTTCCCTCCTTCATCCTTTCCCTCCTTCCTTCCTTCCCTCCTCGTCTCACCTCTCCTCTCTCCTCTCCTCCTCCTGGCCTGTCTCTCTCTCCGATCATGTGACGAGGGGAGAGAGACAGCAGCTGTCGCTCCAGCGGGGAATGGGCTTTGATTGACAGGTGTTGTGGTGGGGGCGGGGCTAAGAGTCGGAGGAGGCGGGGCCGGGGCCAGCAAAGCCTTGGCTGAAAGACAGAAATAGATGCACATACTTAATTTAATGTATCTGGCTGTTTTTTTTTATCTTCGAGATAAATCTCCAAAACATGATTCAGACTTGACGTGATAAAGTTGTGATTAAATAAAAATATTGCAGTCTGGTTGTTTGTTATTTACGTCCACAGCGACGTGAAGCAGCAGAGGGAAACATCAGCAGTCTGTCTGTCTGTGTGTATTTACGTCTTTGTGAGGGCTGGCTTGGAAAAGTGACGACATTTTGGGGAAAGTGAAGAAACTTTAGGACAGTTTGTTTTAGTGAGGACATTTTGGAAAGTGTGTATATTTTATGGAGAGAGAATATTTTCAAAAACGTCCTAAAAATTGTTTTTAACAGAATTTCGGGATCTTAAGGCCAATTTTTGAAAATGAGAACACTTTTGAAAATTTGAATGAACTACAAAGGGAATTGTGAAAAGTGAGGACATGTTGTAATTGTTTAAAAAGAACCCGTGTTTTCGGGTGTTGTTTCCGGGTCGAGGTCATGTGGTCAACGCCGGTAGCTGATTGGACGTACCGGTGCGTCTCCTCTGCTTGTCCTGCAGCTGATTCCTCAGCAGCTCGATGTCTTTCTTCAGCTTGGCGTTTTCCACCAGCAGCTTCTTCTGATCTCTGACCGACGACTGCAGCACTGAACACACAAACGCCGTTTCACGACATTTCATGGATTAATTACGTAATTATTCACGATGTTTTTGCTCACTCACTAGTTTTCTCTCTCATCAGCAGGGCGTGGGTTTTAAAATACTCCACGATCTGCTCGCCGTCCTCTGGGTCGAGCTTCATGAAGGCAGCTGCCAGACTGAGGAGGACAAAAAACATGTTTTTGAGTCGCCCCCTGGTGGACATTAGGAACAATGCCGTTTTAAGGCACTTCAGCATTAGCTTCACTTCTCAGAACTGAATGTTGCCTCCATGGTGTCACGTCAACGGGGATAAGTTGTACACCTAATGTACACCTGTACACCTGCTGTACTAATGTACACCTGTACACCTGGAATGCTCAAAGATCAGTTCTTCTTTCACTTATTTTACACTTATGTCCTTTTCCTTTTTACAATTCTGCAAAATTTGCTTTAAAGGATTAAATAACTTGACCGTTTTTTGTACTACTTTCTAAAGTAGATAAGATAGTACTACTTAGTACTAATAATCCTGTTACATGTAATACTATGAGAAAAACAGTACATTCAGCTGATAATACTTTAAATTCAGAGTATTTTATATTGCTGTAGAACTACTTTTACTTACACAAAATATATTCTTTTTTGTTCTAAAAGACAGTTTAGATCAAAAACATGAAGGCAAAGACGATGGAAGATGGATGTTATCTGTGTTGAAGGACACACACACACACACACACACACACACACATACACACACACACACACACACACACATACACACACACACACACACACACACATACACACACACACACACACACACACACACACACACACACACACACACACATTTACATACTGATAAGCAGACAGCTGGTGTACATTTACACACACAAACACACACATTCGTTACCAAAAGGGAAAAAACCCTGAAACGTTTTTAACTGAAAATGCGTTAAATTGTTCAGATCTGATCTCGGTTAAGCATCTGTGTTCAATTTAAACTTCAATACCATAAAAAGAACATGCGTTCCAAATCGTCGTTCGTGGTCACAGAGATTTTTTTTATTTTTTTATTTTTATATAGATTTTCTACATGTATTTATTTATTTTTAGCTGATCAGAAGTGAAATCAGGTGATTTTCCCTCTCGGCTACGTACGTTAGAGCGTAACGTTTAGGTGAATCTATTGGCGGACGTTGAATATAATATTATTTCGTATATTTTCTTTTGATGTATAATCACCTGAAAATACGAATCATTGAGAGAGCTTTTGTGAAGGATTATCTTTAGCATATCCTCCCGGTTAGCGGTTAGCATTCCAGCCACAGAACTTCCCCCAACCAGACTAACTGTGATACTTGTATACTTATATCCAAAATCACTGTCATACTTGTATACTTATATCCAAACTCTTATTCCTTGAGTATAATGTTCGGACCCAACTTTTGTCCTCAGACGGTATGTGAGTCCCCCCGATGTTCGTAAGACGAACTTTGACACACTCACACACACACACACACACACACATGGTCGGCAGCTGCTAACCCCCTGAAATGCAGAAAGAGCCTCGGCAGCTGCAGCCGGCCGTCCTGCTATAAATACCACGATGAAGGAGACAACAGAGGTGGACCAAGTACTCCTTTCATAATACTACTACTACTAATGCTACCTGATATCCAGATAAACACATATTTATTACTGTGGTGATATTCCTGATTGGTTTCTGTCCAAGTCATAAAACATCTTCTGTTGTCTATTAAAGAAAATGCATATTTTGTAAACTTTTCAAATGTAAAATCTCGATCTAATAAAGTAACTATACTTCAGAAGCAGTGGAGTAAAAAGTACTATAGTTTCCTTTTAATGTAAATATGTTTTATTTAACAATAATTAAAAAATTATAAATAATAAAATAGATAATATAATATTCATATAATCATAACAGAAATAATAATAATAATATAAATAATTTTGATCTAGTAAATTAAACAACACATAACAGTTTGCTAATTTTCACAGCAAATAATAATAATAACAGAGGACAATACATAAAACGTCATATTTTTTTAAATCATGATCAATGAAAGAATCATTTGTTTACCAGTTTCTTTCTCTGTTATAATATAAATTCAACAGAAATTATATTATTTTGCCACAAAAGAACTCCTTAAACGTATTAACAGTACTTGAGCAATACACAACAATCTACATGAAATAAAAAGGGAATAATTATGAATAATTGTTTCATGTGTCTGCAGTTATGGGATTATCCCGTATATCAGAAACAACAGACACAAGCAGACATTCAACCTCTGATTTAACCTTTAAAAAATACTTATTATCCTTGTATATATGTATATATATGTGTATATATATGTGTGTGTGTATATATATATATATATATATATATATATATATATATATATATATATATATATATATATATGTGTGTGTGTCTTACCTGGGGTGGAACAGGTTGTCGGGGTTGTCCATGGTCGATGTCGTCGCTCACAGAAAGAAAAGCTCAGTTTGTTCTTCGGCCGAGAGACGAACTCCCTCAGCTGTCTGTTTCCATCCTCAGCTGCCTGGAGGTCAAAGGTCAAACACCTCCCCCTTTTCAAAACGCACAACCTGGAGACTTGACAACCACAAGTGATCAAATATAAAATATGTCTTTATTCATTTAGTGTTCATTTTGACATATATCAATATAAATATGATATATATTAATATAAACGTGTGTGTGTGTGTGGTTGTGTGTGTGTGTGTGGTTGTGTGTGTGTGTGTGTGTGTGTGTGTGTGTGTGTGTGTGTGTGTGTGTATGTGCGTGTACATCAGAACAGCGCTGTGTTGTGTTTCAGGTCTTTGGGGGTTTTCCGGTGCACATTCAGCCTCCTCTGGTGGAAGAAACCAGAACTACAACAGAACGTCCTCTTTTTCTGCTTCCTGGTTTAGAACGGGTGACGTTTAGATCTGCATCGGCGCCCCCTGCTGGACTGGAGTTCTTTGTTTTTACAAGCATGGGAAATTCATTTTTAATTAATTCACAAATTAACAGCTTAAATGTGTCTGAATCCTACATAAGTGCTTATGTATATTTATATAAATATACGGTATATTTTGTAATGTTTATTTTTATATATTTTTGGTATATATATTTTTTATATATTTTCATGTTTATATATTTTTTTAAATAATATTTTTATACTATTTTTTAATATTTTGTCATGTTTTAATATATTTTATATATTTTTGAATTATATATTTTTAAATATATTTTTTATTATCCCTCCTTTTCACGGAACTTCTTCCGAGCTCAGGTGCGTCAGATCCGTACAGGTGAGTCAGCAGGGGCGCGTCACCGGAAGCTGCTGCACCATATTTGGAGTCCATTCTCACGGGCGCGCGCGCAGAAGGGAGAGCCCGGGCGCGTGTCGCCGGTCAGAGGAGGAGGAGAAGATTTTAGGAGACGAAGAAGTCGAGTGGAAAAGTTTAAACGGAGAGTTCGTGTTTTTGGTTCCACGCGAAAACGAACCGAAGTTTCTTCGTGTTTTTACCGGTTTGAGGCGGAAACGTGGCGCGCGCCGTCCGACAGGTGAGTTCCTGCTCCGAGCGACGTGGACTGAAACTTCTCGTCTGTTTGACTTGTAAACAGTAACGCGCGTGTGACGTCAACAGGTAAATAAAGTTAACTTTATTCACAGCTTCACGCGACTTTAAACCGAGTATTTAAATCTGTCAGCTGTACTTTTATTTGTTATATTATTATTGTATTGGCTCTATAATACTCTATTATAGGTGGATGTGGGAAGTGACGCAGTACAAATACTTTGTTACTGTACTTCAGTAGTATTTCCACGTATGTTTTACTTGAGTATTTATGTTTCTGACAAATTCTTACTTTTACTCCATTTTAAATCAAATACCTGTACTTTGTACAACTCAGTACTCACGTTTTCAAAGTTACTACAGTTTTAATTCATTTCAGGGAGGTATTGATTATTTGTTTTCTCGTGATTATGACGTCAGATTCAGTTAGCCTTGTAAAAGAAATCAGCAGTAGAAATGTACTTCATAGGTATACTTTTACTTTGAGTACATTTTAATACTTTTTTACTTGACTAAACAAGTAAATCAGTACTTCAACTCTTACCATATCTGTACTTGTACTTGTGTATCTCTACTTCTTGAGTATCGGTACTTGTACTTGTGTATCTCTACTTCTTGAGTATCTGTACTTCTACTTGTGTATCTCTACTTCTTGAGTATCTGTACTTCTACTTGTGTATCTCTACTTCTTGAGTATCTGTACTTGTACTTGTGTATTTCTACTTCTTGAGTATCGGTACTTCTACTTGTGTATCTCTACTTCTTGAGTATCTGTACTTCTACTTGTGTATCTCTACTTCTTGAGTATCGGTACTTGTACTTGTGTATCTCTACTTCTTGAGTATCGGTACTTCTACTTGTGTATCTCTACTTCTTGAGTATCGGTACTTGTACTTGTGTATCTCTACTTCTTGAGTATCTGTACTTCTACTTGTGTATCTCTACTTCTTGAGTATCTGTACTTCTACTTGTGTATCTCTACTTCTTGAGTATCTGTACTTTTAACACCTGAGTAAATTCAATCAAACTGATATGTAATGATCATTAATTTATGAGATTATTTGATTGAATATCGTTAATCGCAATTATTTTGGCCGTAAAAATTATTAATAACTGAACCATGACTTTCATATTTTCCCTCCCTAGTGCGTAAGGGTACGATTAAATGTAGCCCCGCCCACTTTTAAACACAGAGGCTACTTCCTGTCACATTTAATTTCACACCTTTCTGTGTTTTGGGTTTCGATCATTTTTAAGTTATTTAATTTTGCATCTCCAGCAGAGTCGTCAACTACTTTTCAATTATATTAATTATATATTTGGAGCTGATCGTTGATTCATCATTTATCTCAAAATGGGAGGATTTGTTTCTTTTCTCCGTTTTTAAATAAAGTTAAATTTAATTTATTGTGTTTGAGTTGTTTGGACAAAACAAATGATGACGGATGTTTCTTCACTTTTCTCTGATTCTGAACGATGTGAGTAATTAATTACTTGATGAACTGATGAAAAGAAGAATGAACAGATAAAAGGGCGTTGTTGCAGCGCTGCGTTCACTGTCAGTCGGCTAAATGGGACGTTTGTTTCTGGAAAGCTCTCCTGCCGGTCCGTCTTGTGTTTGCTCAATCTAATTGCTAATTTGGGGGAAATTGAGTTCTCGTGGTCTTGACTCGATTAGAGTCCAGGTCTCCTGTTCCTCGGCTGTAAACAGGATGTGACATCAGACGTTTGTGGATTACAGACGGTTTTAAACGCATCTTTGTTGTTTTAAAACCAAAGAAAAAACATGGAAGCGACTTCAAACAAGAAATTAAGTCTAGATTTCTTCTTCAATAATAAGTGTTTTATTCACCAAATTATTAATCGACTTCATTTAATACAATTGAAATAACTTAATACAATTTGCACTTAATTTTGGCACTTTTTAAAAAACAAAACACCAGAAACTGAAACAAATTAAATCATCCTAAAATATACAAAATAGGAGAAGTACTCCAAAAAGTCGTCTCAAATAGAAAATGATCAATAATAAATATTTATTTAAAATATTCCAAAGAGCTGTAAAGAAATGTGCAACATTTTGAATACATTAATGTAATTTAATTCATTTATTCCAGAATTGTGTGACGTTGTGCAGCGACTTTCTGTGTCTAAAACAGCATAAAACGTTCTTCAATAACAAACCTTCGATAGTTTTTTAAGGGAAAAGGCGAGTTTGGAGCAGCAGTTTGTTTCCTCGATGAGGAGAAAAGGCTGTTTATTTAACACATATATATCAACACACATTCGCTGTTGTGTGAAATGTTGTCAGAGGAGGAGGAGGAGGTATTTAGCAGGAGACGGAGACGTGACTCACAAGTTTAACTCAAATCTGCAGCAGTTTGTGTCTCTGTCACATTTAACCCAAGACAGAAACACAAACTCCTAAAACACCACAAACTTTTAGTCAAACAAACAGGTAATAGGGACTACTTTTAGCGGCGGATGAATCCACATTTGGTGAGTACATCTGACTCGTTTGCCAGAAAAGTAACGTTGAAGTAGGAACGTAAACCTTCTCCAGTGTTCCTCTGTTTTATGAAAAACATCCCTCTTTCGTGGTCGGTAACGACGTCACTGATGATGACGGCGTTTTGATCTCATTTAAATCTAAAGGAACAGTCTGCGTTTCTTCTATTTATTGTCATCAC
This sequence comes from Chelidonichthys spinosus, assembly GCA_029853015.1. Classification (NCBI taxonomy): domain Eukaryota; kingdom Metazoa; phylum Chordata; class Actinopteri; order Perciformes; family Triglidae; genus Chelidonichthys; species Chelidonichthys spinosus. The sequence goes on along the minus strand of CM056843.1, from coordinate 15,902,666 downwards.
TCAACAATGTGTTTGTCTGTCTCCGTCTGGCTCATTATCATTATTAGATTCTATTAATTATCACCAGACTTTTGGTTTTAATTAGCTGGATGCTTGAGAACCGATCCCAAAACATTTTGTCAACTTAATACCACAATTATTTTAGTGACGTCTTTGCGTTTAAGCCCCGACAAAAAAACATGCTTTCTCCAATAGTGTGTGTGTGTGTGTGTGTGTGTGTGTGTGTGTGTGTGTGTGTGTAAGAGAGAGAGAGATTAGGGTGTGTCTGTTATACAGGGAGTGCCTCCCTCAGGTAAAGACAGAGTGTGTGTGTGTGAGAATCAGCTCAGTCACCAGGGCTCCAGACTAACTTTTTGCATTGGTTGCACTGGTGCGCCTAACTTTTTTTTTTTTTTTAGGTGCACCAGCACAAAATTTAGGTGCACCCACATTTTTCATCGTGTCGCCTTTAACGCCAAAAGGTCACCTTTTTATTGCTCTCCTTTTACATAATGACACGCCCCTTATGGCCTAGGTTAACTGCAGCACCATCAGCACCCAGAGGAACCGTTTTCTGCAGCCAATCTGCACACTGATGCCCAAGCACAGTAAATGTTTGCTTTGTGGCAGCATAAAAAGATCATACAGGTCACTAGCCTATAGATTGCAAATGGAAAACTGTTTATGTGATCTTAGCCTAGCCTACTTATATTTTTACTTAGGCTATTCATTTTTAATAATAATATTAGGAATAGGCTACTATACAATTTCCTATTCATGATCTCTCATGCTGTAATGTGGCCTTCAAACACTGTGCGTGTCCATGCTCCACCTCGACATGTCCAACTAACATGTTGACCGGACTCCCTTTACGCAAAATGCAGCAGTAGACAATAACGCACTCCTTCGTAGAGACGTCTGTGTCTCCGTCAATCATGAATGACGTGTACGTGGCGTTTCCAACCTCAGCTGTCTTGTTCTTCAGTGTCGGCATTTTTTTTCATCAGAATCATTTCGGACTTAAATTTAGTGAACGGCAACTCCTCCGTTCCAATATTGTATGCGACGTTTAATTTTATAATAATTTCAGATTCCTCAGCGGACCTGATCGATACAGCCTGACGCTGAAATGCAGCTGGATGAGGGGCCACTTTATTAACACACTTATCACGGCATGTAGTATGCTTTGTGGACACATTGCGCTTTTTCAACGTCTCGATGCGAAATGTTGACTCTTCCACAAACGCACTATTACCGGACAAATTCTGACCGCACTCCCGACAGTAAATGCAGTGCATTGAGTCCCTTTCTTTATCGTACATCAGACAGGGAAATTGCTTCAACCAGTCCCGTCTGAAGGCATATTTTTGGGCTTTTTAATTAGTCTCGGGGCGAGGCTTTCTGCCTCTCTTTATTTTCAAAGACAATCGAAGCGCTCAGAGTACCTGCTCTGCTCGCTCGCATTGTTCGAACCGACACAATTTACAGCGGTGAAAAGGACCACAGCCAATCAGAGGCAAGGACCCGCCCGAGCTCCGTCTCTTATTGGTTTAGACCACGATACCGTCAGGAGAACATAAAGAGATGCTGCGCTTATGATTTTTTTTTTCACTCGAGCAGCGTTAGGTGCACCAGTGCGACCTACTATTTTTTTCAGTCGCACTCATAAAAATTTTGGTCGCATATGCGAGCAAAATGGTCGCACTCTGGAGCCCTGGTCACACACCTGAATTTGATTTCCAGCCGAGATAAAGAAGGTTCCCGCATGAGACCGCGGTTCAGTGATCGGCTCATCATCAGGTGTTCAGTTCAGAACTTCATTGGGAATGTCTTAGATTTAGCGGCAGATAATTACTGTGACAATGACGGCACGTTATAGAGGCAGGTCACGTTTACGTATCACGAAAGCAGTCGAAATTTCCAAAAGTCGGACTGAATCGAGCCCAACCTGGCAACCCTGCTGGGAAGACGGATATGAAGTTATCTGAAGCTGAAGTGTGAAGTTTGGAGAGTCGACTTAAAACCATGTTGTTGTTGTTTTTTAGTGTAAAAAGTTAAACAGTTAATTTAACCTAAAAAAGTAATACAACAGAAACAAATGAAATGTTGACTTTTTGTTGTTTGTAGGTGTCCCCTGTCTTCTGTGTGACCTCATCAGTTTAACAGCTGATATCGATCAGATTATTGATCCGACAGCCGATGATCCTGGACTCATGATCGCTGTTAACCCGAGAACTCCGCTGCTATCGATTCCTGACACGGGATTATTGAGCGGTCAGCACCGATCAAGGATTATCTGTGAACTCACAGAGGGAAGAACTGCTTATTCAGCGGATCGTTATTGATCAGCTGACACATTACAAAGACTGTGATTGGCTGGCGGGAACAGCGACCCAACAGGCCGAATGGCAGCGTCCGAACTAATCCAGGACACTGACGACGTCCGACCCCACGTGGAGGTCAACGTGACCACGGCGAATCCCGACGCACCTCCTCACACTTCCAGGGTTGCCAACGGTAACCCCACCCGCCACGCCTCCTCCTCCTCGCCGCCGGGTGACGCAGTTGATGACCACGACGGCAAAAAGTGCCAGGAGGGCAGCAAACTGAGCAGCCTGTTCAAACAGAACCAGCTGATCCACTCGCTGAGCAGCGGCCTGAAGCGCCACTGCGACTACGTGAAGATCGCCGTGCCGGAGGAGCGGGCGAACCGCCTCCCCAACGAGTGGTGGAAGACGGGCGTGGCCTTCCTCTACGCGCTCTTCATCCTCGTCTTCACCACCGTCATCATCACGGTGGTCCACGAGAGGGTGCCGGACAAGTCGGTGAGCCCGCCGCTGCCCGACAAGTTCTTCGACTACATGGACCGCGTACCGTGGGCCTTCAACGTCACCGAGGTCAACGGGCTGATCCTGGTCGGACTCTGGCTGGTCCAGCTGCTCTTCCTCAAGCACAAGTACGACCAGAACACGGGTCTAAAACCCCAAATACTCACTTTAGTACCGTGGAAAGAGAAACTAGCTATTTGTATACACAGTAGTTCAAAGTAGAAGCTACAAAAGCTTCACCATTAATACTTAATACTACATTAATACTATCAGTCATCTACAGAGTGAATACTCTACTTAATTTGATACTTTAAATGTAGCTGCGAATAATACTTCTGTACTTTTATTCAAGGAGGATTTTGAATTTACTTGTAATCAGTGTTGGAATAACACAAAGCAAGTAAGAAGTAAAATATTTCTATAAAACTCAGTAAACTTCAATACAACTAAGTTAACGTCTTCAATACAACTAAGTAAAATACTTCAATACAACTAAGTAAACTTTTATAGAACTAAGTAAAATCTTTCTTTACAACTCAGTAAACTTCAATACAACTAAGTTAACGTCTTCAATACAACTTAGTAAAATACTTCAATACAACTAAGTAAACTTCTTCTATACAACTAAGTAAACGTCTTCAATACAACTAAGTAAACTTTTATAGAACTAAGTAAAATCTTTCTTTACAACTAAGTAAACTTCAATACAACTAAGTAAACTTCTATAAAACTAAGTAAAATACTTCAATACAACTAAGTAAACTTCTTCTATACAACTAAGTAAACTTCTTCTATACAACTAAGTAAACGTCTTCAATACAACTAAGTAAACTTCTATAAAACTAAGTAAAATACTTCAATACAACTAAGTTAACTTCTTCTATACAACTAAGTAAAATATTTCTTTACAACTAAGTAAACTTCTATAAAACTTAGTAAAATACTTCAATACAACTAAGTAAACTTCTTCTATACAACTAAGTAAACGTCTTCAATACAACTAAGTAAACTTTCATAAAACTAAGTAAAATATTTCTTTACAACTAAGTAAACTTCAATAAAACTAAGTAAACTTCTGCTATAAAACTAAGTAAAATATTTCTTTACAACTAAGTAAACTTCTGTACAACTAAATAAATGTCTTCAATACAACTAAGTAAACTTCAATACAACTAAGTTAACATCTTCTATAAAACTAAATAAAATATTTCTTTACAACTAAGTAAACTTCTTCAATACAACTAAGTAAACTTCTGTACAACTAAGTAAATGTCTTCAATACAACTAAGTAAACTTCTTCTATACAACTAAGTTAACTTCTTCAATACAACCAAGTAAAAATCTTTCTTTACAACTAAGTAAACTTCTATAAAACTAAGTAAAATCTTTCTTTACAACTAAGTAAACTTCAATAAAACTAAGTAAAATCTTTCTTTACAACTAAGTAAACTTCAATAAAACTAAGTAAACTTCTTCTTTACAACTAAGTAAAATCTTTCTTTACAACTAAGTAAACTTCTATACAACTAAGTAGAATCTTTCTTTACAACTAAGTAAACTTCTGTACAACTAAGTAAAATCTTTCTCTACAACTAAGTAAACGATTTCTATACTACTAAGTTGAATCCTTCCATATTTGGACGTTAGCCTACAGCGTCTTATTCAGTTCGAGCCTCTGATTTTAAGTTACAGCAGAATAAAGTACTGATGGTAAAGTTTGTTTGGCAGCACGGAGGTAAACATAAACTGTTTCTGTGTCTGCAGAGCTATCGTGAGTCGCCGCTGCTTCTTCCTGATCGGGACGCTGTACATGTATCGCTGCGTGACCATGTACATCACCACGCTGCCGGTGCCGGGGAAACACATGGTCTGCGCTCCGAAGGTACGAATGCACACTAAGTACGGCGTTAGATGAACTTCACGTTTACTTCCGTAGCGAGCTAACGTTCGTTGTTTGTGTCCGTGCAGCTGTATAACGACTCGACGGGGAAAATCTGGAGGATTTTGAGGCTGATCTCGGGAGGAGGTAACAAACTCCGATTGGCTGTCAGGCTTGTGTAGTTGTTGCTCTCTGCCTGCAGAGGGCAGTGCAGTCAGCGTTGTTTCCTAATAAACCATGTTTGTCTGCTGTCCAGGTTTGTCTCTGACCGGATCTCACCTGATGTGTGGCGACTTCCTGTACAGCGGCCACACCGTCATGTTGACGCTGTCCTTCCTCTTCATCAAAGAGTGTGAGCGCCGCCGCTCTCGTTATTGAGCTCCGTTGGTTGGTTGAACCCATTAAATGAAACCCTGTGTGTTTCCCTGAGCAGACTCCCCTCGCTGGATGTGGTGGTATCGCTGGATGTGCTGGGTGCTGAGCGCCTCGGGCGTCGCCTGCATCCTCATCGCCCACGAGCACTACAGCATTGACGTGGTGATTGGGTACATCGCCACCACCAGGACCTTCTGGTGGTATCACACCATGGCCAACACCCACGTAGGTGCACTCGCGAAAAGACCATCTTCGTTTTTTACAGAATAGCATCGTTGAAGATGCCCTTTAAAGCAAAACGCTGAATCCCTTTCTGGTTTTGTATTGTCGTTGCTAAGCTAGCGTGTATTTCCTGCTCAGACGCTGCGTCAGGCGCCCAACAACTTCCTGTCGCGGACGTGGTGGAACCCCATCTTCAACTTCCTGGAGAGGAACGTTCAGACGCCGGTTCCCATCGTGTTCGGGTGGCCGGTGGCGCTCCCATCGTCCTGCAGACAGCGCTACCGCATGGTGGAGGGGGGGCGGGACGAGTGAGGACTTCTAACCACTTTATTTATTAGGGAACCGAGGAAGAGGAGGAAGAACAGACGTGTCGTTATCGCCTACTCTTTCTAACAATGACGTTGTATTTAAACCTCCCTTCGATGTTACATGTTTGATATCCTCCGTAAGGTCTTTGAAAACATATTATTGTTATTTTACTGCTGCTAAACGGATTTAGCTGTTCAACAGCTGGTTTAGCGTGATAGCTTTAGCAGCAGCGTTGGAGCCAAAATGGCTGCCATCTGTGACCTATTAACCAAGAAACCCAGAAAATAATGGTCTTCAAAACTCAACATTGTTTTGACTTTTTCTTTTTTTCCCCCCCCAAAAATCGCTGCAAAGTGAAAGCGTGTGGTATTGAAACGGGTGCAGTTAGCTACATGCTAAGCTAATGCGTGAAGCTAAATCATTTTGATGCCAACAATGCTGAAATAAATATATTTATCATGCTGACGGTGCAGTTCATGAGCTAGCTACAGATTCAGGACCAATGCTAAATTGCTAGCTTACCATTAGCCATACGCTAACCGCAAACATTTGCATCCTCGACCAAACAAACAATGTTTTTTTTTTATTGAGTTTATTTAATGTGTATTGTTGTACTTCGTTGTGTAAGTTATATTTACAAGTCAAAACGTCAAAAAGTATTGAGACGCTGAGCTCACTGGTGTTTTTTCTTGTTTTTTTGTTGTTGTTTTGTTTGTTTTTTTGTTTTGTTTTTACAGTTTTTCTTAATTTTACGCCGTAACATTGTAAAATTAATCAGTGAAACAATAACTTCTGCCGATTGGTGGATTTCCGCTGCTGATTCAAACGTTGGATTCATGAAGGTACCATAAAACACAAAAGTTACTTTTATCAAAGTGTTACCCGGTGTTCCTCTGTCTCGGGGTTCATTATATACGTCGACTTGAACAGATTGTCACAATCGGATGGTTGCTTTCATAATAAAAGATTTATTTTCAATTTCAAGTGTTTCAACGTGGTGCTGTTAGCCGTGCTAGCCGCTAATATCATTTAAATTATTCCAGATTGAAGCCAGAAATTGTGACTTTCGTCAGCATCAGGGTTTCACCCAGCTGTAAGAAAGAGTAGGAAAAGTTTATCAGCTCAGAAGTACTACACATATACAAATACATTATCATAGTAATACAAGTAAAAAACATCTCATTATTATTATTATTATTGTTGAGCATTCTGCATAATTACTTTAACTTTTGCTACTTCAAGTGTATTTTGATGCAGATGAGTAGTCTTGGTAGACATGTTGGTGGTAGTAGTAGAAATGAAAGTAGTAAAAATAATAATGATAGTAGTAGTATAAATGATAGTCGTAATAATGGTGGTAGAAATGGAAATAGCAGCAGCAGCAGCAGTAGTAGTAGTAGTAGTAGTAGTAGTAGTAGTAGTAATAGTAGTAGTAGTGCTGCTTATTAAAGATCAAGAAGTCTTTTATTTGGTAACTTTTAACCCGACCTGGGGCCACTTCCTGTGGGCAGCCGGATCCTCTTCCTCTTGCTTTTACCCTGAAAGAAGAAGAAGAAACTGAGCTCTCTCTCTCTCTCTCTCTCTCTCTCTCTCTCTCTCTCTCTCTCTCTCTCTCTCTCTCTCTCTCACACACACTCACAAACTCACACACACACACACGTACGTAGTTGTCTCTGGCTGACCATCCCGGGTACAGCTGCATGTGGAGCAGCCTCTCCTTGTGGGCCAGCTCGTAGTATTTAGACTGTTCTGAGTGAGACAGGTTGTTCCACTGAAAGACAGTGAGACAGGTTGTTAGACACGCCCACTTCTCACGCTATGTGGTCTAATCTCCAGAAACCCTCCTTAAATGGAAAGAACAACGACTCTGAATACTCTGAAATAGTGTAACTTTCAGTAGTAGGCCATCTTTGAAGGTCAAACTCACTATCAGAGGAACTGATGCTAGCAGTAGCATGAGTAGCATTAAGTAGCAGTAGTATTACGTAGCAGTAGCATGAGTAGCATTAAGTAGCAGTAGCATGAGTGAAATTAATTAGCAGTAGTATGAGTAGCATTAAGTAGCAGTAGCATGAGTGAAATGAATTAGCAGTAGCATGAGTAGCATTAAGTAGCAGTAGCATGAGTGAAATGAATTAGCAGTAGCATGAATAGCATTAAGTAGCAGTAGCATGAGTGAAAAGAATTAGCAGTAGCATGAGTAGCATTAAGTAGCAGTAGCACTAGCATGAGTGAAATGAATTAGCAGTAGCATGAGTAGCATTAAGTAGCAGTAGCATCAAGTAGCAGTAGTAGTAGGGCGGAGGTCTCTCCCCCCTCACCCTCCGTCCCAGGATGCGGTTGATGGCGGCGCTCTCCCTCTCTCCTCCTTCCTGCAGCACCTGGTGTCTCGTCTCCTTCATGTAGAGCATGAAGGCGTTCAGAGGCTTCTTCACCGCCGGTCTGCTGCCCAGAGACATGCAGTACCACGTCAAATACTGCAGGAGTACCGCCTCAAATACTGCAGGAGTACCGCCTCAAATACTGCAGGAGTACCGCCTCAAATACTGTAGGAGTACGGCGTGACATCGTGGTACTAGAAGTAACTCGTGGCTGCAGTAAAGTACATTTGATATTCTAATATATGAAGTTATAGCTGAAAACTTCGCAGACTCTCACCTGGTGACATCGTCGCCGTGGTAACAGGGCAGGGTGGAGGCGTGGCCGGCGGCCTGCCGGGCAGCTTGCATGCTGATTGGCTGGCTGTACGGTGACGAGGGAAGGAAGTGTCTGTCACTGTAGAGGAGGAGAGGGATGAGAGGATGGACGCACGACTGCAGAGAGGAGAAGAAACATTTTCAGTTAGCCAATTTGACCCGCGGGGGGCGTTGTTACATCATCGTTGTTTAGTCAATCATAATCACACGTTGTACTAGTAGAAGTACATAAAAAGTACTTGATGTACAGAAAGAGACAGCAGCTTGTAGCTTCCATCTGTTTGTCCTCTCAGCTGTATTTCACACACACACACACACACACACACACACACGCTCTCTCTCTCACACACACACACACACACACACACACACACGCTCTCTCTCTCTCACACACACACACACACACACAGCCTGGAGGTCATGAACCCCACAGTCTCTCATCTAACACTGATTGTGTTTGAAGGTGAACATGTTTGCTTCGAGGGAGAACACACACACACACACACACACACACCAGTCGTCCACTTACAGTAACAGATGTTTGAGTGTGTGATGTGTTGTTTCGCCCCCCGTTGGTCAGATTCGGGTACTGCCGTTGAGGTGGAGACCAGTCAAACACCTGGAGTTTACCTGCATCGTGACCAATAAAGCAATAAATATAAATATATATATATATATATATATATATATATATATATATATATATATATATATATATATCAGTTATATTTGATTGTGTTCCTCACCGCAGGTCGGACCTGCAGACGTCTGATTCAGTCCGATCTCCTGAAATAAGATCAAATATTTTTCATTTAAGGATATTTAATTTACAAAATACAGTTTAAAAATAAGACAGACGGGAGCAGATGAATTAAACAATAGTTTAAAGGTTAAAATACCTTTTCAAAGAGAAGGTAGTTATAAAAACAAGTTGTAATCATTAAATGAATTATATTCATTGATTTATTGACGTTGACATTAAATTCAGTTCAGTTACATGTGTCCAATACATTATTATAATCTGTAGACCCTTGATGATAATATATGTAAAAAATAAGAACCATACATGAAATATGGAATTATAATGATACAGTTAATTAATGCATGTTATAATCAATAAGACCGTATAAGTGGTATGTAAGCAAACAAATAATACTAATGAATACGTACCCCTCTTCTGGACATCTGATCCATCTGTTGATCCAACTCAATAAAACCAGGTTTATGATTTACACAATAATATTAATTATAAGTTAAAGGAGTGGAAGACCGGCGGGATTCAATGCTGTGAATCCTACTAAGTAAAAGTATTACCAGCTAAATAAATAAATAAGATAGACGACGCTACGAGAGCTGTGAGAGTGAACCAC
>CM056843.1:15823008-15888008 GCA_029853015.1 Chelidonichthys spinosus | reverse complement strand
TGGTACCATCTGATTTAGCCTGAATTTAACCTAGAATAAACCCTAAAATGTATTGTTGCTGAAAAATGACCATAACTAACTAGTTGATGACTTTGATGATTCACACACAGCACTTTCATCTAGTAAAAAGTAATGTAGTGGAGAAGAACTTCAGATATCTTCAAATTTATTTTGTTCATATTTATTGTACAGAAAATATTGTTTGACTAAATGGATACAATTACAGTGAGATGGCAACTATGTCCGACATTTTCCATTGTAGCTATACTTGCTTTCTGCTTCCTCAGTTTGCTCAGTCTTTCAAGGTGCATCGCTCCTAGTCCAGAGTGACGAGAAGATGAGACGCACGTTGCCCAGCCCTCTGAGAGAGTTTCCTACGAGAGACGCCGTAGAGAGTTGAGAGCCGAGCCGATCCCTGAGAAGAGATTCTCGCAGGCCTGTGCTGCTGGAATAAAGATAGCAGAGACTTAGATACTCAGGTCTTGAATTCCGCTGGTCTAGATCCTCTCGCATCCACACAGGTCGACCGGTTTTCATTCGTTTCAGATGTCTGCTCCGCTGTCGCCATAAATAGTCATGATATAGATTGTCAGGTCTCGCGTGGCGAAAATTTTGGCTGAGGCCATATTAGAGGATTTACGTTATGCTCCTGAAATGCATTCGTGACGTCGCAAGTGGAGAGACAGTGCGCCGCAGCCTCCCGCAAGCTCTCGAAGATCTTTTAATCTGAATCTTGTCGATCTAAAATGAAGACAGATTCATCAACTGCATAGCTTATTATAGGTATCCACAACATGATAAAAGAACTACAATATGCTACCTAGATGCGTCATGAGGTGGCAGTACGCTGTAAGAAGTAACGGTACGCAGATGGGTAAAAATCAGAAGTCCCGGTACTGCGTACTGGTGAGTACCGGCCCAATTCAAGCACTGTACATAACGCAATTTATTGAACAGAAAGTGAATAAAGTGAGGCTCTACTCGAGTTAGTTAAAGCTGCATTTCTAAATCTAAATCACCTGAATTAACTTGAATAAAATAAAATGTATTTTGTGAAAACAATGACCATAACTAACTATTAACTTAGATCAACACAGCCGTTTCATTAGTGTATGTAATGTAGTGGAGAAGAAGCAGATATTTTACTTTGTTTTTATTTTATTTGTAAAGCGACTTGGAGCACCATGAAAACATTCCGACATTTTCCACGTCGACTTTTCGTTCCTCAGGTCAGTCTCAGGTCATCGCTCCATCTCAGGTGACGAGTGATGACGTCACGTTGCCCCGCCCTCTGGAGTTTCCTACGGGCGCCTTCATCGTGGTTCTGGGCCGGCCGATCCCCCTGGGAGACTTCTCGCAGGCCTTGCTGCTGGTGAGCAGGGACGCTCAGGTCAAACCCGCTGGTTCGATTCCGCATCACACACGTCGCCTGTTTCATCGTTTCAGATGGTCTCCCGCGTCGCCCTCCTGCTCATGTGACTCCTCTCCGGGTCAGAGTGGAGCCAATCAGCGTTGAGATTCTCCTCCTGTCGTCGTGACGTCGCTGAATCAGAAGAGAAAAGCTGGAGTTTGTTTGTTTGTTCTTGTTGTGATGACGGGAAGCTGAAAATATACAATTATTATTATGTTGTGTTGGTTGGAGTTTAAAGTTCACCGGTGGGTCACGTGGTGGGAAAACCCTGCAAATGTGACCCCTGCGGTCAGTCTTTGGTTTTCCCCATCCGCTGAGGGTTCACAGCAGCAGCAGCAGCAGACGCACCGGGAGAGACCGCACCAGTGCACCGTCTGAAACACACACGAAGAGCCACCAGGGGGCGGTAGAGTCCGCAGAGGCGATGGACCGTGTTTCCCTGATGTGCTGGGGTCTGCACGGAGAAGTGGTTTTGTTGCTGCTGTTTACATTCCTCCTGATGCGAATTCAAACATTTACTACGGGAATACACGCCTGCATTTCACTGTAGAAGCATGTGTTTCATAATGACGTTAAATCTTCTTTGAATCCCTGATACGTTTGTATTGGAAAAATACTATATTGGAAAAACGTTCCCGTCTGCACATGTATATTATTATTATTATTATTATTATTATTATTATTATTATTATTATTATTATTATTATTATTATTATTATTAAGAGATTAAAAGAGGTCGGCTATGTCGCTTTTCCGCGGGCATCAGAAAAGCTTCCGTCTCCGTTTCTCGTCGGACATCGTTCGCAGCTGCACCGCTCAACCAACAACTTCCGCGCAAATGTGGGAAGTTGTTTTGCACAGAATCGCGTCGGAATAACGATGTTTTACTGGATGAAGAGGGGCGGCGGCGGCTCGGAGACGCTCGGCGGCGCCGACGACTTGTCCAAGGCCGAGATCCTGAGAGGAATCGTCACGGAGAAGCTGTCGACGGCCGCGCAGGAGATCTTGGCGGTGGTGGAGCGGACGGTGGCCGGCTACGAGGAGGAGGCGTCGGGCTTCAGACGGGAGATCGACCGGCAGAGGAAGCAGCTGGAGCTGCTGCTTCAGCCGCGGGTCACGCTGGAGAAAAGAGGTCGGTGTGGCCGGATGAACCCGGAGTGACGTCACCACCCGCGGCAGGTCACAAAACACTCTTATTTTAGTGGCGGAACTCCGTTTGAAAATGGACCGATTTAACGTTATTCGTTCGCTAGCGTGGCTGAACACGTCGGAGGACAGAAAACAAGCCGCGGACACTCACTGTCATGACGTGCTTTACAATTCGGGATGCAAAAAGTTACGCTGACTAATACGTTTAGGCCAGTTTTCACGTTTGCCGTTCAGAAAACCACACATTTAACGTTGTTCGCTAGCTAACGCGGCTAAACACGTCGGAGGACTCACAACTACACGTACACGCATCGTCGTTAGGTGGTTTACTATTCGGCATGCAGAAATACACTGACAACATTTTATTCTTTATGGGAAACACGAAGCCCTGATCCCAGATGTGGAAGACCATGAGGTGGTGGTTTTGAGTGAGGAGGAGGAGCAGGAGCAGGAGGAGCAGCAGCATCATCCACAGCAGTCAGGTGAGTTCTAGAATATAATGTACAATCAGCACTGGAGGAAGTATTCTGGGCCATTACTGCAGTAAAAGTACTCTGTGATGGTGAAAGTACTCTGATCCAGTAACAGTACTAGTACCACCCAGTACAAGAACTCTGATCCAGGAACAGTACTAGTACCCGCCCAGTACAAGTACTCTGATCCAGGAACAGTACTAGTACCACCCAGTACAAGTATTCTGATCAAGTAACAGTACTAGTACCCGCCCAGTACAAGTATTCTGATCCAGGAACAGTACTAGTACCACCCAGTACAAGTATTCTGATCCAGTAACAGTACTAGTACCCGCCCAGTACAAGAACTCTGATCCAGGAACAGTACTAGTACCACCCAGTACAAGTACTCTGATCCAGGAACAGTACTAGTACCCGCCCAGTACAAGTACTCTGATCCAGGAACAGTACTAGTACCACCCAGTACAAGTATTCTGATCAAGTAACAGTACTAGTACCCGCCCAGTACAAGTATTCTGATCAAGTAACAGTACTAGTACCACCCAGTACAAGTACTCTGATCCAGTAACAGTACTAGTACCACCCAGTACAAGAACTCTGATCCAGGAACAGTACTAGTACCACCCAGTACAAGTATTCTGATCCAGTAACAGTACTAGTACCCGCCCAGTACAAGTACTCTGATCCAGGAACAGTACTAGTACCACCCAGTACAAGAACTCTGATCCAGGAACAGTACTAGTACCACCCAGTACAAGTACTCTGATCCAGGAACAGTACTAGTACCACCCAGTACAAGTACTCTGATCCAGTAACAGTACTAGTACCACCCAGTACAAGTATTCTGATCCAGTAACAGTAATAGTACCACCCAGTACAAGTACTCTGATCCAGTAACAGTACTAGTACCACCCAGTACAAGTACTCTGATCCAGTAACAGTACTAGTACCACCCAGTGTAGATGATGTACTGAGCCGGTCTTGGTTAAAACCAGGTCCAGGTGTGGAGGACACTGGGAGTCTGGGCCTCCTGTGGTTCGATGAAGATGAAGATGATGAAGAGCAGCCGCTGTCTGGAGGAGCAGCAACGAGCTCCAAACAGAGACGAGAAGACTTGAAGGATCCGGATTATCGGATCACGTCCAGGTTGAGTAATAGTCTCTACGCTACGTAGCATGCTAGCTTGTTTTTTGATGCTAGCTAAGTTAACGAGAGACAAACTCAAATATTGATGAGATTAAAGTGGTGATTTTAGCTTAGCATGTTCTTAGCATGCTAGTTAGCTTAGCATGCTAGTTAGCTTAGCTTTTGATTTGGTTTCTTGAACAGCTTGGTCTTCTCCCCGGCAGGTTACTTCCCCCCCGAGCTCGGTCTGACAGGAGAAGGCCCGGCAGACCTCGGACCAGTGACCCGCAGGGTGATCTGGTTCTCAGGATCTGCATCCTGGAGGACTCCCGGACCGTCGTGCTCTCTAACACGGGTACGTTTTTGAGAACACAGGCTTTTCACAGCTGACAGCGACGCCCAGACTCACGAGTTTCCGTTTCAGTGTTTAAGAAGTACCCCGTGAAGGAGGTCCGGTGTCCCCGAGGCCTGCTGGAGGAGGACTTCCTGCACCTGCTGAAGTCCACCTTCCCCCAGCTGGCCGCCGGGAAGCCTTTCGACGTGTTCACATCGGACAGGACGAAGGTGCTGCAGCCACTGGTGGTGGAGACGCTGACGCCGGAGGAGGTCTGCAGGAGCATCAGGCTGGTGGGGGGCGGCAACTCGGCCCTCTACATCCGCCTGAAGGTCTGTTTGTTTCCTGGTCCACTTGGGGACCAGAGTCCTCGGCCCAGCATCCAGGGTCACAGGTCACAGGTCACGAGTCGCCATGTGGGGAAACAGAGAAATCTTACCTGTGGGACCAGTAAAGTAAATTCTGGAAGCCTTTCAGTCTCCCGTGCTGCAGTACCACTCTCCACCTGAGTGGATACTGATGCTCCGCCGGGGGGCGCTGTTTCCCCAAAATCACTATTGATTAAATGCTGTTTAATATGATATCTGGTTGCAAATATGAAGTTAACGATGAAATAAATCATATTAACTCAAGTATAGAGGACATCAGACTACTACACACATTTACATTTTTAATTAATATGTTTTTTTGTCACTTTTCCTGAAATTTAAATATATTTTTGTTTATATTTGCTTGTAAATGATGTTAATAAAAACGTTTGTACATTAGAAATGAATAGAAATAACATTTATTTGCTCCGATACGAACCCCTCACAGAGCGGAGAGGATCCTCAGAGAGGAGCTGAGCCTCCGTCCGGCTCCGTCACCACGTCGGCCGATGAAACCGAACCGTTGTCAAGGTAACGGAGAGCCAGGCGACATGTTGTGACACCGAGCCTGTCTCATGAATTCCCAGCTTTCAATAATTTAATTTAATTTGTTTTATTATAAAATTTTATCTCGGAGAATATTAAAGTTTTTATTTTGTACATTTCTGGGGGTTTTCACATAAATCTACTACGTTCATTTCAGAATATTCAAGGAATTTTCGTGTAAATATGTATTTTTTTCTCATAAATTTAATTATCATCAATAAATAAGTATTTTTCTTTTACATTTTTTTTATTTCTGGGGGTTTTCTCATAAATGTACCACTTTAATCTCAGAATATTGAAGGTTTTATTTGTTAATTCAGTGTGTGGTCTATCCTAGACCAGAGGCTCCGCCCCCCAGTGTCCAGTCGGAGAGGCGGCGGCGTGGCAGACCCCGCCTCGGGGAGGAGCCAACCCACCACTCCCTGCGCGTCTGCCTGCTGGGGGATTCGCCGTCCGACCGTCTGTCCAGAGGTGAGTCTCCGGGGTCAGCGTCGGGGGGGCGGAGGTGAACCGGACGCCGACCAGCTGATGACCACTTCCCCTCCTCTCTGGTTCAGGTCTGGTGAAGTCCTCGGTGCGGGAGGTCCGGTGTCCCCGCGGGCTCCGGGAGGAGGACTTCCTGGACCTGCTGAGGTCTGCCTTCCCTCAGCTGGCGGGACACGACGGACCGCTCGCCGTCTTCAAGTCGGACCGAAGCCGCCGCCTCCAGAGGCTGGACATGAAGACGCTGACCCCCGCGGAGATCTTCAGAACCAGGTCCACGGGGCTCGACAAGACCCTGCTCTACATCCGGCTCAAGGTACTGCAGTAGTATTCTGGAAGGACGTTTACACAAGTACTGCATTTAAAGTACTTTCTACGTCCTTGTCTTTAGAGTGTACTGGCCCTTTAAGGCAGCATTCAACCTCAGACTTTTCTGAGGTTTCAACTAAAAATGTCAGAAATAATTTATCTTTTTGATTTAAAAACCATCGACTGTTGCAGACAGGTGAGGAGGAGCAGGTGGAGGAGGAGGAGCAGCAGCTTCGTCCTGTGAAGGAAAATGATGAAGACTCTTCTCTGCCTGCCGTGAAGATGAAGAAGAATGAAGACGAACTCTGCTCGAGGTGAGTTACTACAAAATAAGTACTTTTACTTGTAATCAAGTATTTCTACGTATTTCTATTTCTCCTATATACTATGACTGGAAGTACGTTATTGTTAGTGTTGTCGTACTTGTACTATGTTTTTTTTACCATCTGTGTACTTGAGTTTCTTGCTGATACCGAGATATATTTATATATTTGCTGGAAGCAAATTAAATATTAAATCCAACCAACAACCGTTTCCTCCCTCATTAAACTTATTTTAAACCTCGACACGTCGAACGAGAGCAGGAAGTCATTTCTTGTTTTTCCACATCAGCCGAGTCGCAGAAGGAAGCGTGGCGTCCAGCAGCTCGGCGCCGGACACGGACGGAGACAAAGCGCCGGACACGGACGGAGACAAGGTGCCGGACACGGACGGAGACAAGGCGCCGGACTCGGACGGAGACAAGGCGCCGGACTCGGACGGAGACAAGACGCCGGACTCGGACGGAGACAAGGCGCCGGACTCGGACGGAGACAAGGCGCCGGACACGGACGGAGACAAGGCGCCGGACACGGACGGAGACAAGGCGCCGGACACGGACGGAGACAAGGCGCCGGACTCGGACGGAGACAAGGCGCCGGACAGGGACAAGGCGCCGGACTCGGACGGAGACAAGGCGCCGGACTACGACTGGAAACCGGATCTGGAGCCGAGGAGGAGGCGAGGAGCTGGCGGTGGTAAAGCGGCATGTAAGGTGTGCGGCAGCCGGTACCGGATCCAGGGCATCCTAATGAAACACGCCTGGAGCCACGTGGACGAGGGCGTCTGCGGCGTGTGCGGCCGGCGGTTCAAGTCTGCCGACGAGCTGAAGGAACACTTGAAAAATCACCAGAAGACCCACAACTGCTCGTACTGCAGGAAGTCCTTCCTCACCGCCTCCGGCCTCAAATACCACACCACGCTGCACACGGGCGACCGGCCCTTTAAGTGCGACACCTGCGGCAAGGCGTTCCCCCACATGTCCGGCCTCCGCGTGCACCGCTGGGTCCACGCCGAGGAGAAACCCTACCAATGCGACGCCTGCCCGAAGGCGTTCGGCCTGAAGGCGCAGCTGCACGCGCACGGCAATGTGCACTCGGGCCGCCAGCGCCACCGCTGCTCCATCTGCGGCAAGTCGCTGTGCGACCTGCGTTCGCTGACCCGCCACAAGGCCACGCACTCCGCCGAGCGCCGCCACGGCTGCGGCATCTGCGGGAAGCGCTTCAAGCTGCCCAGCACACTGAAGTCGCACGAGAAGACGCACACGGAGCGTGAGCGGCTGTTCCTCTGCCACATCTGCTGCAAGACCTTCGTGTCCGGCTGCAGCCTGGCGGCGCACGTGAGGACGCACACCGGCGAGCGGCCGTTCGCCTGCACCGTATGCGGCAAAGGCTTCGTGTCCAACGGCGAGCGGAAGGTGCACATGCGCGTGCACACGGGCGAGGCGCCGTTCGGCTGCAACGAGTGCGGCCGCTTCTTCAAGCGCAAGTCGCACCTGAAGAACCACGTGAGGAGCCACCTGGGCATCAAGCTGTTCGTCTGCAGCGTCTGTGGGAAGGCGTGTTCCCGCCAGGAGCACCTGACCGTCCACATGAGGACGCACAACGGGGAGAGACCCTACCAGTGTCCCGTCTGCAGCCGCGCCTTCACCCAAAGCCACTGTCTGAAAACACACATGAAGAGCCACCAGGGGGCGCCCAGCAGCACCTGAACGCACCACCTGGAGACCAGCTGCACCTGAACACCTCCTCTCCCTGAAGACCAGCTGGCACCTGAACGCATCATCACCCTGAAGACCAGCTGCACCTGAACGCATCATCACCCTGAAGACCAGCTGCACCTGAACGCATCATCACCCTGAAGACCAGCTGCACCTGAACGCATCATCATTCTGAAGACCAGCTGCACCTGAACGCATCATCACCCTGATCAGAGCTGCACCTGAACGCATCATCACCCTGATCAGAGCTGCACCTGAACGCATCATCACCCTGATCAGAGCTGCTGATAACAAACGGAGCTAATGCAACTTTAAGAGCCCCGAGAATTAAGTTAGATTCTGCCGATCCTGGTTGACGAGCCGGATCAGCCGGATTGTTGTTTTGTTTAAGCAGCTGATTTTTCATAGTTTAATAAAACCATTTTGAAATAATTAGGAATTCAAATGTTATATTTTTATTGATAGAAGCGTATGATGATGATTAGTGATTCCCTCTCCAGTATCTGTAGGTTACATTTAAACCATGGGAACGTTCTGACTTGCGGTGGCACTCATTTTTACTGAGTAGAGCATGAACGCATCATAATGTAAATTGTTAACTGAACCTTCTTAATGTCCCCAGAAGTAAAACGTAATTTTTACACTAAGGAAGTTAAAGGGTGAAATAAAGTCGTAGTTACACAACTGAGAAAACGTTTCCCAACACTAAGTTCTGAAAAGTGACATTGAATAAAAAACATAGCTGGAGAAATAATTAACAGATATAAATCATTTATTTTTATTTTTCAGAGTGACACTATTGTAGGAAATTGTCAAAATGATATCTGAACTTATGTTTAAATAATAATAACGCAACAGTTCATTGATTGATTGAGACAAAAAATAATTAACAGTTTTATTCATTATTAATTATTCTACTTTTTATTTTAAAAGAAAAGAAGACATTTCCTCATCAATCAATCGATTTTCATAAAATGTAAATTTTTTTCATTATTTGTTTATCAGCTGTCGTTCTTTATTAACCAAATAATTGTTCTGCTTTTCATCGTTGTAAAGCAAAAAAAAAAAAAAACTACCACTACTACTACGAGTTAAATTAAAAATAAAGCGAGTTTAAAACCAGTGGGGTTTAGGATGGTTGGTAACGTTCACTGTTCCAACAGAAAACCTTGTTAATATCGAACTGTACAGTGGAATCTCTCTTGTAAATAAAATTATTTTGATGTTGCATTCAGGGAAAGTGGGAAAGGTCATGCTTCCTCTAACCGCGTGGTTTAAATTGATGAACTCTGTAATAATTCTTAGTTTATGTTATAAATATTTTGCGTTGCCTTGATGAACGTGAACATTTACAAATCCCACTGAATGCAGCGTTTGGTGCCTTAAAGCATGTTTTCACTACAAATATGCTGGTTTTACTTTATTTATTTATTTTTTTTACTTGCAGCGAAGTAAAGAGACTTTCTGTACTTTACTGTAAAAAAACTACAAACTGTCTGTGAACAAAATAAACAGAAATGTGGATCAAGTTTACGAAGTGTCAGCAGCTGTACTGTTAGTGCCGTTGGCATGTTTGCTGCTGTTAGCATGTTTGCTATAGTTTGTTCTGTTAGCGCTGTTAGCATGTTTGCCTTAGTTTGTACTGTTAGTGCTGTTAGCATGTTTGCTGTAGTTTGTACTGTTAGCATGTTTGCTGTAGTTTGCACTGTTAGCATGTTTGCTGTAGTTTTAATGTTAGCTTGTTTGCTGTAGTTTGTACTGTTAGCATGTTCGCGGTAGTTTGTACTGTTAGCATGTTTGCTGTAGTTTGTACTGTTAGCGCTGTTAGCAATTTCTGTAGTTTGTACTGTTAGCACTGTTAGCATGTTTGCTGTAGTTTGTACTGTTAGCACTGTTAGCATGTTTGCTGTAGTTTGTACTGCAAGCGCTGTTAGCATGGTCGCTGTACCCAGAGCTGCTATCAGTCACGTGTCGCTGACGTTAGAAGCCTTTTTTCTTTTTGTACGAACAGTCGCGGCGTCGATGTGCTGTGTTCAAGGCAGCTCCAGCATGCCATGTTCGGCGAGGATCCGCTGAGTTTGCACGTGCACTAGCATCAGGGCGTGGATGATCACGTGCAGGACGGGTGTGGCCTCCCGCTGGCTCTGCACACAGACCAGCTGCAGGAAATAGCGTCTGTCCGGCAGCGCGAGGAAGACGAACTCTGCAGCCTGGCGGAGCACCCAGGGGTGGTGGGGGGCCAACGCCACCTTGTAGGCGTCCCTCAGGGAAGAAGAGCAAATGCAGCAGGCTGTGAGCATCAGCTAGCACCAGTTAGCTTCAGCCTATGTTAGCGCAGTGACGCGGCGGCTACCTGCTCAGCTCCCCGGGGGTTTTGAATCGCCCGTCGGCGTCCGGTCCTTCGGCCAAACCCTCCAACATGAGCTTCAGCCACAGCAGAGATCGGTGCAGCCGCAGCAGCGTCCGGCAGCCCGAAGTTGTACGCCCACTGAAGTTGACCACGCCCCTTTCAAGCTCCGCCTTCACCATAGATCGCACTGAGCGAGCCTCCACGCCGTCCCGTAATAAGGCGACCTTCTCCTTCACCTTCTGGGAGAAGAACCTGACCACCGCCCCGAGAGACTCCATGAACCTGGAACAGAACGTTTGTGAGTATTTTTATAGTTTATGTACTGCTAAAGCTGAACTTAGGACAGAGTACATTGTTTAGTGCTAATGTTAGCAGCTCTGACCTCCTCTTTTTTTATTGTTAATTTTGTTAAATTACACGTAATGTTCTTTAAAGTAAAAGCTTAAGTTCTCATCTTGAAATGATTTATTCTTTCACAATAAAAGTTAAAATTTGTTTAAAAAAATAGTGTAATAGTGTGTAAGCAAAGCAGCAAAAGAGCTGTTTTAATGAAATTTGTCATTTCTTTTAATGGTGATTTCAAAGTTTGGATCCTTTAAGGTAATTTTCTACTTACAAGCAATTATTATCTGAAAAGGGAGGAATTTGCACCAACGGGAAAGGTGAGCTATCTTTGTTTTACAACTTGTTATCACTTCTTCTAGAAGATACATTCAAAGCAAATAGGTGTGAAACAGATTGTCTCATTCTGCTTTGTTTAAATAAAGTTTTTTGTGAGTACTTGAGGAGCTGATCCCAGCTCTGCAGGTAGGGCTCCAGCAGCACATCGTCGGCGTCCGCCAGGCTGGACTTTAAATATCGTAGTAGACGCCAGGCCTGAAACGATTGGCCAGGACACTCCTGTATGAGGGGTTCCACTGACTCCGCCCCGATTTCAGGGACCAATGGCGGCTCGGGCTGAAAATAAAATAAACAAAAACTTAGTTTTTTGGTGTAATTTGGACACACATGTTCAGTATTCATACACTTTGAATAGATGCCATCTGTGTACCAGTGGGGGCGGAGCTTCAGGGCTTGCTGCTGTTCACTATTGCTGTTGGATGCTGGATTATGGCAGATCAACACACGGCATCACATGACATTAATAAGAAAACATGCAAGAAGAGACAATAAAAATAAAGTGTGTTACCGGTTGGCGGTAAAAAGTCAAACATGGCTGCCCAACGCCGCCACAATCTCTGACTCCGCCCTGAGCTGGAGAGACAAAAATGTACAAGTAAAATCCCGCCAAAATAAAAGCACAGAAGTATTATCAGCTAAATGTTTTCAAAGTAGTAGTAAAGTGTCAGTGTCACTGTTCCAACATAAGGGGCCGGGCCCTCCAGAGGGTCTCCAGATAAATGTGAGGGGTCCAGGAGGTTTAAGGGGAGAGAAGACACTAGTGTTTCTACACTAGTTTTTCTACTTTTCTTATTAAAAATAAAATTACTCTGCTTTTCTTTTATACATGAAGCAGCTGTCAGATAAATGTAGTGCAGTAAACAAAAGTACCATATTTACCTCTGAGATAGGGTAAATATGGGAGATATAGATGAGTAGAAAGTAAGAGGAAATGGAAATTGCTCAAGTGAAGTACAAGTACCTCAAAATTGTACTCAAGTACAGTACTTGTACAGAATAAGTCGAGCCGAGTGTGAGAGGTGTCGAGCCAACATGGCCGACAGCCAGAGACGCTCGGTGACGGAGGAAAACTCACGAAGCCACAGGGAGCTGACGAAAAGGAGCAGAACCAGCATGGCCGACAGCATCATCATCCGTCGGAGGGAAACCATGGTAACCACATCACACCAATACACACACACACACACACACTCTCCCTGGAGCTGCTCAGTTAGAACACACAATGATGACAAGCCGTCGCTTCATCACATGCTCATTCTCTCTCTCTCTCACTGGGGTTAAAGGTCGTTTGTTGCCCCCCCACCTCCCACATACTGGATGCATAAACACTCAGGATGACCTTCAAACTTCCCCTCCGCCCCTTTTTTTTATCTCTGTTTTATCACAAACGCACAGCTCCAGTGTCTGCGGTGAGTTCAGGTGTCTGTAGTAACAGTGGGAATGTTGAGTGTCTGTGTTTAGTTCAGGTGTCTGTAATAACAGTGGAATGTTGAGTGTCTGTGTTTAGTTCATGTGTCTGTAATAACAGTGGAATGTTGAGTGTCTGTGTTTAGTTCAGGTGTCTGTAATAACAGTGGAATGTTGAGTGTCTGTGTTTAGTTCATGTGTCTGTAATAACGGTGGAATGTTGAGTGTCTGTGTTTAGTTCAGGTGTCTGTAATAACAGTGGAAATGTTGAGTGTCTGTGTTTAGTTCAGGTGTCTGTAATAACAGTGGAATGTTGAGTGTCTGTGTTTAGTTCATGTGTCTGTAATAACGGTGGAATGTTGAGTGTCTGTGTTTAGTTCAGGTGTCTGTAATAACAGTGGAATGTTGAGTGTCTGTGTTTAGTTCAGGTGTCTGTAATAACAGTGGAATGTTGAGTGTCTGTGTTTAGTTCATGTGTCTGTAATAACGGTGGAATGTTGAGTGTCTGTGTTTAGTTCAGGTGTCTGTAATAACAGTGGGAATGTTGAGTGTCTGCGGTGAGTTCAGGTGTCTGTAATAACGGTGGAATGTTGAGTGTCTGCGGTGAGTTCAGGTGTCTGTAATAACGGTGGGAATGTTGAGTGTCTGCGGTGAGTTCAGGTGTCTGTAATAACAGTGGAATGTTGAGTGTCTGTGTTTAGTTCAGGTGTCTGTAATAACAGTGGAATGTTGAGTGTCTGTGTTTAGTTCAGGTGTCTGTAATAACAGTGGAATGTTGAGTGTCTGTGTTTAGTTCATGTGTCTGTAATAACGGTGGAATGTTGAGTGTCTGTGTTTATTTCAGGTGTCTGTAATAACAGTGGGAATGTTGAGTGTCTGCGGTGAGTTCAGGTGTCTGTAATAACGGTGGAATGTTGAGTGTCTGCGGTGAGTTCAGGTGTCTGTAATAACAGTGGAATGTTGAGTGTCTGTGTTTAGTTCAGGTGTCTGTAATAACAGTGGAATGTTGAGTGTCTGTGTTTAGTTCAGGTGTCTGTAATAACAGTGGAATGTTGAGTGTCTGTGTTTAGTTCATGTGTCTGTAATAACGGTGGAATGTTGAGTGTCTGTGTTTAGTTCAGGTGTCTGTAATAACAGTGGAAATGTTGAGTGTCTGCGGTGAGTTCAGGTGTCTGTAATAACGGTGGAATGTTGAGTGTCTGCGGTGAGTTCAGGTGTCTGTAATAACGGTGGGAATGTTGAGTGTCTGCGGTGAGTTCAGGTGTCTGTAATAACAGTGGAATGTTGAGTGTCTGTGTTTAGTTCAGGTGTCTGTAATAACAGTGGAATGTTGAGTGTCTGTGTTTAGTTCAGGTGTCTGTAATAACAGTGGAATGTTGAGTGTCTGTGTTTAGTTCATGTGTCTGTAATAACGGTGGAATGTTGAGTGTCTGTGTTTAGTTCAGGTGTCTGTAATAACAGTGGAATGTTGAGTGTCTGTGTTTAGTTCAGGTGTCTGTAATAACAGTGGAATGTTGAGTGTCTGTGTTTAGTTCATGTGTCTGTAATAACGGTGGAATGTTGAGTGTCTGTGTTTAGTTCAGGTGTCTGTAATAACAGTGGGAATGTTGAGTGTCTGCGGTGAGTTCAGGTGTCTGTAATAACGGTGGAATGTTGAGTG
The DNA here is from genome assembly GCA_029853015.1 of Chelidonichthys spinosus. Lineage (NCBI taxonomy): Eukaryota > Metazoa > Chordata > Actinopteri > Perciformes > Triglidae > Chelidonichthys > Chelidonichthys spinosus. The sequence goes on along the minus strand of CM056843.1, from coordinate 15,873,674 downwards.
TCTGCGGTGAGTTCAGGTGTCTGTAATAACGGTGGGAATGTTGAGTGTCTGCGGTGAGTTCAGGTGTCTGTAATAACAGTGGAATGTTGAGTGTCTGTGTTTAGTTCAGGTGTCTGTAATAACAGTGGAATGTTGAGTGTCTGTGTTTAGTTCAGGTGTCTGTAATAACGGTGGAATGTTGAGTGTCTGTGTTTAGTTCATGTGTCTGTAATAACGGTGGAATGTTGAGTGTCTGCGGTGAGTTCAGGTGTCTGTAATAACTGTGGAATGTTGAGTGTCTGTGTTTAGTTCAGGTGTCTGTAATAACAGTGGAATGTTGAGTGTCTGCGGTGAGTTCAGGTGTCTGTAATAACGGTGGAATGTTGAGTGTCTGCGGTGAGTTCAGGTGTCTGTAATAACGGTGGAATGTTGAGTGTCTGTGTTTAGTTCAGGTGTCTGTAATAACAGTGGAATGTTGAGTGTCTGCGGTGAGTTCAGGTGTCTGTAATAACAGTGGAATGTTGAGTGTCTGCGGTGAGTTCAGGTGTCTGTAATAACAGTGGAATGTTGAGTGTCTGTGGTGAGTTCAGGTGTCTGTAATAACAGTGGGAATGTTGAGTGTCTGTGTTTAGTTCAGGTGTCTGTAATAACAGTGGGAATGTTGAGTGTCTGCGGTGAGTTCATGTGTCTGTAATAACAGTGGGAATGTTGAGTGTCTGCGGTGAGTTCAGGTGTCTGTAATAACAGTGGGAATGTTGAGTGTCTGCGGTGAGTTCAGGTGTCTGTAATAACAGTGGAATGTTGAGTGTCTGCGGTGAGTTCAGGTGTCTGTAATAACAGTGGAATGTTGAGTGTCTGTGGTGAGTTCAGGTGTCTGTAATAACAGTGGGAATGTTGAGTGTCTGCGGTGAGTTCAGGTGTCTGTAATAACAGTGGAATGTTGAGTGTCTGCGGTGAGTTCAGGTGTCTGTAATAACAGTGGAATGTTGAGTGTCTGTGGTGACTTCAGGTGTCTGTAATAACAGTGGGAATGTTGAGTGTCTGTGGTGAGTTCAGGTATCTGTAATAACAGTGGAATGTTGAGTGTCTGCGGTGAGTTCAGGTGTCTGTAATAACAGTGGAATGGTGAGTGTCTGTGGTGAGTTCAGGTGTCTTCCAGTGGTTCATTAATGAGACAAAAGTCCAAACTTAAGAGAAAATGATTTATTGATGATAAAATCTCACCCGTAGCACCTTTTTAAAGTTGTTGAAAGACGCATCTGCTTGATTGGTTGATTGATTGGTGTCTTTGGTGAATCAATATGCAGATATATTGTGCGTATGTGAGCTTGTGCTTGTTTTCAGTGTGTAGCTAAACAATAAGGGTTTAATTTAGTCGTAAGCTAAGAATAAAGCTTTTTTTCTACAACATGAAAGTTATGGCTTTTTAAGGTACAAAAAGGATTTTCCTAAAATCGCTAATGTTGTTTGTTCGACCCTCATCCGAACTCTTCAAGGTCGCAAGGTAAATGTAAATCTAGGAATTAAGGGTTTTTAGGAGAATAGGGTTCATTTAAGGGTTTAACTTTGTGAAACAAGGACAAGACTAAAGGGGATTTGTGAGGAAAAATTAATGGTTAGTTCAGGTTTAGTCCAAAAAAAAGTTTTTACAATACTGTTATATTTTGAGATTACAAAAAAAGTTTGTGAACATTACAGTGAAATAAGGTTTGTGTGAAGGGTTCAGCTATAAGGTTTTGGTTAACTTGGCGAGAATATTAAATACTAGAAAAACTGTTGGAATATTCTTTGACATGTTTACTTCCACCTTAAATAGTGGAAATAAGCAACTTTAAGGTTAAGGGTAAGATTGGGTTCAAGTTAAGTTTAAGGATTTATGAGGTCAATGAAGGTCGTCACACGTCTACAACCACGACCAGGCGGTGTGAGTCGAGTTCAGCAGAGTCCTCCGACATCACCTGCAGGACGTCACAGAGTCCAGGACGCTTCTGAAGAACCTGAGGAAGAAAAGCACGCCATGAAACAATCGGAACTATTAACGTTAATATTAGAGAACGAGATTTACAGTGTTACGTTGTAGTGAAGGAGAGTCACGGTGTTGCGTTGTAGAGAAGGAGAGTGACGGTGTTGCGTTGTAGAGAAGGAGAGTCACGGTGTTGCGTTGTAGTGAAGGAGAGTGACGGTGTTGTGTTGTAGAGAAGGAGAGTCACGGTGTTGCGTTGTAGTGAAGGAGAGTGACGGTGTTGCGTTGTAGAGAAGGAGAGTGACTGTGTTGCGTTGTAGAGAAAAAGAGTGACGGTGTTGCGTTGTAGTGAAGGAGAGTGGCGGTGTTGCGTTGTAGTGAAGGAGAGTGGCGGTGTTGCATTGTAGTTAAGGAGTGAAGGAGAGTGATGGTGTTGCTTTGTTAAGGAGAGTGACGGTGTTGCGTTGTAGTGAAGGAGAGTGATGGTGTTGCATTGTAGTGAAGGAGAGTGACAGTGTTGCTTTGTGGAGAAGGAGTGAAGGAGAGTGACGGTGTTGCTTTGTGGAGAAGGAGTGAAGGAGAGTGACGGTGTTGCGTTGTAGTGAAGGAGTGAAGGAGAGTGACGGTGTTGCGTTGTAGTGAAGGAGTGAAGGAGAGTGACGGTGTTGCGTTGTAGTGAAGGAGAGTGACGGTGTTGCGTTGTAGTGAAGGAGAGTGACGGTGTTGCGTTGTAGAGAAGGAGAGTGACGTGTTGCTTTGTTGTTAAGGAGAGTGACGGTGTTGCGTTGTAGAGAAGGAGAGTGACGGTGTTGCGTTGTAGAGAAGGAGAGTGACGGTGTTGCTTTGTAGTGAAGGAGAGTGACGGTGTTGCGTTGTAGTGAAGGAGAGTGACGGTGTTGCGTTGTAGTGAAGGAGAGTGACGTGTTGCTTTGCAGAGAAGGAGAGTGACGGTGTTGCGTTGTAGTGAAGGAGAGTGACGGTGTTGCGTTGTAGAGAAGGAGAGTGACGGTGTTGCGTTGTAGTGAAGGAGAGTGACGCTGTTGCTTTGTTGTTAAGGAGAGTGACGGTGTTGCGTTGTAGAGAAGGAGAGTGACGGTGTTGCGTTGTAGAGAAGGAGAGTGACGGTGTTGCATTGTATTGAAGGAGAGTGACGGTGTTGCTTTGTAGTGAAGGAGAGTGACGGTGTTGCGTTGTAGAGAAGGAGAGTGACGGTGTTGCGTTGTAGAGGAGAGTGACGGTGTTGCATTGTAGTGAAGGAGAGTGACGGTGTTGCTTTGTAGTGAAGGAGAGTGACGTGTTGCGTTGTAGTGAAGGAGAGTGACGTGTTGCGTTGTAGTGAAGGAGAGTGACGGTGTTGAGTTGTAGTGAAGGAGAGTGACGGTGTTGCTTTGTTGTTAAGGAGAGTGACAGTGTTGCTTTGTAGTGAAGGAGAGTGATGTGTTGTGTTGTAGTGAAGGAGAGTGACGGTGTTGCTTTGTTAAGGAGAGTGACGGTGTTGCGTTGTAGTAAAGGAGAGTGACGGTGTTGCGTTGTAGTGAAAGAGTGAAGGAGAGTGACGGGGTTGCTCTGTTGTTAAGGAGAGTGACGGTGTTGCCTTGTAGAGAAGGAGAGTGACGGGGTTGCTCTGTTGTTAAGGAGAGTGACGGTGTTGCCTTGTAGAGAAGGAGAGTGACGGTGTTGCGTTGTAATGAAGGAGTGAAGGAGAGTGGGCTGATAGCCAATCAGAGAGCAGGATTACTGGTTTCATCACCTTTAGCGTGTTGAGAATCTCTCCGAACAGATGTCGAGCTTCCTGAGTGTCCGGCTCTTCGAAGTAATCCGACGCAGCGACCTCGACGATGATAGATCTGAGGTTCTCACACGTACCTGCGGAGACAGATTTGTATTCACGTTAATCGCTCACACGTGAGTTCGATGCCCACGTTGACGGTGACGGGAAGTCAGGTGGCGTCTCACTGTGGAAGTGCAGGACGGCCTGACCGCTGACGGGGGTGTGGCTCAGGATCAGCGTGTCCAGACTCTTCAGTCCTGCTTTACACAGCTCCGTCGCCGCCTGCAGGCCGAGGTCGGTAATACGCTCCAGCTCCAACACCTGCAGGTCAGCACAGGTACGCACTGCACACACACACACACGCACACGCACACACGCACACACACACACAGTCAACTGTATTCACAGCAAAGGTCATTGAACAAAAACACCTTTTTTTCACTCACCCAAAGCAACCAATCCCTGAGTCCCACAGCTAGCTCCGCCCACACTGAGTGAGCGGAGGTGTGGCCAGCATCGACCAATCATCTGCAGGCAACGGTTTCCAAAACGCGTGGGCTGTTGGCTGAAAGATAAACGAGTGTGAAAGTAATATTTTTTCAGATTTGACCTTTAATATGTCTTTATGCCGACTGACTGACCAGGGGTGAGCTGGCGCCACCTGCAGGCTGCTGATGTTCCTGCAGCCTGCACCCAGGGCCCAGAGAACCTCATGGCCGAGAGGATCTGACGAACTCCTGCAGGCAGACAGGTAATCAGGAAGACAGGTAAACAGTCAGACAGGTGAACAGACAGACAGGTAACCAGGAAGACAGGTAATCAGGAAGACAGGTAAACATCAGACAGGTAATCAGTCAGACAGGTAAACAGTCAGACAGGTGAACAGACAGACAGGTAACCAGGAAGACAGGTAATCAGGCTGACAGGTAAACATCAGACAGGTGAACAGACAGACAGGTAATCAGGCAGACAGGTAATCGGGCAGACAGGTAATCAGTCAGACAGGTAATCAGGCAGACAGGTAATCAGGCAGACAGGTAAACATCAGACAGGTGAACAGACAGACAGGTAATCAGGCAGACAGGTAACCAGACAGACAGGTAACCAGACAGACATGTAACCAGGCAGACAGGTAACCAGACAGACAGGTACACAGACAGACAGGTAACCAGACAGACAGGTAATCAGGCAGACAGGTAAGCAGACAGACAGGTAAGCAGACAGACAGGTCAGCAGACAGACGGGTAGGCGGACAGACAGGTCAGCAGACAGACAGGTAACCAGACAGACAGGTTAGACAGGTAAGCAGACAGACAGGTCAGCAGACAGACGGGGAACACCTGTAGGTGAGGGTCTGCAGACTCCTGCTGTAGCAGCTGGCGAGCCACAGCGTCCTGTCGCTGAGGATGTGGGGACACTGAGAGACAGACAGGTGGAGCAGACTGCCCCCTGCTGACCGCAGCAGGGCCTCCAGCCCCGCCTCCACGCTGCCTCTGAGACAGGAAGACACAACCAGGTCAACTACAATACCCACGATGCACAGCTACATTTTGACATTAACGACCGATCGGACGACAGCTGGACTGAAAATAGATTACCACGGTTACCATGACAACCCCCACGTTTTTTTTTTTTTTTTTTTTTAAGCCTTCATATATAGAGTCTTCATCCCTAAAATCTGTGTGTGGGATTGTATTACTATCTTTGTGAGGACCAATTTCCGGTTTTACACCTGCGGTGTGTGTGTGTGTGTGTGTGTGTGTGTGTGTGTGTGTGTGTGTGTGTGTGTGTGTGTGTGTGTGTGTGTGTTACTGTACCGTACCGTGTGTTCTTGTGGTAATCCTCTCTTGACTCGGCGGCTCGTCTGCTTCGAGGCTTCAGGTTGTTCAGGACCAGGGTCTGGGTCTGGGTGCACCACTGGGACAGAGTGATCAGGAACTACAGAGAGAAAACACACCACACCCCACTTTCATCAAACAGCAAATGAGTGATTATCGTTGATGAAGGATGCAACTGTTTAAAAGATGCTGATATCGGTGACGATGAAGATGATAAAGACTCCTCTACCTCAGCCGACACCCTGGCGTTCTCCAGCCGGAGGCGTGTCCAGACCGCCGGGTGCCTGGCCACGAACCGCCAGTCACAGCAGACCTCGGCGGCGAGCAGCAAGGAGCGCACGTCCAAGTAGGGGAACGCGCAGAAAAGCCCCGCCCTCAGCCTCAAGGTGTCCGCCCCCAGCTGCCTGTCGCCGTGACGATGACGGGCGGGAGTGGAATCCAAGGAGGAGGAAGGGGCTTCTAGGGGGGGGGGGGGGGAATAAAGGCTTTTATTTTGAAGAGGCCACAGGAAGTCTTCGCAAAACAAATGTTTACCTGAACCAGGTGTGTGTGTCCTGGCGAAGACGAGTCTTCTCATCTCGGCGCTGCTCCAGAATCCCTCCTCCTCCTCTTCATCATCTTCCTCCTCTTCTTCAGTGCTGTAGTGGCGATGGTTTCCTTGTCTCCACGTTCTCCCACATCCTCCTTCGCCTCGGTCTCGCCGAGTCCAGGGTGAAGCGTAGTGGTTCTGGTGGAGGTGGACCGGCCCGCCCTCGCCGTCCCACCCCCCTGAACCCAGAGACATGGTACGACCGGCCGGTCCACTGGGAGCAGAGACGGACACGTTAGAAAGATGGGTGGGGGGCTGCTTCAGGCTCTGGGCTTTCTAGTGTACTGTAAATGATGCATTCAGGTACCTGTAGGAAATGTGGCTGTGAGGTTGCTCTCCCAGTAGGTAGGAGCCTGAAACGCTGTAACTCCTCTGGAAGAGGATGAAGAGGAACGAAGAGGAGGTGTTGGGAGGGAGGAAGAGTTGAGTTATTAGTTATTCTGTTTTTTTTATTTATTTAATTATTAAATTTTAAATGTTTTTTTTTTTTAATTTATTGCTTATTTTAAAACGTACTTCATTTTTCTAAATTTAACAAAATTTTCCCTTTTTTGTCTTTTATATTTCCACATTTATTTTTCTTACACATAAGACATATGTATTATTTATTGTGGCACTCCTATGATGTCTCCATTCAATACAAATATCACTATTATTTTTTTGTTGGTTTCCTGACCCGGTTGCCGATGGTTCCCTGCATCTTTGCTGGCGATGATGTCATCGACGCTGCCGTCCAGACTGCGTCCCAGGCGGCCCGGTGTGGGTGAGTATGGCTCGTACTCGCCGTGTGTGTGGTTGTTGCGATGTGCATGTGAGCTGAGCAGCAGCAGCTGTGTCTCTGCGCGGTCGGCCCGTTCCAGCAACGCCTCGATGAAAACCTGAAACCAAAGATGTACGTTAAACGCTAAATACAGACAACACACGGGGAAAAGAGAAACAGTGGAATATGTTTGTTGTCTACCTGCAGTCTGGATTTGGCCTTCGCCTCTTTCTCTGCCGTCTCTCTCAGGAAACACTCGATGTCCACCATCTCCCTGAAAAACACGACTTTTCTGTTCGTCAACAGGGTTTACTTTTCATGGAAGCAAAAATAACGTTAGTTAATGCTAGCAAGTTTGTGTTTTTGTGTCTTCTTGAACATTAACTCTCTGGGGCCGCGAACGTTACTCGAGAAAGTTAGCATTTACATTAACGTGACGATATTAGCCAACTGCTACGCCACCAACATGCTACTACTAGCTGGGAAGATAGCAAACGAGAGCTGGCTAAGCTAGCGAGCTTGTTAGCTCACTAGCTTGTCCATCTCCGGAGCTAGGTAGTTAGCTAGCTAATAGTTTATCCTCTTTACCAGAAGCTAAACTATTAGCGACATTTTCTCTCCATTTCGCTAATCTGATTCATGTTTGCCTCCAGATAATCATGTCTATAAATGTCACATAAAAACAAACATGAAGATAAACACATGAAGCCACACACACACACACACACACACACACCCTCAGGGCTGCTGTCATCTTACATTTATCATCGCAGCAAATCACAGCTGTGTGTGTGTGTGTGTGTGTGTGTGTGTGTGTGTGTGTGTGTGTGTGTGTGTGTGTGTGTGTGTGTGTGTGTGTGTGTGTGTGTGTGTGTGTGTGTGATGCAGAGTAAACATGACGTGTCCTTCATGCTGCTGCTCTTTCGAGGGGCGTAACGATGACATCATCGTTTATCGTTGGATTGAAACCATAACAAGTTAAAAGGTTTAAACAGACTATAATATAACCTGTACTTGTTCTTAATGATGACAAAAGCTAATATTTGAGGGAACTAAACAGGAAGTACAATGTTGCGATGGATTCAGTGTAAATCTTTGAAACCATTAAAATTAAATGAAATGAAAAAAGAAGTGAAACTGAGACTCGGGAGACACTGACTGTTGGCGTTCACTCAGATCTTTCTCTTTTCCAGCCAGATCTTCCTTAAGGCGTTCCATCATCTCCATGGCAGCAGACACCTGACGGACACAAAGCAAAGCTTCAAACCACAACATATTATCACGATATGTAAGCCACAATACAATATTATCACGATATGTAAGCCACAATACGGTATTATCACGATATGTAAGCCACGATACGGTATTATCACGATATGTAAGCCACAATATGATATTATCACGATATGTAAGCCACAATACGGTATTATCATGATATGTAAACCACAATATGATATTATCACGATATGTAAACCACGATACGATATTATCACGATATGTAAGCCACAATACGATATTATCACGATTTGTAAGCCACAATACGGTATTATCACGATATGTAAGCCACGATACGGTATTATCACGATATGTAAGCCACAATATGATATTATCACGATGTGTAAGCCACGATACGATATTATCACGATATGTAAACCACGATACGATATTATCACGATATGTAAGCCACAATACGATATTATCACGATATGTAAGCCACACTATGATATTATCACGATATGTAAGCCATGATACGGTATTATCACGATATGTAAGCCACGATACGGTATTATCACTATATGTAAGCCACAATACGATATTATCACGATATGTAAGCCACAATACGATATTATCACGATATGTAAGCCACACTATGATATTATCACGATATGTAAGCCATGATACGGTATTATCACGATATGTAAGCCACGATGCGATATTATCACGATATGTAAGCCACGATACGATATTATCACGATATGTAAACCACGATGCGATAATATCACGATATGTAAACCACGATGCAATATTATCACGATATGTAAGCTACAATACGATATTATCACATGTACACCACAATACGATATTATCAAGATATGTAATCCACGATACGGTATTATCAAGATATGTAAGCCATGATACGATATTATCACGATACGTAAGCCACGATAACGGTATAATCATGATATGTAAGCCACAATACGATATTATCACGATATGTAAGCCACGATACGGTATTATCAAGATATGTAAGCCATGATACTGTATAATCACGATACATAAGCTACGATACGATATTATCACGATACGTAATTCATGACACATTATTGCGTGCTTCAAGAAGCAATTGTTACCAAAAAGTTGAGTTTGTGTTGGCAGTATTTATAGTTTATCTATTTATCTACGACCTATCTGTCATCATCGTATCATTTTGCAGCTCCACCCACCTGTCTGGCCAGGTACGCCCCCCTCTCCTCCACTTCCTGTTTCTCACTCTTCAGTCGCTCCGCTTCCCGCCTCTCCTGCTCTAGCTCTGCCTCCTTCCTCTGTAGCTCCACCCTCAGCCGAGCCACGCGGCGGTTCACCCTCTCCTCCACCTCCTCAAACGTCCGGGCGATCTTACGATCCAGACCCAGACCCAGCCTCTCCTCCAGCCCAATCCCCACTGACAGCCCGAACTCCATGTCCAGCTGGACCCCCGCCTCGCCGAGTCTGTTCAAGGGAAGAAGTTCCCGAGAGCTGGCGAGGGCCAGAGCGGTGGAGGGGTCCTCTGGACGTTCTGCAGAGGAGGGAAAGCTGCGATCTGAACCCCCAAACATGTCCTTGAGCAGCTTGACCGAGGCCGCCGACGAGGCGAGATCCAGGCAGGCCAGTGGTAGGGGGAGGCTGCGGGCTTCCATGCCCAGGGAAGAGCTCTGTCTTTGGGATACAGCTTGGCTGGGGAGTGGGAGGAGAGCACCGGCTCTGGAGCTTCTAACCCGGGCCTGAAATGTGAGATTCAGTTACTGTCGGGAATTCTGGGGCACATTCAGTGACCTTTGTTGCAACGTTCACTTTAGACAACAAAACCAACGTTAGCTTTAGGCAACAAAACGTTAGGTTCAGGCAACAAAACCGACGTTAGCTTTAGGCAACAAAACGTTAGGTTCAGGCAACAAAACCGACGTTAGCTTTAGGCAACAAAACGTTAGGTTCAGGCAACAAAACCGACGTTAGCTTTAGGCAACAAAACGTTAGGTTCAGGCAACAAAACCGACGTTAGCTTTAGGCAACAAAACGTTAGGTTCAGGCAACAAAACCGACGTTAGCTTTAGGCAACAAAACGTTAGGTTCAGGCAACAAAACCGACGTTAGTTTTAGGCAACAAAACCAACGTTAGCTTTAGGCAACAAAACCAACGTTAGCTTTAGGTAACAAAACTTTAGGTTCAGGCAACAAAACCGACGTTAGCTTTAGGCAACAAAACCAACGTTAGCTTTAGGCAACAAAACCGACGTTAGCTTTAGGCAACAAAACCAACGTGAGCTTGAGGAAACCACATTTTTTCACAATTTTTTCACCCTTTTGAGGTTGTAAAGAGCGAATCGATGAACAGAGGAGAATATTGATTAGCGTGATGACCTGCGACAGCACCAGCAGCGTCTCGTAGGTGTGCCGGCTGACCAGGTGAGCCCGGAGCTCGGCAACGGACGAGAAACGGAACTCGTCGCTGCAGCGAGGACAAAAGTAGGGCAGCTCCGAGGCCGAGGAGGAGGAGGAGGAAGAGGAGGAGGATGAGGAGGACATGTTTCAGCAGGGAGCTGGAAGACAGAAAAACAGGAGCAACGTTAAAAAACAAAAAAAACACACTGCAGCAGAGATGAAACACAGCAATCCTCCAGAACGAAGACTAAAACCTGAAGAACTGGGTCAGTGTGCGATGCATAATTGATTTTACAGAGATGAAGATTTAATGGGAGTGAAATCTGAGGATTAAAAGCAGCAAAGCTTCAACAAATTATTATTACTTTTAATAATCACACCCGATTGGATGAGCCAGTCGTGTTGAGGCACGTTTGATTTGACGTTAGTAGGCCGAGCGTGTTTCTATGAGGCTAATCGCTAAATGAAGCATGCACCTTCCACACTGCTGACTGTGCATGTGTGTGTGTGTGTGTGTGTGTGTGTGTGTGTGTGGAGGAATTTGAATATGGATGAATGAGCAGGAAGAAAGAAATGTCTTTTCCACGTTCACCTCCTTTTAACCTTCAGTGTATCTGTTCATTTTACTACTTTAACTGTTTATTTCTACGACTTTTGTTAGCCTGTTAGCTTAGCACAAAATAAGGTTAAGGCTAGCTCTGTCCAAAGGTAACAAAAATGTGCTAAAGCTCGCCGATTAACCCGCCCGTCCAGTCAATCTGGAACGTTTAGCTGGGATTGGAGGTGTGGCAACCGCTTATGGTTTCTTATCGTGCAACATTCTGAGCCCCGCCCACTTTTTTACGGACCAATTGGATGCAAGGGATTTCACGTGTAGTTTTCAATTGTTGTCTCGCAGGTTAAATAGCACAAAACAAAAACAGGGGTGCTAAATAAGAAAAGGATTTTTTTTTATTTCACGCTTTATTTTTGCTAAAGATAATTCGAAGTGCCACCTTAAGTAGGTGGCCACCTTAAGTAGGCCAAACTGACTCAACCGGGTCAAGTATCTACAAAAGCCAATATCTCACCTATGAGATGCATCATCGTACGATGTGGGTTGTTTTTATTTGACATTTTATTTAAATAAGTCCACGACATCTTATCAGACTACGATTTTAAAATGTTTTTATTTACACTAAGGACAAATATTTCCTGAAAATAAAATGTTCTTTGTGAGCAGAAACATTTACTAAATAAAATCTTGTGTTAAGTTAAACAGCGTCTCTAATGAACTTTCTCACCGTTTAAAACGGAGATCCGTCGGTGCGTCGGTCAGTCGGCTTCATCCTTAAATCCGTTGCCATGGTTTCCCCTCCTTTCCCCCGATGAGGGATTTAATCCATCCTCGCGCGACGGATCGATCACTCCACTGGATTCTGAGCCCGGACGGTCTCGTGCAGGAGCAGCGTGTGTGTGTCGGCGACCATACCGCCGCCCCGCGCGCCCCCTCCCAGCGGCGCGTGCTGCCGGTGACGTAGAGGCCGCGTGACATTCCTGATGTGGAGACGATGGCGGAGCAGAACAGGGAGGGGCTTCATCCAACGAAGTTGTCTATTCAAGTAAAAGTACACAAGTATCAGCATCAAAGTAAAGTAAACTTAAGATACTAATGGTACAAAAATACTCACAATGCAGAATAATATGTATAATTATATTATAATTATTAATGCATTCATGTGGAGCTCATTTTAATAACTAATAATTTAATAACGATATATTGGGTTATAACTCTTATTATACATAATTTATTAGTTAATTATACTTATTTAATCTTTAATCATACATCATTATTTATTAGTTGATCATTATTTGTTTAGTTTAATTTTTAGTAATACATAATAATAATAAAAAGCTTTTTCTTTAATCATCTGAATCTAAAAAGTAACTAAAGTTATTAAATAAACGCCATAAAGAAAAAAGATGGAATTAGATGTTGTGACGTATTAGTAAACTACCTCAATATTGTGCTCAAGTACTTCTTCTTCTTCTTCTTCCTTTATTTAACCACTGGAGTAAATGTACTTTCACTTTCCACCACTGGATGGCAGTATTTGTTGTGTTGTACTATTATTGTATTATTTCCTAAGTAACTGCTGGTTCTGTTTTCTAGTATGCAGATGGACTGGTTGTACTGGGAGTGAGGTACTAGGTGGACTGGTTGTACTGGGAGTGAGGTACTAGGTGGACTGGTTGTACTGGGAGTGAGGTACTGGGTGGACTGGTTGTACTGGGAGTGAGGTACTGGGTGGACTGGTTGTACTGGGACTGAGATACGGGGTGGACTGGTTGTACTGGGACTGAGATACTAGGTGGACTGGTTGTACTGGGAGTGAGGTACTAGGTGGACTGGTTGTACTGGGAGTGAGGTACTGGGTGGACTGGTTGTACTGGGACTGAGATACGGGGTGGACTGGTTGTACTGGGAGTGAGGTACTAGGTGGACTGGTTGTACTGGGAGTGAGGTACTGGGTGGACTGGTTGTACTGGGACTGAGATACGGGGTGGACTGGTTGTACTGGGAGTGAGGTACTGGGTGGACTGGTTGTACGGGGAGTGAGGTACTAGGTGGACTGGTTGTACTGGGAATGAGATACGGGGTGGACTGGTTGTACTGGGACTGAGATACTGGGTGGACTGGTTGTACTGGGAGTGAGATACTGGGTGGACTGGTTGTACGGGGAGTGAGGTACTGGGTGGACTGGTTGTACTGGGAGTGAGATACGGGGTGGACTGGTTGTACTGGGAGTGAGGTACTGGGTGGACTGGTTGTACTGGGACTGAGATACTAGGTGGACTGGTTGTACTGGGAGTGAGGTACTGGGTGGACTGGTTGTACTGGGACTGAGATACTAGGTGGACTGGTTGTACTGGGAGTGAGGTACTAGGTGGACTGGTTGTACTGGGAGTGAGGTACTGGGTGGACTGGTTGTACTGGGACTGAGATACGGGGTGGACTGGTTGTACTGGGAGTGAGGTACTAGGTGGACTGGTTGTACTGGGAGTGAGGTACTGGGTGGACTGGTTGTACTGGGACTGAGATACGGGGTGGACTGGTTGTACTGGGACTGAGATACTGGGTGGACTGGTTGTACTGGGAGTGAGATACTGGGTGGACTGGTTGTACGGGGAGTGAGGTACTGGGTGGACTGGTTGTACTGGGAGTGAGGTACTGGGTGGACTGGTTGTACTGGGACTGAGATACTAGGTGGACTGGTTGTACTGGGAGTGAGATACTGGGTTACCTGGTTGTACTGGGAGTTAGATACTAGGTGGACTGGTTGTACTGGGAGTGAGATACTGGGTTACCTGGTTGTACTGGGAGTGAGATACTAGGTGGACTGGTTGTACTGGGAGTGAGATACTGGGTTACCTGGTTGTACTGGGAGTGAGATACTGGGTGGACTGGTTGTACTGGGAGTGAGATACTGGGTTACCTGGTTGTACTGGGAGTGAGATACTGGGTGGACTGGTTGTACTGGGAGTGAGATACTGGGTGGAATGGTTGTACTGGGAGTGAGATACTGGGTTACCTGGTTGTACTGGGAGTGAGATACTGGGTGGACTGGTTGTACTGGGACTGAGATACGGGGTGGACTGGTTGTACTGGGAGTGAGATACGGGGTGGAATGGTTGTACTGGGACTGAGATACTAGGTGGACTGGTTGTACTGGGAGTGAGGTACTGGGTGGACTGGTTGTACTGGGAGTGAGATACTGGGTTACCTGGTTGTACTGGGAGTGAGATACTGGGTGGACTGGTCTCCATTATTTGCTTAATTGTCTTCTCGTGAAGCTATAGTACGGCTGTTGTATATTTCTAATGAATAATGATATACACCATGTAGTACTCGTATAGTATCGTTGGATGATATTGTTACCACTAGAAGTATTGGGTTACATTCCACCATGACTGTACAAAGAACTGAGCTGTTTGGTGTAAGAGGTGTAGTGCTGGCTGGTGACCAGCGGGGGGCACCAAGAGCTTGTGTGTGTGTGTGTGTGTGTGTGTGTGTGTGTATTCTAGATGTTTCATCAAACAGTGAATGTATCCGTTGTGTGATCAATGATGTGATTGGTGAGCTCGTTACGGTGACGGAGGGTTTTCAGTCAACCGGAGGATCACTGGAGATTATTTCTACGTCGAATCAGTGAGGAGATGGTATTCTATGTGCTAACATTCAAACTTTACGTTCACGTGATCATTACTTGTCTGGCAAACGCAGCGGCTTTAAAACGTCAGATTTCCTAGTGGAGTCTGGTGACGTGATGCTGAAATCCTTCATCACCGTGACGACACGCTGTAGTTAATTTAGACTCAATCCTTCATACTAATAATAATGTCTGTGTGTGTGTGTGTGTGTGTGTGTGTGTGTCTTCACTCGGTGGCTGCCGTTGCCATGGCAACACGGCCTTCACAGTTTCGTGAGGCTGGACAAACCGTTGAACTGACGGAACTAATGGGAACATCTGTTGCCTGGCAACAGCAGCCTGTTGAAAATGTCAGGGCCGCCGCGTGAGAGAAGGAAGAAAACACACCCCAGAGCGTCCATGTTTGTTTGTTTGTGTTTGTTTATTGGCAGCCTCCATGCAGAACGAGGAAACATCAACCTGCAGCTTCAAAAGCACCGGGATGGAAGTTCTAGAACAAAGTCCATCCGGTGAGTTTCACAATCATCTCATAGAAAACAACAACAACACACTGGTCCGCCATAGGAATAGAAATATATACACTCTCATTGTAAAACAGCGTCACGAGGTAGACAAAACTAGAAAAATAGAGATGTATTACAAACATGTGGCTCCCTCGGTGATTTCAAATATAGAAAGAGGGTTTGACATAAAAATATTTGAGTCGAAACACCAATCACGACATTCTGACGTCAACATTCATTGTTTTTTAGCGTTTTTTTCACGTCCTCATGCAGAAAAGTCCAAAACTATTTTACAAGCAAAGCTTTCCTTGATCAAGACGGGACTGCTGCGTCACAGCTCAAAGTCCCGCGGCGAGAATCTCGTTGAGCAACAAGTTCTCGTTCTCGTTCGAGAGCACCGCGGTGGTCCGGAGAGGTCAACCGACGAGCTGGTCCGGGATCAGACCCGAACACCGCCATCATCTCACGCATGCGCCATGAGAGGAGCCAGAACACCTTCCTTTCTTTTTGTAAACACCTGTTCTTCAGGGTGACGTCACACGGAAACGTCACTCCGACGGCTTTCCCGCGTTTTTTTGACGTTTCAAATCCAACCTTTTCACAAGCCAAGTGAGCGGCGTGCACGCGCTGCTGTTCAGACGCCGGGCGCGTTCAGGGCCAGCGAGTAGGCGGCCATCATCTGGGCGCGCAGCTGCTGCTTGACGTGCACGCGCCCGTGCCTCTTCCTCTCGTCGCTGCGCGCGAAGCGCTTGCCGCACACGTCGCAGGAGAAGGGCTTCTCCCCCGTGTGCGTGCGCGTGTGCGTGGTCAGGTGGTCGCTGCGGCTGAAGCTGCGCGCGCAGATGGTGCACTGGAAGGGCTTCTGCCCCGTGTGGATGCGCACGTGCCTGTTGAGCTCGTCGGAGCGCGAGAAGCGGCGCTCGCACCCCTGCACGGAGCACGGGAACGGTTTCACTTTCAGGCCGTTCTTGGCGGGAGCTCTGCGGCCGCCGCGTGACAGCTTGGGGGCTCCGGCCGCGTGCACGCCGTTCATGTTGACTATCGGGAACGCGCCCTGCAGGATGGAGGAGAGCAGATGCGCGTCCAGGGTGGAGGGGAGGGTGGAGGGGGGGAAGTGGAGGTCGCTCTGCACGAGCTCCGTCTTGACTGCCGGCCTGCCGATGACGTAGCTGCCGGAATCTCCCCCGGTAACCGGTGCAGCCGCCGCTAAGCTCTTCAGCCAGTCCTCCAGCCCCAGCGGCTCCTGCTTCACCTCGCAGGCGGGCTTCAGATCGCCCTGCCCGGCCTCGGAGGTCAGCAGCGAGTCGATGAAAGCAGTGACGTCCACCTGTTGCTCCAGGGCGGACAGCGGGAGGAGGGAGTCGGCGCTGGCCGGGAACAGAGCATCGTTCCCGGCCACGGAAAAGTGTCCACACCCGCTGCTGCTGCTGCTGCTGCTGCTGCAGCTGGAGGTCACAAACTCGCTCTTCACCACCACCACCGGGGGTGGGAGCGAGGCGGGAGGCGGGGGAGGGATGCTCACGGCGGCGCTGGGAGCCGCAGCGAAGACCGAGGGGGAGGCTGCGGGGGCCGCCGCGGACGCCGGGCTGGACTCCAGCTCCATCTCGGTGCAGATCCCGACGATCTCTGTGATCATGTTGAGGATCGCGTCCGCGGTGCTGCTCAGCCCCGCCGCCGCCGTCGCAGGTGCAGGTGCAGGTGCCGGTACCGGCGTCGCCTCCGGCTCGGTGAAGAAGCTGCCGGTGTAGCCGAGGGAAGGCGAGAGCGTGTCCGAGGAGCAGTCGCTGAAGTCGGAGAAGAAATCTGAGTCCGAGGCGTCGGTTCCCGGAGAGAAAACTGAGGGAGAGAGGAGGAGGAGGAGGAGGAGGAGGAGCTGTTAGTGTCATTGCATAATGTGTCATCAGTGGGCAGCGAACATCTGCAGTCAGTAAGCATCGTTATCTCACTTTGACGCTGCAGGTTGCCGGTTGCTTTGCACCTGCAACCGTGCAACTAATCAGCCAATTCGTGACCACACACATTGCTATTGATGTACACGCGCACACACACCTTGGCAGAAAGGTGATCCCACGTCAGAGTCGCCCCCGTCGCTGGGGCTCGAACCCACGCTGTCCACCCAGGCGCTGCACGCGTCCTCGAACTCCGACATGAAGCTGTCCTCGCGCTCCAGCAGCATGGCGCGGTGATCAGGTGTTGGAAGAGCGCGTGGACAGGTGATTGATTCGGGGGGAGGGGGGTCTGAGGGGGGATTCCCTGTCTTCGTATGTAAAAGGAGTGATAATCCCGTTAGCGGAGCCCCGTCGCTGTTGCCGGTAGTCCGGTGGTGCTGAAGATGCTGGGCTCCCTCCGTTCCGCAGCCTTTTATACCCTCCGTCTCCTAGGTAACTCCCTGCACCGGCCTCATTGGTCGGCTACGGCGCGAGGGATTCCCCCCGCCGCGCGCTTTCGTAGCTGCCCAAACATGGGCCTGCTTCCGGCCGTGACGGGCGGGTATCCCCGCGCCATAAAAGGACAAGCGGGGAGAGAGACGGGGGTTTCCTCCACTGCGGCAACCGGGAGAGATTATACAAGCGGGAGGGTTCATGCAGGGATGCAGCAGTGCATCATGGGGGATGCATCCTTACTGATGGGGATACTGGCGTTAAACTACCACTGTTTTTTGGCGGGAAACACGTTTTTTGTTCATTTATTTAGAATACATATAAATATTCAACAGTTTATTAGTCATACTTTGTAAACATACTGGAATATTGTCAATCAAAAAATCATAATATAAACAATTAACCTGCTGATGGTCCCTAAAATCAGCTTTAGCTAACGCTCGCTAACGTGCTAACGGTGCGTTCACACCAGAAGCACTATTTGTTCCCGTTATTAATTATATTATGATATATTAATCATAATAATAATTCCATTGAGGATTTATTTTTCCTGATATATGAGAGATCAAAACATCTTCATGAAAAAACTTCATATTTCATGAGAATTAAACTCATTTTGATTAAAGTTCTTGCTGTATATTCAACTAAATGACTCATTTGCATATTTAAACATCACATTAACATTTCATTTATGTATGAATGTATTTTTGTCCTACTGTTATATCCTGTAGTGGCCTTGTGTTTTGTTTTTATACATTTTTGTAACATCTAGATAAATATTTCACCTGTTGGAGATTAAATAAACTAATGAAATCCCGTATTTATGAATATTTTATTCCGGGCTGTGAATCAGATTTACTATGATTTTGCTTTTGCACGACTAAATTAAAAAAAGCTTGAAGAAGAGTCACAAACAGATAAAATGATTCAACAGCAGATTGTGGATGAAATACATAATTAATTTATTCTTTTATCTTTCGTCGTCATGAACTCATGAATCTCCCCGGAGACGCGTTCAGATGTTGTTTATCCCCGGAAACGTTGCGTTGCCGGTTTCTGCTCTGCAGAGACGCCACTACCAATCACTGGCCCACATATGACATTCCTGCACACGCTCAGCCGCCGCCGTGATGCTGTCGCCATGGAGACGGGAGGAGATCCGGGGCCAGGCGTTATGTAAAAGGAAAAAAACAGAAGCTGCAGGTTTCTCTTTAATTTGAATTTACTATCGATGCTTTTGAGCAGCTCCCCGTGATCATGTAGTCACGAGTACATTTACACTAGTACTCGAGGTACTGGGACTTTACGTGAGTATTTTATACTACATCTCATTTACTGCACGACATTTCAGTTACATAACATGAAATACAATCAACGAGTAAATGATGCATTATTATAGATTAAACTACAAGTCGTATAAAACGTCCACCTTAACATTGTTATTATATGTATTATTATTATATATTAGCCTACATAATAAGTACTTTTACTTTTGGTACTTTAAGAATGTTTAAATGATAATACTTGTATATCTATGTCTTTTCATGCTACTTCTACTCCATTATATTTATCTATTATTATATTTTAGACAGCCTTAACTTTACAAAACACATGGAAACTTTATAAAAATATGTTTTTTTTACAAGGACAGCCGAAACGTTATTCCATTCATTATTTGTTTTCATTCATTGAAGCGGATTATCAGAATATTAAACTTGTTTCAATAATTTTCCTGTAAAATAATTTGCTTTTAATGTTAATATACTAGAAATAATGTTATTAATTATTATTATAATAATCAACCGACTACAACAGTGAAAATCTTGATTTTATATTTATATGTTTTTTAATTGTTCAACATAAGACAAGAAACAAAGAAAGTGAAAATATGATGAGAAATAAATTAATAAAATGAATAAAAAAAACAACAGCTGATTGGACATTACTTAAATAAAAAAAATCTTAGTAAATTAAAATTTCAAGAAATGAGAGAAAAAAATCAATCGGAGTGATTTCTCAGACTCCACCTCCTTTTCACCGTGATCCAGCGACATCTAGTGGTCGGTACAGGAACTGCACCTTTCCGTATCACTGGTTTATATTTAGCTGTTTTATTTCTGACTCTTTCTCTTACATCATTGTTTTTTGTGTTTTTCACCCAAAATAACTGTGCGACCTAAACCGGGCGTCCGGGCGACGCTGAAACCCCCCCTCCATCAGGAGGTTGTGAGGACCATCTCGAGGATGGATGATGGAAGTGTGTGTGCGGGGGCGAGCTGTGTGAGAGAGAGAGAGAGAGAGACTGTTGCCATGGCGCCGTGCCACCTTCTGTTCCCGCCACCTGTTACAAACGACCCGCCGATGGAGCGGCGAGGCGGCGTCAGAGACTCTCTGACCTTCGGCTTCTGCTGCCGCTGACTCACGTCGGCGTCCGTTCGGACAGTCGGTGGCTCATTAAAGGAGCAGTCCGCCCACTTTACACATCCATCACTCATCATGCTCAAATTAAAAAGGAGAAATGATCAAAAATCCATGCAGCGGAATCAGAAATATCCTCTTTTTAGTCACATTTTTCTTCCTCGTCAAAAAAAACAACAACAACAAAAAAAAACAGCCGCCTACGTTTTCCCACAATGCAGCTCTCTCCCTCTTGACAGGTTTGCAGCTTGTGGTTCTTCGTTATGGTGGTTTTATAGATTTAAACTAGCTGATGTCCAACTGTGGTACAAATACAATTTGAGCTACTAATTCTACTTTAATTAGATTATTTTTATTTAATGAGTCTTTACATCATCAATACTTCTTCTCTCCCATCGTTCAGATCCATGATATATTTATATTTATTATAAAAACATATATTTTTCTTGGAGACAGTTTTCAGTGGTGGTCAGTTAACTCATGTTGTTCTTTAGTGTGTGTGTGTGTGTTTATATATATATATATATATATATATATATATATATATATATATATATATATGTTTATGTAAGTTTATCGTGCTGAGTCGAGGGACGTGGACCCGATGGCACCGACTGACGCGCTCTGATAACATCAAGGTTGGTTGACCAGGATAAACACAGTCAGGGTGACCAGTTAGAATCACACACACACACACACACACACACACACACACACACACACACACACACACCTCTCCAAGGTCTCCCTCGTGTGTGACGGACATATAAAAGCTGCCTCCCTCTCCTCCTCCTTCAGTTCATCACAGCCATGTTCACCCATCTCCTCTCCTCTCTTCCTCCCTTCGTCTCCCCCCTCCTCCCCCTCCCCTCCTCCTCCTTCCTCCTCCTCGTCTTCCTCGTTGTTGCCGCAGTCGTCTTCCTCCTGGTCTCCCAACGGACCAGACCCCGGTCCTCATCCTCCCGGGGCTCCATCCCCTGCCTGCCGAGGCTCCCGGTCCTGGGAAGCCTCCCCTGGCTGGGAGGAGGTCTCCCCCCTCACCTCCTCTTCACCCAGCTGGCCCGAAGGTGAGACTCACCGGGCCTCCTCCAGACCTCTGATCCTGATCGGACCGGAGCCTCCTCCAAGTCCTGAACGGACCGGAGCCTCCTTCAAGTCCTGATCAGACCGGAACCTCCTTCAAGCCTCTGATCCTGATCGGACCAGAGCCTCCTTCAAGTCCTGATTGGACCAGACGTCGATGTTCTTTTGGAAGTGTGTGTGTGTGTGTGTGTGACCTCTGACCTTAATGAAGTTCATGTTTCAGGTACGGCTCTCTGTTTGCGCTCTACCTCGGGCCTCACTTCACCCTGGTGGTCAACAACCATCTTCACGCCAGAGAAGTCCTGCAGCAGAGAGGGAGGGACTTTGCTGGGCGACCGAGCATGGTGAGACATTCAGAGAGAGAGAATAAAGGTGTTTAAACGGTGGTTGACCCTGGTTACGCTGCAGGTGACCACCGACCTGCTGACCCGAGGAGGGAAAGACATCGCCTTCTCAGACTACACTCCTCTCTGGAAGTCGCACCGCCGCCTCGTCCACAACTCCTTCACTCTGTTCGGGGAGGGAACCGGCCGGCTGCAGGACGTCGGTACGAAACCCCCACCAAATACCACTCGTATTGATCCAGATCTATTCATTCTTTGAAAGTGTCTTTTATCGTTTGTGCTGCAACTAAATAAGTCATATTCTGAGAGAAGCTGTTTGCTGCCTCTCCAGTTCTGTCCTCCGTGGACGGTCTCTGTGCCGAGCTGTTCTCCGGCGGCCGGCGAGGCTTCGACCCGGCCGCCGCGGTGACCCGGGCCGTCACCAATGTCGTCTGCACGCTGGTGTTCAGCGCCACCTATCGCCACGGCGACGCCGAGCTGCAGGACGTGATCCGATACAACGATGGCATCGTGCAGACGATCGCCAGAGGAGGACTGGTGGACATCTACCCATGGATGAAGGTACGATCGCCTCAAACCTCCTCAGGTCTCAGCGGTCTTACCATCCTCACTCTGGATGTCCGTCCCTCAGGTCTTTCCTAACAAGTGTCTCAGCAAACTGAAGGACTGCATCACCGTCAGAGACCGGCTGCTGACCCAGAAACTGGAGGAGCACAAGGTAGTACCTAGTACTTTACAGGTAAATGTACCCAGAACAGTAATAAAACCTGACCCCCGTATCCAGGCGTCGCTGACTGACGGCGACCCCCGTGATCTTCTCGATGCCTTGCTAAAGGGCAAGACGGACAGAAGCGGGCAGAAGCCCGATGACGAGGCGATCACCGATGACCACGTCCTGATGACGGCAGCGGAGGCGTTCGGAGCCGGCGTGGAAACCACGTCCACCACTCTGCTCTGGATCCTGGTCTACCTGCTGCACCACCCTGAGGTCAGTACTAGTACTACTACCAGTTATATACTAGTAGTACTGACATATACAAGTACTGACAGTAACAGTTACAACTTCTAATTGTTGGAAGTACATGGTGCCCCGCCCCCTCCCTTATGCCCCGCCCCCTCCAGGTCCAGGAGCGCATGCAGAAGGAGCTGGATGAGCAGGTGGGCAGCGAGCGTGCCGTGTGCATGTCGGACCGCAGCCGGCTGCCGTACCTGGACTGTGTCATCAACGAGGGCATGAGGATCCGGCCGGTGAGCCCGGTCCTGATCCCGCACACCGCCATGACCGACAGCAGGTACGCGGTCGCTTTAAGACTCGTAGTTTGTAGTCAGAAGAAAGAACACAGTGTATATCTGGGTTTTGGATTTATTTGTCGGATTAAACAGGAAGTGGTGTTTCATTTAAAGAATGTAGTCATCGGATGCAGCGTTGTTAAATGTATAAACGCTCTATCTTGTAGTATCGGGGGTCATGCAGTGCATCGTGGGACTCGTGTTTTGGTCAACATGTGGGCGATTCACCACGACCCCCAACACTGGGACAAACCCGACCTGTTCAATCCAGGTAAAACCCACAAAAACAAACACCTCATTGGAAATATCTAACTATCCAAACTGCACCTGAACGCACCACCTCCCTGCATTTTCCCGCCTTCTCCAGATCGTTTCCTTGACGACCAGGGCCAGCGGTTCACACCGTCCTGCTTCCTGCCGTTCGGAGCGGGGCCTCGAGTTTGCGTCGGCGAGTCATTGGCCCGGCTGGAGCTCTTCCTCTTCCTGTCCTCTCTGCTCCAGCGAATGAGCTTCGCGCTGCCAGACGGGGCTCCCCCGCCCAACCTGCAGGGGCGGCTGGGTGTGGTCTTGCAGCCATTACCTTATAAGGTTGTTGTCACTCCAAGGGTTGGATGGGAGGGCAGGGCAAAATGAAAAAAAAACATTTTGTTGCTTTGCTAAAGTTGTACTCAAGTAAATCCTCTTGTGATAACAATGTTTTTTTCATCTCCTGAAAATTTAGCAGTTAAATTAAGTTAGCAAGCTAAAGTTAAATTTGTTCCCATTTGAAATAAAAAAACAGAGTAGACGGGACACTTCTATGCAACTGAGAAATCAATCCTTTTCAATGTTTGTTCCATGAAATCTTCTACATTCAATGTAGTGCGATATAAAGAGCTAATTAGCATAACGAATGTGTGTCGGCTAACATGAACTTTTCTTACAATCTTCTTTTGCATATGAGATAATTATCAAAAATAACAAAGCATAGTAACTCTTGATAACAGTGAAAATTAAATGGCAGTTTAACTTCATGCTAATGCTACGATGGCTAGTTAAAAAAAATCTAACATGTTAAATCTAAAAGTTAAATCTAGTTTTCTAGAAATTAACTTTTCAAATTAAATAATGTATCGTATTTTGACAAATTGTCACTTAGGTAGAGTTGCTTTATTTTTTATCAATAAATAGTGCTTCATCATCGGCATAGTGATGAATGTGGTTCTTCGGTATGAATGGGGACACACAGGTGGTAGATTTGACAGTTTTATTCAGTATATCGTCACACACTTTGAGAACAGGCTGGTTTAGTTAGGTCACACACACACATCCACACATACACACTCACTATTAATTTAGTATTACTAATAATTAGCATCGTTACCATCGTAATATTAAGGGATTTCAAGACGAATCTCTTCCCTGCTTCCTTCGACTCCTCCGACAGAAACCTCATGCAAACAGGAAGGACAGAAAGGAGGAGATTGCGAGATAAAAACGTTCTTTAGACGGAGGGGAGGGGCTTCTACGATAGGAGGAACACACGGACGTTTTAATAAATTAAAGAATTTTGTCAAACACCACATGTGAAGCTGCTTCCGACCTCCTCATGGAACAAGTGAAAGTTGATTAAAGTGCCGAAAAATGGTAAACGTTTAAATCCAGAGTTGTCTAAAACTTTGACTGGGTTCAAATTTCGATCAGGCTTGGTTTAGCATTGCGGGCTAATGTACCAGTATCTCAAGCAACCGCCAGTTATGTCTCATGTCGTGATCTAAATGTCATTATTTCTTATGATATTGTTGGTTATTGGTGCTTTTTATATATACTTAAGTTATATTTATATATATATATTATATATTTGCACCCATTTTTCTCTACTTGTGTACGTAATAGTCCCCTCTAATTTTTACCGTTATTTCTATTTCGGTTAAAGTACAGCATCAAATTCTGTGTATGTGCTTGCTAAATTGGCCAATAAAGAAGTTTTACACCATTTAAGGATTTAGCCAGGATTCAAAGCCATAATTTGTAGCTCTTTTTCTTTGTTAAAACCAATTCCGACCTGCTAATGTGAATCCAGTCAATGTGAAACTCTTCTATCAGAGAGAAACTATTTGAATGTTTTCTTCCAGCAACATTTGATGAAAAACTTGCCCTGGTTTGACTCTCAACATTTCTCAACAAAAAGAGATAAAGACGAGGTTTCCAAACGTTAGGCCAGCCCGAACATCGGCCTTGTGAGTGCAGGGAGATCGCCCACAGCTTTTATCAAGGCTTTAAAAATGCCTCGCAGCACCAGGAGTGTTGACACCCAACCCTGGAATTGCTGGTGCCTTGCTGCACCCTTTGCAAAATGTCTACTTTCTTTTTTGCTACGATCAGAAGCGGGAGATGCGGCAGAATACATTTTGATATGTAAGTATGTCAAATTTCTTGTCAACCACAGGGAAAGGCAAAGGGTAGGCAGACCAGAAGGGCAGCCAGACCACCTCATTTCGGCCTTTGTGGTCTTAAAAGGACCCAGCTAACCTGGTCCTTAAGGATACGGACGATGAAATGGGACAGGTTCCCTCAACCTACATACCATTTCTACTTCGACATTTCCCATGATGCCTTAAGAGAAGAGATGGGACCTTCTTTAGCTGTTCAAAGTAAGCTCAGTAATTGTGCTGGTAAATGATCAAATTATCAAAATGAGTGGTTTCTCCGATCCCAAGCGTCAACTCTTCCGAACAAGTCGGCACTCTCCTGGTGCTGTGATGCAATTGGGGTAAAAAATCCTAAGTGAATTGGCAGATGTTACACCAAAGCCAGCTGTTTACAACGCTGATCCCAGAGCTGCAGAGCTTTTGGGAACCTGAGCTACGACGGACAGATTTTAGACAACAATTCCTCAGTCACTCTGGTCAAAAGTCCACACCCACGCAGAGCAAGAACAGCTCTATCTAATGCTAAGTAGTAACAGTTGTCAAGTAGAAATGGCACTCTGTAACCATGGAGATATATAACCTTATTAGTTCAGGTAAACAAAAAACATCATCAACCACAACATCAACGGCTCGGTATCACCCTTGAGCTTTCTCTGGGAGGCCCGTCTCAGCCTCAACGGACTGCTAGACCTCAGTCCACCTAGATTCAGTCCAACAAGACCTCGGTCTGAGACTAGTCACAGACGCCATTGGAGAATCTGCTTCCGCTCTCTGAACTGCAGATTCCTATATCCTGTTAATTTAGCCGCAAAAGGTTTTTAAAAAAAAACAAGGGATTGGATCACGTTTATCCCTCCATGTATGAATCCAATGTTGTGCATGTTGGTTTCCAAACCGACTGTCTGTTAAAACATCCAGCTGTCAGTCGGAGTGTGACATAGAAACTGTGCGCTCTGTTGCTGCCATTGTAGTCGAGGCACGTCCTTTCCCATGGCAGGCTTTTCTTAATGAGGTCCAACATAGCTTTGTCCATCGTGAGCATGGGTAGCTCCGTCGGCAACGTTATACCCATGGTCCTTTGCAACAAATGTGGCATTGTAATGCAGCATGGACACAGGGTTTTCAGATCAGACTCAAAGTACATCAGAGAGGATTGGTGATGCCATTCGTCAGGTGACCATTTCCCTGCACCACACTTCCCTCCGATAGTAGATTTCCTCAAGCTACCGCGTCGTTTCTCTGGAAGGGGCCAATCACACCGAGACATGTCGCTAGAAACGCGACTTTTGCAACGCATCTCAGTGTGATCGGGTCCTCTGGACAACATTTACACATTTAGAAGAGTTCTGGTTCCGGAAACAATCTGATCTCTCATTGGCTGAAGATCTCTTGTGTCTTTTCCAACACGCTCTGACATCTGGTTTGGAACAAAATACAGTTGTGAAACTTTCTAGTTTACATTATCAGCTGTAAAAGAAAAAAAGTGCACTTCGTGGGAGCAGATTTAAGAAAATGTGATCTCACTTTTCACACTTGTCTACATGTACACGGGTATTTTTGTAAACTTTTTCTATGCATTTTGGCTGTATTTCCACACCAAAGGTGTTTTAGGTAACTAAAAAACCTTTTCAGATTTTCAGAAAATACATCTAATATGTAAGCACTATTTTAGCCAAATGTTGTGCTTTACGCTAGTTGCACCGTTGTCTTAGAAGCAGAGAAAACAATTATCTTATTTGAGAACAAATCAGGATATTTTTCAGAAATACCCGTGTACATGTGGACGAGGCCTAAGTTTTACGTTGAACTTTTAGTCCCGGTGATATAGAAAGAACATCCTGCTACAACAATGTGATGCAATTCTTGGTGAAACAGGATTTTGGAAAAGCGGTTGATGGAATTTATAAAAAATCTTTTCATATAAAAGTACAACAAAATGTCTGTGAATGTATTGTGAAACAGGTGATTATTATGACACTGACAAGATAGTTGTTTTTTTTTGTTCCATTAGTTTTGGCATTTGTACACTGACACAAGTCCAAAGTATTACAAATGTGTGATGGTGTACCTCCGTGAAGTGTGTTGGAAATGACATACAATCATCATCACACTTCTGCTGTTGGGTGAAAATCTCACATCTCCAAGGCGTTGACACAGAAAACGTTGTTTTTTGTTTGTCCAGAGGATTTTTAGAAAGATTTTCATCGGCCTAAGGTGTAATATTTCAAAATAAAACACGACGTCACCCAAACTGGAGAATCCAGATTTTTACCCAACCATTACTTTGGGGGGGGGGGGGGTATTTACACACAGACTCTTGCTGATGAAAAATATTGCTCTTCACTAATTACAGAATCTAAGGTGATTGGAAATACACCAGCATGTCCTACACAAAGTTAGTAACTCTCTATCATTGACAAAATATACTCTACCTTTATGTTTTTCTGTCACAAAATATCAATATCGACACATCCATCAATCTTGACGGTGTACGAAACATCAACATGTCACAACAACGGCCTAAAAATAAATCCTAAATGACTCGCGCTCCAATTCTTTAACAGGATTGAGGTTACTGTCACTTTAAGGCATGACTCGTCAGGTGACTTTCATAGGACGATGTACTTCATCCATCGTTAAGCAATGTATCAAACAGTAGTATCGTGGGGTTGTGATGATTGAATGGTGAGGTGTCTGTGAATAGAGACACGATGTGGATGTTTCAGGGTTCAGACTGAACGTAGATTGTGTGGCGTCCATACAACGTTTTGTTGTATGTGACCTCAAAATCACAGAAAGAGACAAAGACGGGATGATGATGCGTTCCCGTCTCTGTTGTTTGGTGCTTTGTTTCTGACTAAAAGTGCCCCATTGTTTATTCCTTTTTTATGCAAAAGATTTTCTCTGCCGAAAGACTGACGCACAGAAACCCCAACTGATCCGCCAAACACGAAAAACCTTCCATACAAGTTGAAATGAACACATCAAATCTAGAGCAACTGTCTTCCCGTTCTATAAACTACCCACCTAATTCCTCTCTCCTGACAGACGTCTTCATCAAAGTGTCCCCTCCAATGAATGAATCAGTCTTAACTCTTGTCAGTCGGCATGAATCATCCTCCTACACCGTCACTCTCCGTTTGAAAAACAAGCCAGTTTGTCCCCGGCACCTTTCCAAACCTACGTCATCGCCCCCAAGACCAGCGAGCTGTCGTCTGCCCAACGTTCAACTCTTTCTACGCCTTTTCTTGTTGGTGACGACGAGACGCAAGAAAGCAAAAACGTCATTTCTGTCGGGGGGCATAAGGCGCCCATGTTTCACGTGGGATGGACGATAAGATTCCCATCTCGACGATGTGCGAGCGCTAACGTCATTGGACCGCTCCAAACGGTTGGATAATTGCACAACTGGTGGTGTGAGGGTTAAAAAAATACTGCAGATGGATATATATAGGATTATTTGCATTAAATTAGCATTAGCAATGTGTTTTTGGTTGATGTGAGGCACCAATATTCGTTTCCTTCTGCATGACTTGGTTCAAAGTTGGATTTCAAAGACGATGAGATTTACAAGTGTGTAACTGATAATTACCGTAACTCCCGCAGGACATGGACGCAGCTGGATAACTGAATTTGCAATTTGTGTCTTATTCTGATTGGGAGTTGATCATGTCCACTAAAGTCAAAGCTAGCATTTGCATTTTTATGTTAAAATCCAATCCATGGCTAAATAAGCAAGCAGTGGTCCAGATTGATGAAACGGGGATCATGTGTCCTAGTTCTTCCTAACATTTTACAACTTGCTGAAACAAGTTCTGTACTGCAGTATTTGTTAAATTTGAACGCTGGATGTAATCTGTTATTACCTCTCCATGCAGGAAAACGTCTGACCCACAGTTAAAGAGACCACGTTGTAATGAGCTAAAGCTTCCTGTTGAATGTGTTCCTAACATCTGACACCTAACGCTGGTCTGACAAAAAAGATGCCCGAAAAAAGCGTCATTTCTGAATGTGACGTAACCGTAAACATCACAATCATCTGTGTTCAAAAACCTCCCTTTTTCTTGGCCCGATCATTAACTTTCTGTTCATCCCGTTGTCTGGACGATGAATGGTTTGATCCGCCTACTTCCACCAATCACACGGTCTCCATGACGATGACGACTTTGCCACCATCCTCAGATGTGGGTGTCGTGGTGGAGGTGGAGTTACACAGTATGAGTCCTTCCACGGTGGTTATCTGACCTCTGGCAGGGCAGTCCATGCTGTCATGGAGATCAGTGTTTCCACTTCCCTTTTTATCCCCCTCCCCTCCTCTCCTGCCATCCTCCTTCCTTCCCCCCTCCTCCTCTTCCTCCTCCTCTTCCTCCTCCTCCTCCTCCTCCTCCACTCGACACCTGCACACCTCGATGCCAGAGTCGCCGGTGAGTCGCCGATGTCTATACTGGCTCTCATCGGCTCCCATGTCCTCGTCTTCATAGTCGTCATTGTCCTCCTCCTGCTCCTCCTCTCCGTCCTCCCAGCTGGGAGGTCCTGGTTCAAAGATGTCCACGCAGGGTGAGAAGAGAGTCTGTTTCGGAGGGGACTGGGTAGCACGAGGCGAGGGGGAGAGGGAGGACGCGTGGCCAGAGGAAGAGCCACCTTTGTTGGACTGGTGCAGTGCAGTGAGGGGGTCGAGGAGTAAAGCCGGTGCTGGGAGGGAAGTAGAGGACGAGGCTGGAAGGGAAGGAAGGGATGGAGAGAGGACTGCAGGGGAAGTGAAAGAAGATTCAGACTCTATGGTTATGGCTGGGCAGGCAGAAGAGGAAGAGGAGGATCCGGGTGTTATGAAATTCAGCACTGGGACAGGAGCAGACAGTGGATCTGATCTAACACCAATGCTAGTGCATGAGCCAGATCTAGAACTGGAACTAAAACCAGCCTGGACCTTTGATGGTAATGCACTGATATGGTATGACGATTGAGGGAGGACCAGATTAGGACCTGAGTCAGCTGGTGCTGCAGTTTGATCTGGACAAGTTATAAGAACAGCAACAGACCCTGGGTGTTTGGACAAGCCTGATACTGGGCTGGGAGGAATCTGGGCTCTACCTGAACCAGGTGACAGTTCTGGAGTCTGGCAATAGTCTAAAGGTGCGTCTGTAGCAAGACAAAGGTTTGAATCTGCAGGTTTTGCAATGGGGTTAGTCTCACAGTCTATGTCGATTTTAGGTTGTTGGTTTGGCACTAGGGTAATGTTTGAAGGTACTGGGTCTGGACAGGTGCTATGGTTTGTGGATACTAGTTCTGGAACTTGGGTAAAAGTTGTAGGTACTGGGACTTGAGCATGAATAGGGTTTAAAGTTACTGGTTCTGGATCCTGGGTAAGGTTTGAAGGTAGCACGGCAGGAGTTTGGGTATAGTTTGAAGGTACTGGTTCTGGAGCTTGGGAAAGGTGTGAAGGTTCTTGGGTGGGAGCTTGGGTAAGGTTTGCCACAAGGCTAGGATTTGGGTCTGGGATTGGGAGACTGGCAGAGCCTGTTATCAGAGTGAAAGTCCTTTCAACATCTGGGGTTGGTGCTGAGTTTGGACTATGAAGAACATTGGCTGTTTCAAAAGTTCTTGTGAGATCGAGGGCTTCGAGGGTTTGGGTGACTCTAGGGCTGTCCGAAGTGCTCGCTGTTGGGGTAGGAGGGCCTGACATTGAGGTGATTATTGGGGTAGGGGCAGTTTCAGGGCACTCAGCTGGACCCTCGGTGCTTATTATGTGAATGAGGGGAAGTGTCAGTGTTGGACTGGGGAGTTCAACGCTACCGGTGCTGACTATGGGGGTACACGGTGCTTGGTCGAGCTGTTGCTTTATGGGAGATGTAGGTACAATCGTAAGAGTCACCTCTGAACCAGGAGAGGGCAGAAGCTGAGGGGAGACTGCCCTGGTAACAACCGCAACAGTCTGGTTGTTAACCAATGAGTCCGTGGCAACAGGTTCCTGTGCTCCGGCGGCGTCTTCATCACCGATGTCGATGGCCACTGTCACAGCCATCCTCTCAGAAACTAATCGTGTCTCATTTACCTCCAAACAGCTTGCCGCGGCAGTGATGGTCTCCATGGTGACATCAAGAGCGAGGGGTGCGGCCTCACTTGGCGTGGTGGCGTGGCTTGTGTCCGTCTCATATGTGATGGGAGCCGATAGTGAGGAGCTACATGGAGAGGAGGGGCAGCAGGAATCACAGGAACAACTGGAGCTACAGGAAAGATAAGCACTTATTTACTTCAGGACATTACTTCCAGAATTTCGAGTCTTACTGCTTCCTTTCCCCTGAGGTGTTACTAGTAGTTGCAGCAGCATTACCACCAGTTCGGCAGCATTGTTACCTGTTATCGGAGCTGAGGGAGGAGGGGCCGTCGCTGAGCGGCCGGTGCAGCAGCGGGTCGTGCTGTGTGAGCAGGTGGGGGTCGGCGGTGCGGGGGGGCTGTGGGTAACGTGGGGTGGTGAACACAGAGCTGTAAGGCGGAGGCGGAGTGGACGGTTGAGCCGCCACCTCCTCATAGGACGGCAGCTTCAGAGATGCCAGGAAACCTAAAGACAGAAGAGGGGAGCGAGGTCAAAGCGAAGCAGTGTGAAACAGTGGGGTTCTTCGGCTCGTCCTCATGGGAGAACCATGGAATCCTTTAAAAGGGTTCTAACTCGAACTCAATATTAAGGGTTATACCCAGCACATCTGATGAGAATCCTTACACTGTGTAAAGGTTCCACCCTCGTCTGGGTAGAACCTCAGCCCTTCCCGTAGAACCCTATGCTAATAGTCAGTAGAGGTGACATAAAATGAGGGATAATTAGGGGCAAGAAAGGGTTTTTCCTTAATTTGTATAACTTTATTTTTCATTTACCCAGATGAGTGAAATATTTAGGGGTATTCCCTTTTTTGTTCCCTTGATAAAACAACTGGCTGTTATCATTAACGCATCGTCGTAAGTCATCTTTAGCAAGATTCCTCCTGAATTAGAAATCTTTATATCGAGGGAGAAATCTTGCAGGACCTAATGGGAATTCCCCTTTTTAAGGAAAAGCCCACTAGCTTCAAGGTCTTGAGGACAGACAGAGGCAGGCCGGGGTCTTACTGAGGTCCAGCATGGAGGAGGGGTAGGAGTTGGCTCCGTGGTAGGCCAGCAGGCTGATCTCTCTCTGCCTCTGCTGCTGCTGAACTCTCAGCTTGGCTCGACGGTGTCGGTAGGCACAGCAGCAACTGAACAGGATGAGGAAGGTCCACAGCAGCCAGAACCCTGAACACAATACCACACAGTTACTACGAGTCTGATCACACCTTAAAGAGTCTTTAATGATAGTCCGAACCACAGTACTACTTCTATCAGACAGTCCAACCAACTTACACCAGAGTTCATAGTAGTAGGTGCAGCAGCCGGTCTCTCCGCAGCAGTGTCCAGTCTCGCACAGGTATCCTCCGTTAGCATTGGCCCCGGGGCAGTAGCGCGGTCTCCCCAGCAGGGGCAGGCTGCCACCGGAGTGGTACTCCATCGCACCCCTGCTCTAGCCTGGAGCTAGCGCCGCGCCACCGCTGCCCTGCTCGCCACGAGCCGCTAGCAGCTAATAAGCTGTTAGCCAAACACTTAACACCTGAGTCGGAGTCCAACTACATTTTTATGGTAATGTGTTTAATTTCTGAAGAGTGTGTTGTTTTTTTGTGGTTTTAGATGTAATTGCTAACTGTGAGGGGCCTCAAAATGAAGCGTAGCTACATTTTTTTAAAGAGCAGGTGAAATACTCGTTTAGTTGTTTTGGTTGGTCGGCACCAAAAATGCAAAAAATTCTAAATCTGTCCAAAGATGCTGATCGGAGGTTCACCTCTCAGGTAACTAAATACTACGAGTACTGCAGCTATAGTAGTAGTACTAGTAGTAGGGTGCCAGCTGGTGGGGCGGGACAGGATGGCGGCCAATAGGAGGTCCTGAACTGGGGACAGAAACAACACAATAGGTTATTGATAAATGTCCAACGCTACTACAGGCCCTGTTTGATATTCATCAGTGCGTTGGTTCAAACCGCAGGCCGACACAATGCTCCCTCTCTGTCCACACACACGCCTTTGTTTGTCTACACTTCTGAGGACCCCCCCCCCACTGACCTCAAAGAAGGTCACATCTCTTCTTGTTTCCCCAAACGATCAAATGTCCTATCGAGGCCCTAAGTCCCGCCCCTTCTGGTGTTTTATGAATGTTTTTAAATTGGGTTATGGTTATCAATCACGATAACAAATCGCTGGTGGAAAAATGGTAAAAACATTGAAGAGGGATTTGAACCGGCGTTGTTTACAGCGTTGACATGTTAGGCTCAAAGCCCTTTTCAAAGTGCAGAAGACTCACTACAGAAAGTTCCTCATTCCTCAGGTCCTCATAATGTCAGATAGACAACAACCCCACACACACACCCACGCCCACAAACCACCACCCCCCACATACACACACACACACACACACACACTGCAGGAAATGCTGGTGGTCTGTACAGTTTCTTACAGGGCCAAGTTCTGCCTGCATGCTGCAGTGCTGCACACACACACACACACACACACACACAGCGTGGTAAACATGATGGTTTATGGTTGGTGGTAATATTTTTATTCTGCAGTAAATATGATATGCTCGTGAACACAACACACGTAGAAATAAATTTAACATCAGACTTTAATAACTTAAACACGAGTTTGATTTTCAGCTGTATAATATTGCTACAATTTTACTGTATTTTTGCACAGTTCAGTAAAACTTAAACAACAGGAAACAAATCAACATCAAATGCATTCTGCATTTATTATAACTAATTTATAACAAACTAAATTATCATAAATGTGCAGGAGTTTACCCTTTATTAGCTTGGGTTGTAACATTTTAAATGGATATCCACATCAAATATATTCTGCAATGTATTTAAATTAAACTATAAAATTATAAAATGTAGTATTTTTAAAACATCTGCTGTTCATGTTTTGAAAGAATTTCGCCCTCAGCGGAAATATCACAACATTCACTCAAGTCACTCGTTCATATAAAACTAAATCAACTAGAAAATTCATGTATGAGACTAGAATCCACCAAGACCAAGGTCCAGGTCCAGGGGGGCCCCCAACAACCAGACCACACTGTAGACCACCAGATCAGATAGAGTATGTAATAGTGGTGAACTACGTGATAATAAATATGAATTTCAAAAACAAAAGGTCTGCCTTTACACAATACAGAATTTAAAATCGAAAATAAAATTCAGGGTAAAAAAAAATAAAAAATTCCTAATGGGGGGGCCCTCGGTGGGTCTGGGCCCTGGGTCGCCCCCTTGGTGGGACTGGGCCCTGCACCCCCTCCGTCATAAACCCGCTATTAATAACAATAAAACACACAGAGGCCATATATGTACATATGACAATAACATCCGTCTCCATGCGCACACTATTCCTGGCTCTAACAGGCTGGAATACACGCAGTACTCTGAACGCAGTACTCTGAACGCAGTACTCTGTGTGTATATGTATTTGAAGTGTGTATATTCGGAGCTGAGCAGCCTGCAGACAGAAGGACCCTCCGGTAACCCCCCCCGGTAGCGACCAGACCGACCGTACCGCTCCATCCATCCGTCCGCGCTGCTCCGTGTCGCTCCGCGGGCCTCTCCGCCGCCGTCGTCGGTGTGATTCTCGTGTGTCGGTCGGCGCGTCGGTGCTCGGTCCCGCCGGGGCCTCCGCTCTCTCTGCGTGTCCGGTTCCCCGCCTCCTCGCGCTCCCTCCTCGGTGCGACCCTCCGCCAGCCCCGCCGCCATCAGCGCCAGCGGCACGTCAAGCTGACGCGGCGCGAGACCACACACTTCCGCCTCCGTCGCTGGTGTTGATGTCAAAATAAAAGCTGCCAGCTATTCACTGTAAAACCCATTGGTCACATGGGTTATATGTTAATGCTTTCGTATTATTTTATGAGTAATAGTGACCCAGTAATAGAATAATAGTAGTACTGTAACAAAGTATTTTACTATGAGGTATTAATAGTGTTACTGTAACGGAGTATAGCTTGATATTATTACCTTTAATGTTAAAGTATTTTTACGTTGTAATATTAGAACTTTAACAGTATTCTTAAAATGTGGTATTAGTACTCTATTATAATTGTATTTTACAGCGTGCTAATAATACTTTTACTTTAATAGAGTTTTTACTCCGTGTTATTGGTATTTTTACCTTAACAGAGTATTTTTTACAGTATTGTATTAATACTTGACTATTTAGTATTTGTACAGCTTGGTGTAAGTACATTTATCATTACAGAGTATCTTTATAGTGTGGTATTAATACATTTACTGTGAGTATGTTTACAGTGTCCTACTTGTACTTTTACCGTAACAGACCTTTTTTGAGTACTTTTTTAAGTGAAGGGTATTAATACTACTCCACTACTACCCCGCGTTTCATATCGGCTCCACGGAACTTTTATTTTGTAGAGAAGAAAGGAACGCTCCTTAAACCGGAAGTTCTGCGCGTGCCCGTGTCTTTAACTCGACGGCTCCGCTATTACGGCCGCCCGCCGGTAACACGGCGGCGACTCTCCCGCAGCGGCGGGTCGCTGGTCGGTCGGCGGAGAACAAGACGACTCGGAGGAACCGTCATGGCGACGCGGTTCTCCTCCGACGTCACGGCGGGATATCGATGAGCGGACGGATCGATATCAGAGACACGGAGCGCGCAAACGCGTTCACATCGACGTGTTATTGATAATGAATCCGAGTATTGATAACGATTAAAAAAAGGGATTATGGATTCTCATGGCGGACGCACTGGCATCTGATTGGCTCGAGGAGACAGACTGCGGGCCAATCAGAGCGCAAGCTGCCTCTCCTAGCAACAAGAGGGAGCTTTTTATTTTTTTACTCGGAGCCTCCGGAAGAACAACCGGAAGTCAGAGTTTCTGTTGTTGAGTTTGTGGTTGTTTCAACACGATGACGTAACATTGTGTAATCCCCCCCCCCCCCATGTGTGGTAGCGCCACCTACAGGACGTTTACATGTAGCTCAGTTTGAGTTATTTTAGTTTTAGTTAGTTTAGTTTAGAACTAATTTAGTTGTAGATTAGTTTAGTTTAGTTTAGTGTATTGTACTTTATGTTTTGTTTGGGTTTGTTTATATTGAGTTTAGTTTAGTTTTAGATGAGTTCTATTTAGGTTTAGATTAGCACAGTTTGAGTTTATTTTCAGATTAATCTAGCATTGTTACGTTTAGGTCAGTTAGTTTGTTTTGTTTGAGTTTAGTTTAGTTTGAAATTACTTTTAGTTTGGGTTCTTTCATTCTTTCTACTTCCTTTTATGCTCCTTACATTTTTTATTATGATTCTATTTTATATTATTTATTTTAGTTTATCCTGTTTTACTGTTTTATATATTATATTTATTTATTTATTTTTATTGTTTTATTTATTGGGTCTATTCTATACATTTTGATGCATTTTATTGTTTTTATTCCCTCAGTTTTTAGCTTCTACCTTGTATATTATTTTGCTGTTTTAGCCCCTCGGTTTTCCAGTGTTTCCTCCTGGGGGCCTACCGCACCGGGAGCTGTCTCTGGTCCACCGATGGGGGTGCTGTCCCGTGGACGGCCCTGGACCGGGTGGCTGGACAGCTCTACACCTTGGTGTGGAGCCTCCTGTCTGCCTGGGCTGGGGTGGTCCCTGTGGTGGCGCCCCCTGCTGTCATGGACCATGATTCCTCTCGGTGTGCGTCGGCCCCCAAAGGTAGCTTCTTCCTCACCTGAGATCTTGGTGCCCAGCCATGTCTCTTCAGTGACGGATAGTGTATGTGTGTGGGTGTGTGTGTGTTTGTGTGTATGGGTGTGGATGTCTCTGTGTATCTCTGTGTGTATTTGTGGGGGTGGGAGGTTTGGGTTTCATGGGGCCTCATTTATCAATCTTGCGTGAAAACGGGCGCAGATCTGAGCGCAGATTTGGTCTTACGACAGGACACACGTGCGATTTATGAAACGTTCGTATCTGACCAATCTCAGCGTACGAATGAGCGGGCCTTGATAAATGCGGCGGCTGAATTCGATCGTCATTAACATGTTACGCCCATAAATATTCCTGTTTCGGAGGCCTCGCCCACTGAGGTCAAACATGGAGAGACGAAACATGGGTAAGAAAAGAAACTTTTCTGACACGGAGATCGGCATCCTGACATCGGAGGTGGAACACAACAAGACAGTGCTTTTTGGCAGCCTGAAGGGTGGTATAAAAGGGGCTCACAAAAAAGATAACGGAGGCAGTCAACAGCGTTGCCGCAGAGAAACGGACTCCAGCTGAGGTTTGAATATAATTCTCAATAACTTAACCCATGCCTAACGACTTAAATTAATCTTTTCATCCGCAGCCTAAAAGCTTATGTCTGCTAACTGATCAAAACAATTCTTTACATTTAGGTCAAGAAAAAATGGTCGGATATGAAGCTGGCCACCAAGGAACGCTTTGCTGCGTTTAAACGCAGCATCAGGCAGACTGGAGGAGGCCAAACAGACTCCAGCCTGATCTTGACGGGGACGGAGGAAAAAATTGCCTCCTTAATTGGGTCGGAGTCGATCTGTGGCATAAGTGGTGGAGGTGACACAGAGATCCCTGCGGTCCCTGAAAACGCGCTCACGTCTGACACGCGCATATTGTTCCTCCAAAATAAGCAAGTCTGCCATCATCAAGACTTGATAACTGTCAAAGCATCTGTTTAAATAGGGGAATGAATAAACATCTGACCAACCACAGCGGAACGATGATTATCTCAACAGGTGCTTTCATTTTGGTTCCAGTTCTGTCACACCCATCGGACAAAAACAAAAACAATTACACATTTTTGCCTTTAGTTAATTTGCAAACACACATTTCTGCTTGTATTTATGATTCTTTCACATTTTAATGTGTAATAATTAGTTGTCATCTTAGGCTATTTATCCCATTGTTTAATTTTTTGAAAGTGGTATCAGTAAAAACATGGGCTTTAAAAGAAATGTTTTCGTTTTAATAATCCGTTTTGATCTGTTCTAAATATGTGACTGCTTATGCTTAATGACAGCTGAGGTTTGTTCATTATTTTACGCCAGATTTTGCTGTGCTGCACCGCAAATCCACAGACTCGAATTTGCGTACACGAGCTCAGACCTGACGTGAGATCTGATCGCAGCTTCCGCTTACGTCCAAATTGATAAATGCCGAAGTTTGCGTGGAAATGGTCGTACGCACGGTTTTCGGTCGTACGTTCGTTTGATAAATGAGGCCCTTGGTGTTTCTTTGTTGTTCATATTTTGTTTTGTTTTTGTTTTGTTTTGCTCTTATTTTCTGTAGGGCACTTTGTGTTACTGCAAAGTATGAAAGGTGCCATATAAATAAAGTTTGATTTGATTTGATTTGATTCAACCAGTTTAGTTTTACTTTAGTTTGTAGTTTTAGATTTGTTTTTTAAAGTTTAGGTTTAATTTGGTTCCGTTTTAGTTTGAGTTAGTTGTGCATACAAACACCGCCAAAATAAAAGTTCAATGACTTTCTGGTTTTTACAGTTCAAATGGTTTTACTAACTAACATCACACACAGACACACACACACACACACACACACACACACACACACAGAAGTCTAATTCCTAGTAAGCCAATCAATGTGAGTCTCTGTGTGTGTGTGTGTGTGTGTGTGTGTGTGTGTGTGTTATTAGCGTTACACTGCTGACTCAGGAGGATCAGATGTTGTTAATCCTCCCTCCTCACTTTTCATCACCTCCTCCTCCTCCTCCTCCTTCTCCTCTTGTCCTCCCTTCACTTGCTGCTGCTTCCTATTTACGTCTCTTCCTCATTCTGCTACAACTGAGAAGGAAGTATCCGGATCCTTTACTGCAGTACAAATACCACACTGTACAACTAATCTGTTACAGTAAAAGTACTCACGCCACACAGCAAACATACTCAGTTTCAGTAGAAGTATTAGTAGAAATACTCTGTTCAAGAAAAATTGCTCATAGCACACACAGTAAAATACTTTTAAAGTACTAATACCATACTTTCAAAGTACTCTACTTCCGTACTCACTCCATACATTAAAACTACTCAGTTGCAGTAAAAGTACCAAAACCATACTTTCAAAGTACTCTATTTCAGTAAAAGTACTTGCACCACACAGCGTGCATCGATTGGTTGGAACACTTCCTGTGTGGTGGTTTGAACCCTGGGCTATAAATACGTGGGGTCCAGGGGAGGCTTGGGGGTCCAGGTGAGACCTAGGGGTCCAGGTGAGGCATGGGTGTCCGGGTGAGGTGTTGGGGTCCAGGTGAGGTGTGAGGGTCCAGGCGAGGCGTGGGGGTCGAGGTGAGACCTAGGGGTCCAGGTGAGGCATGGTTGTCCGGGTGAGGCGTGGGGGTCCAGGTGAGACCTAGGGGTCCAGGTGAGGAGTGGGTGTCCAGGTGAGGCGTGAGGGTCCAGGCGAGGCGTGGGGGTCCAGGTGAGGTGTGGGGGTCCAGGTGAGGTGTGGGAGTCCAGGTGAGACCTGGGGTTCCAGGTGAGGTGTGGGGGTTCAGGTGAGGCATGATGGT
Source organism: Chelidonichthys spinosus (assembly GCA_029853015.1). Lineage (NCBI taxonomy): Eukaryota > Metazoa > Chordata > Actinopteri > Perciformes > Triglidae > Chelidonichthys > Chelidonichthys spinosus. The sequence continues at coordinate 15,833,932 of CM056843.1, read as the reverse complement.
CCAGGTGAGACCTGGGGGTCCAGGTGAGCCGTGGGGGTCCAGGTGAGGCATGACGGTCCGGGTGAGGTGGGGTGAGGTGTGGGGGTCCAGGTGAGTTGTGGGAGTCCAGGTGAGACCTGGGGTGAGACCTGGTGAGTGGGACATGAGGGAGGATCCATGAGTGAAGGTGAGGCGTGGGGGTCCAGGTGGGACCTGTGGGCCCAGGTGAGGCATGGGGTTCGAGGTGAGGCGTGGGGGTCCAGATAAGGGTCTAGGTGAGACCTGGGGATCCAGGTGAGGGTCTAGGTGAGGCCTGGGGGTCCAGGTGAGGGTCTAGGTGAGGCCTGGGGGTCCAGGTGAGGCGTGGGGGTCCAGCTGAGTGGGACATGAGGGAGGATCCATGAGTGCAGGTGAGACAGACCGCATCATCTCCTCTAATCCCTTTATCCTCATCAGGGTGACTCGCCGCTCCGAACACTCCTCCGCTGCTCACATCACTCGTTCATCCTCGTTCTCCCCAAACTTTACCGCCTGTAACGGGGTCGGCTGTGTGAAGGAGGGGGTGGGGTGGGGGGGTAACGCCTCTGTTTCCGTGGCGATGAGTTTAATGGGCAGTCCGTGGATCTAGACCAAGAAAACCGAGAGCGACGGATTACCAGCTGACAGGTGAGTAAGGGGATTATATCAAATATATTGGAAATAATCACGTAGAGGACTATAGACGCGACACACACTTTATGTTGTAGTCAATTTGTGTCTCTTTGTAGTTTCTTTAGGACTCTTTGTAGTTTCATTGCGTTTCTTTGTATTTTCTTTGTGTCTCTTTGAAGTTTATTTGTGTCTCTTTGTAGTTTCTTTATGACTCTGTAGTCATTTTGTGTTTCTTTGTAGTTTCATTGTGTCTTTTTGTAGTCATTTTGTGTCTCTTTGAAGTCTCTTTCTGTTTCTTTGTAGTCATTTTGTCTCTTAGTAGTTTATTTGTGTCTCTTTGTAGTTTATTTGTGTCTCTTTGTAGTTTCTTTCTGTTTCTTTATAGTCATTTTGTCTCTTAGTAGTTTCTTTGTGTCTCTTTGTAGTTTATTTGTGTCTCTTTGTAGTTTCTTTCTGTTTCTTTATAGTCATTTTGTCTCTTAGTAGTTTCTTTGTGTCTCTTTGTAGTTTATTTGTGTCTCTTTGTAGTTTCTTTCTGTTTCTTTGTAGTCATTTTGTCTGTTAGTAGTTTATTTGTGTCTTTTTGTAGTTTATTTGTGTTTCTTTGAAGTTGATTTGTGTCTCTTTGTAGTTTTTTGGGTCTCCTTCTATAGTTTTGTTGTGTCTTATTGTGTGTCTTCGTGGTCATGTTGTCTCTTTGAGTAACATTTTGGAGATGAAGGCCAGGAGGCCCCGGAGACTTTGGGCCCCTGGTCCTAGACCCGGTAGACCCCCTCAGTAATCCATCCTGTTTCAGGGTTTCACAATAATGCAGCCGAGAAGTTGGAATTAACTTCAACGAAGCTCTTCTTCAAACTTCCGATAGAAACAGAAGGTGAGTCTGAATATCAGCTGGACAAACGTTCACAGTTTAGACCGATCAGAGGACTGAGTCGGTATTCAGGACGTTGGCTCAATGTGGTCATGTGACTTCCCCTCATCTCATCTCTACTGTCTGATAATGTCCCGACAGGAAGTCAGAAGAAAGAAAACCTCCATGGCCAAAGTAGCTCCATTAGTCCCGCCCCCCGTCTCTAGTTTAACTCCGCCCACCAACCGTCTACAAGACATGGAGGAGGAGCCACCTGAAGACAGAGACGGGGACAGGTGAGTGATTATAGGGGTTGATAATGAGCGACCCAATGCAGCCTGGAGAGTCTGGGAAACTCAGAGGAACTTCAAGGGGTCCTTGAGCAAGTTGTATGGGTACTTGAGGGGGTTCTGTATGAAGTTTCAGGGTTCCTTGGGGGGGTTTAAGGAGGTTGGGAGTCCGAGGTTCTTTCATCAAATATCCAGACTGTTAAAAACATTTAAGTGCCCCTTGAAGATATTCTAAGGGTCCTTTTAAAATGTTTCATGGGTTCTTCTGTGTGTGTTTAATGGGTCCAAGAGGTTCTGTGGATACGAGGGAAATGTTTCAGGGGTTCCTGAGGAAGTTTGATGGGTCCTTGAAGTGGTTCTAAGGATCTTTTAAGGGGTCAACAAGGAGGGTTTGTTTATTCTAGGGATCGTTTAAAGGGTCCAGGGGCCCTTCAGGAAGGGGATTTCAGGGAGTCAGTTCTGTGTACTCCAGGGGTCCTTTCTGGTTCTAGAGGTGTTTCATGAGGTTTCACAAGTCCTTGAGGAGGTTTAGGGAGCTCCTGCGGTAGAATTTAGGGGTCCGTTTAAAATATTGAGGGTATCTTGATGTGGCCCTTGCGGAGGTTTGAGGGGTCAATGAGGATTGAGGTTCTGTAGACCTTGAGAAGCTGCCAGGCTTGTTGAGACCGTTCTTGACTGGTACTGGTCTGGTACTGTTTCAGAGCAAATCAAAGAGCCGGACCAGGAGTTCTGTTCAACGTCAACAACAGCAACAACAACGAAGAAGAAGACGAGTAAGACACGCACGCACACACACACACACACACACACACATCATATCATGTGACATCCATCAGCCGCTCGATGTCTCTCTGACAGACAGAAGTAGTCGAGAACGGTAGTGAATCCTTCTTCGATACGCTGATGATCCGCCGGTCTACCTGGCTCTGACATAATACATATGTCATACCCGTAACCAGGAAGTGTTTGTGATGCGTTTCCTGTTGTCTTCCAGGGAGGAGAAGAAGAAAAAGAAGAAAGAGAAGAAAGAGAGAAAAGAGAAGAAGGAGTAAGTTAAAACTTTCCAAAATCGTTTTATGAACTACAGACTAAAACTACACAGCATGGTTGAAATCACTTCTCCTGAATGAGTCTTGATGCTCTTTCCTCCCAGGAAGGAGAAGCAGGAGAAAAGGGAGAGAAAGGAGAAAAAAAAGAAGGAGAAGGAGGAGAAGGAGAAGGAGAAAGAGAAAGAAAAGGAGAAAGAGAAGGAGAAGAAAGCCAAAGAGGAAGCGTGGGTTTGGTTTATGAGGATCCACTTAATCCGGGTTTATTGTGTAATCGGCTAGCAAACTCGTAAGTAGAACTGAGAGTTGTGCTTGTTTCCAGGCCCAAGGAGATCACAGTGATTGATCCGGCAGGTAACACCTACTACCACTGGCTGGCTGTGATCACCATCCCCGTCATGTACAACTGGACCTTGATCATAGCCAGGTAACACGCACTCACCTGATTGGCCATCGCTTCTTAACTACGTTTAGTTTCTATCGTGTTACCCTTTTTATAGTCCAGAAGTGGTGAGTGGTGTCTGGAAAGTGAAGCCAAACCTGAAGTGCCTTAAACTGTCATTCTCTCTGCTGGCCACCAGGGGCGACTCCTCTCTGGTTGTATAGAAGTCTATGAGAAAATGGTCCTACTTCTCTCTGCTGGCCACCAGGGGGCGACTCCTCTCTGGTTGTATAGAAGTCTATGAGAAAATGGTCCTACTTCTCTCTGCTGGCCACCAGGGGCGACTCCTCTCTGGTTGTATAGAAGTCTATGAGAAAATGGTCCTACTTCTCTCTGCTGGCCACCAGGGGGCAACTCCTCTCTGGTTGTATAGAAGTCTATGAGAAAATGGTCCTACTTCTCTCTGCTGGCCACCAGGGGGCGACTCCTCTCTGGTTGTATAGAAGTCTATGAGAAAATGGTCCTACTTCTCTCTGCTGGCCACCAGGGGGCGACTCCTCTCTGGTTGTATAGAAGTCTATGAGAAAATGGTCCTACTTCTCTCTGCTGGCCACCAGGGGGCGACTCCTCTCTGGTTGTATAGAAGTCTATGAGAAAATGGTCCTACTTCTCTCTGCTGGCCACCAGGGGGCGACTCCTCTCTGGTTGTATAGAAGTCTATGAGAAAATGGTCCTACTTCTCTCTGCTGGCCACCAGGGGGCGACTCCTCTCTGGTTGTATAGAAGTCTATGAGAAAATGGTCCTACTTCTCTCTTGATGTATTATCTCAGTAAACATTGTAAACATGAGTTTATGGTCTCAATCTCTAGTTTCAAGTCTTCTTCAATCCAGCATGATGTTCATTTAGTACATTATGGTCCATTTAGAGTCCACCAGACCAGAAAGCAGGGGATGCTGTAGGGGGCGGGGCTTACCTGCTGATTGACAGGTCGCTACCAATGCTAGTTAGCTACTTAGATGAGTTTAAAACTTTAATTTTGAAGCTAACTTTGTTAGCAGCTTCACACTAGAATCCAGATGGATCCAGATCCAGTAAGGTTGCTGCTCGGGGTGCAGTAGGTGCCATGTTGGGGTCCCCACAGTGTCAGTCGGCAAAACTGGATTTAGATTAAGTTCAACCTCAAAGTATTAACTGCTTTATTGTTTCAGGGCGTGTTTCGAGGAGCTACAGACCGACTATCTGCTACAATGGTTCTTATTGGACCTCATAGCTGATTGCATCTACATCGCTGACATGATCTTCAGGACACGGACTGGTCCGAAAAACACACACACACCAACAGATTGGTTTAATGTCTATGCATTAACATATGTAATGTGACCTCATGGACTTGAACCAGCCCCACCTCGTGTTTCCGGTGTGCAGGTTACCTGGAGCAGGGTCTGCTGGTGAAGGACGAGCAGCAGTTGCGTCAACGCTACATGAAGAGCTTCCAGTTCAAACTGGACCTGATCTCCATGATTCCCACCGACCTGTTCTTCCTCGTTCTTGGCATCAAATATCCCGAAATCCGCCTGAACAAGCTGTTCAGGTTCAACAGGTATGAGTGGAAAAACACGGAATCAAAACTGAAAAACATCTTTTAGTAAAAGCATAAATATTACGTTGTATCACCATGTACATAAAAGTATGCACCCTTTCAATGTGTATTATGGAATATTTGATGTTGTTATTTTGTAATTGGCTTAATAACAGCATGTGGTTTGGATATAATTTAAATTACTTCATCATCAATGACATCATACTTTATTAAGTGATATATTTTGTGAGCTCAATACGCAAAATAACAAACAGTTGTGAAATAAATGTAGTGCAGTAAAAATGTACAGTATATATATATATCGTAAAATGTAACATAATAATACTTCAAGTACTTGAGTGAATCTACTGGCCTATTCTAATGGGAAATATGTGACCTCATGTTTCTTTCCAATAGTTGAAGTTTGTGTGTAGAACTTAAAGATTTCTGGAGTTTGGAGACCCCCGGTGGTAATATTGAGAATGACAGTCCTGTCTGCTCCAGATTGGATTAGTTATATGAATTGGATGAAAGAAACGGCTCCGAGATCAATGGGAATGAGTTGTACAGATATTTGTACATCAGAGAATTCTGGGACTATTTATACATATACTTATATAGGTTCCGTCTGAACCACATATTTGAATTATTGAAGATCTTTCTGTTGGTCTCAGAATGCTGGAGTTCTTCCAGAGGACGGAGACCAGGACCAACTACCCCAACGCCCTCCGTATCTCCAACCTCGTCATGTACATCGTCATCATCATCCACTGGAACGCCTGCCTCTACTACTCCTTCTCCAAGGCTATCGGTGGGCGTCGCCGGTTGTTTGATCGGTGCTTGCCATGTAAAAGCTTCTAACGCCTCATCTTGTCCCGTGCCTCCAGGTTTCGGCCATGACAGGTTCGTGTATCCCGACCCAGCAGATCCAGAGTTTGGTCGTCTGGTGAGGAAGTACGCCTACAGCATGTACTGGTCCACACTGACGCTCACCACCATTGGAGAGACTCCGCCCCCCGTGGAGAACTCTGAGTACTTCTTCGTCGTCACTGACTTCTTGGTGGGTGTGGCTTTAAGTGGTCAGTGGTCTACCAGGTTTCACTGTCTACCAGGTCTTTTGTCCCCTTTGGAGGATTCTTGAGGACTTCTTTGTTGCCACTGACTGGTTTTCTATTCTCTTCTCCTTCAGGTGGGTGTGTTGATCTTTGCCACCATCGTCGGTAACGTTGGTTCGATGATCACCAACATGAACGCTGCCAGAGCCAGCTTCCAGGCTCGCATCGATGCCATCAAACAGTACATGACCTTCCGAAAGGTAAGCCACTGCGTACGTCTCCGTCCCCACGGTGCCCAAAGGGTGCAAATGTGTCACATCAAATGTGTTTCTCTCAAACGTGGTTGTTCAGGTGACTAAGGACCTGGAGAAGCGAGTTATCAAGTGGTTTGATTTCCTGTGGACCAATAAGAAGGCAGTGGACGAGAGGGAGGTGTTGAAGTACCTGCCTGACAAACTGAGGGCCGAGATCGCCATCAACGTCCACCTGGACACCCTCAAGAAGGTCTGCACACCCTCTTCACAGCGCTCCTCATTACAAACCAACTTATAACGAGAACCCCCCCCCCAACCTGGTTTCACTTCTGTGTCGCGGTGTAGGTTCGTATCTTTGCGGACTGCGAGGCCGGTCTACTGGTGGAGCTGGTGCTGAAGCTGCAGCCCCAGGTCTACAGTCCGGGAGACTACATCTGTAAGAAGGGCGACATCGGCAGAGAGATGTACATCATCAAGGAGGGAAAACTGGCGGTCGTCGCCGACGACGGCATCAAGCAGTTTGTCGTCCTGAGCGATGGAAGCTACTTTGGCGAGATCAGCATCCTGGCTATTAAAGGTAAAACAAAGTACTCAGACCCTACTGAAGTAGAAGTACTCCTACCACACTGAAAATACTCCACGACAAGTCAATGTCCTGCATTTACAATGTCAACGTAGCAGCTACAATGTTAGCGTAGCCTAGCACCCATCAACCAGACTCCATTCAGAAAACCAGCGTTTTAACAGTAGTTATCTTGTGGTCTTACAGACAGACCTAAGAAAGCATGACTCAGCACTTTTTACTGATCCGCCATCATGATGGAGTTATTTCAGCATCCTTTTCATCTGGTTATTGATATTAAATCACAACGTAATTGTATATTTTGGGTTCACCCAGCTGTAGTAAACCAGCTGAATTCACAACATGTACAAAGCAGTAAGAGCGGTTATTTCAGTGATGGATGAAACCTTGGAAGGAGTCTACGTGGAGGTTTACTTCCACCTCCTATCTGGTTTTTCTTTGAGTGACGCAAATAAACACAAATGATCCAAAATTCGCTTCACGTTTGGTGTGAACGCAGCAGATTTAGATTTAAATCTAAATAAGGCTGTTTTCATTCCCTAACGGTCCATGATGTTCTTCAACAGGCAGTAAGGCGGGAAACAGGAGGACGGCCAACATCAAGAGCATCGGATACTCCGACCTCTTCTGCCTCTCCAAAGACGACCTGATGGAGGCGCTGACGGAGTACCCTGATGCCAAAGCTCTGTTGGAGGAGAAGGGAAGGCAGATCCTGATGAAGGACGGGCTGCTGGACCTGGAGGTACCGTCACGCGGTCTGTTAAACAACAACAACAACAAGCTAGCGAGATGTTTGTGGTGATACCTGGTGTGTCGTCCCCCAGGTGGCAGCACAGGGCCCCGACCCCAAAGAGATCGAGGAGAAGGTGGACAAGATGACGGGCATGCTGGACATCCTGCAGACGCGCTACGCCCGGCTGCTGGCCGAGCACGACGCCACGCAAAGCAAACTCAAGCGCCGGGTCAACAGGCTGGAGAGGAAGCTGGTGCCGCCGCCGCCGCGAGCCGACCAGCCCGACGATGCCCCGCCCCCTCCAACACCAGAGACATAGACGGCTGAAGAAGAAGAAGAAGACGTAGGTTGGCAAGCAAGAAGAGCAGGAGAGGGTGTTTGATTGTAGAGCCGGGGTTAGCCAGCTGGGATGGGGGAGCAGGGGTTTGTGTAACTGGAACTTTGGTCCACTTCAGTCCACTTCAGTCCAATTTCAGCCAGTCAAATTGGAGAATGAGCACAAATGAGTCCCGTATTTATTTATTGTCTTTTACAGAATCATATCTGAATGTGAAGAACCTTCTTGATTGGATTCCTGATGATTCATTAATGAATTAATGAATTAACGAATCAGATTAATCATCGTGCACTCATTCTGCTTCATGAACATCGCACCGTCTTCATTATTGGATTGATTAAAACTGAAGTGAAACCAGATTGACTGCATGTAAAGAGACCTGCTGCGTCAGACCAACCAACCTTGAATGAGGAAAATTCATATTTCTGTTTCTAGTAACATATGTGTCATTATAATGTATTACATGTTGAATAATAAGCAGCAGGACGGACTCTCCTGAGAGATCACCTGTAGAACAAGCTTCACTTCCATAGATCTAACTGCTTCAAAACGAGTAGAGGTCAAAGGTCAGCAGATATGAATCACTGCATGGACCTCTGAGCTTGTCCAGCCAATCACGTCACTGCTTTGTGAAAGAAGTCGTTAAAGCTGCTTAGGGCAAACACATTGTGAACCCAGTTAATTGTGGAGGCACTGCGCTGAAATAAAGATATTTTATAAGGAAAAACAGAAGTGCCTGTTTATTTAAAAACAGCGGAATGATACATTAAAAAGGTCAAACTAAGTATATTTACTCCCCAGTTACTTTTAAGTACTTCACTTGAGTAATCCCATGTAATTCTACACCTACTACATTTAACTGTAGTCACTTTGCAGGGTCAGGATATTGATATAATAATATATAATAATAATAATAATAATAATAATAATAATAATAATTCAAATGAGTTCCACCTTTACCATCTGCAATATTAAAGTAATGAACAAATTGATAATTATAACCCAATAATATAAATATATTGTTTCTGAAGTAATAATTTTGTATTTATTCAGAAATGTTTGTCATCTACGGAGTTGGTAAATGTCCTGCTTTTTAAAATAATCTATTAAAAAGTGTAAATAAATTATATAATATTATATTTAATATATATTTATTTGTTAATGTTCCTTTATAATCGATAACATTATTATATGATATTGCAGAATATGAATGAAAAGTCCAGCTGCCGTCGTTGACACGTAGCACTGCCCTTCGTGCCAAGCGCGTGCTGGGAATTGTAGTTCTGTACCCGCAAAACTCCAATGGAGCTGCCGCAGGAGGGAGCCGCTTCCAGGACTACAAGTACCGGCATGCACCGCGCCGCGCTGCGCATGACCAACAGAGGTTACCGACTCCCCTGCTGCTGCTTTGCTGCTTGCTGAGGTGTGTTCACGATACATGACTTTTCTGTTCCACTTTTAATCTTAAACGGTTATGAACGGCCGCGCGGGTGCATGTTTATATTTTAATAGCTGTTGTTCACCGGATGTGACGTCTGTTGCCGCCTGCTTCTAATTTGAATGGCAGCGGTTGGTTAGCTAACCGAAGCTAGCCGGGCTAAGAGCAGTTGGAACTTGGCCGTTCACTAGTTCGGTCACAACAGTGTTCTGGGACTGAAGGGGGGCAAGTTCGGATCCCGCGGGACTTCATGAGTCACACAGTGGTGCTTCGTGTTGTTGTGGGTCACTGGAGTTCCGTGAAACGTCACGTAGCTGCCATGCTAACGTTTAAACCCGTCAAACACCGTCTGTTTAGAACCAACTGACTGCACCAGACTCCAGTCAGATATCTGCTCATTTAAGGCTGCTGTGCTACAACAGTCAATAGATCCTGGGTAGGAGCGTGACCCCTATCTGTACACCAGACTCATCTGCTCATAGTACTACTGCTGTCCTACAGTATTTACAGAACACTCCTGTCTCTACACACCAGACTCATCTGCTCATAGTACTACTACTGTCCTACAGTATTAATAGAACACTCCTGTCTCTACACACCAGACTCATCTGCTCATAGTACTACTGCTGTCCTACAGTATTAATAGAACACTCCTGTCTCTACACACCAGACTCATCTGCTCATAGTACTACTGCTGTCCTACAGTATTAATAGAACACTCCTGTCTCTACACACCAGACTCCAGTCAGATATCTGCTGATTTACCACTGCTCTGCTAGAATACTTAAATCTACTGTACATACACCACCTGTCTTGTTTAGCGTTTTGGAGGCGGTTGCCATGGAGCCGGCCTGGCGACAACAGGGCAGGGGGCGTGGCCGGAGCCAGGATGGTCAGGGTGAAAGGTCACGACCCCCGCAGAAGGAGAGAGACAGGCCGGGGGTTGCCGCTGCGGCAGTGTGGGGGGCAGGAAGAGGAGGGAGGACGAAGTCTGCCGCGACACCTGAACCTCAACAGGGTGAGGACGCCCGCACTCGTCAATACAACAATGATGAACATAGAGAACATGCAGGGCGTGGTGAAAATGAAGTGTTTGGACAGCGCTCTCTTTTTATGACTGACAGGTGTGTCGGTCCAGTCAAAGTTCGAGGAGATCAGGAAGTCCAACCAGGCGGCTGCTCAGCGGTTGGTTGAGAGACGTCTCAGTTCCTCCTCCTCTTCTGATGACGACGACGACGACGTGAATGTCCAGGTTGACCATAAGGATGGAAAGAGAGGGAAGATCCTGGCGTCTACCTTCACCACCTACACCGACCAGACAGGTGATCCAAGTGTTGCCGTAGCAACGTCAAGACAACCTTTGTTGTTGTTGTTTTTTTTATGAAACACACCGGAAGTAGCATGTCGATCAGGTCTAGAGGAGCTGCTCGCTTTGGAAAGAGCTAGGCTAGCTGTTTCTATCCGTTTACAGTCTTTGTGCTAAGCTAAGCTAGTTGTTTCTATCCGTTTACAGTCTTTGTGCTAAGCTAAGCTAGTTGTTTCTATCCGTTTACAGTCTTTGTGCTAAGCTAAGCTAGTTGTTTCTATCCGTTTACAGTCTTTGTGCTAAGCTAAGCTAGTTGTTTCTATCCGTTTACAGTCTTTGTTCTAAGCTAAGCTAGTTGTTTCTATCCGTTTACAGTCTTTGTGCTAAGCTAAGCTAGTTGTTTCTATCCGTTTACAGTCTTTGTGCTAAGCTAAGCTAG
>CM056843.1:15815508-15818008 GCA_029853015.1 Chelidonichthys spinosus | reverse complement strand
GACCAGAGCTGTGGTCGAACGCTGGGCTGTCGCAACCACAAGTGTCCCTCTGGCTGTCACCCAGGTAACACACACACACACACACACACTAATGGACTTTCACTAACGAGTAGTAGAAATACTACCAATGGTACTACTGTTCCTAGAGTTAGGTCTTTCCTGAACAAGAAAAGGATCGCCATCAAAAATACTTACCAAAAGTATAAGTACTAGGGGTGTAACGGTACATGTATTTGTATTGAACCGTTTCGGTACGGGGTGCTCGGTTCGGAACGGAGGCGTACCGAACGAGTTTCCATACGGACATATTAAGTAGAGGACCGCATGTGTGGAGGATGCTGCAGCCGCACATGCAGCTACTTTATGCTAATCAGAGGCACCGGGCTCGACTCGCCGCCTTGGGAACGCTCGCGAACGCTCGCAAAAATGTGTTGTTTGAAGGAGAGCGCCTGTCAACCATCCTCTAGTGGCAGCCCACCAAGCGTGCAATACTGGGAAGCGGCGTGTCCACTCGCGTTTAAAATCAACCCTGTGGACACGTACCTTAAAGCCGCTAGAGTTGGCAACAAGCCAGAGTTGGAGGACCCTCCCGCGACATTAAGGTCTCCCGTTTGGGAACACTTCGGCTTCCCGGTGAGATACAAACAGGGACAAAGAGAGGTTGATAAAACCAAAGCGGTTTGCCGACATTGTTCATGTGAGGTCGGGTATATTTCTGGCAACACGTCAAACCTGTTGACGCATTTGAAACGGCACCACCCCCACGTGAACATCGCTACAACGAGGAGAAAGACGAGCGTAACGTTAGTCCAAACATAGCTCCCCACTGCGTTTAAACCGCCTCTCCCTGCCCTGTTCAATTTTGCACATCAGATGGAGAAAATATTTGTCTGTTATTTGTATTTATTTTTAGTCTGGGCCTTATTCATGTTATTTAATCTGAGCAACAACTTGAAACTGTTTAGTGTTGCAACTGTTCAATTTTGCACAAAATATATTTTTTAAAGAAACAGTCTGTTATTTTTATTTCTTAAATAAATATTTTAAATACTTGTTTTTATATTTTTGAGCAGCATTCTAGCTCCAGTGCATGTTCCTACTGTTAAAAGCACAAAAGTAATAAACAACTAGCACATTTATATTTTGCATTTTGTTTTCTTACTGTACCGAAAATGAACCGAACCGTGACCTCAAAACCGAGGTACGTACCGAACCGAGATTTTTGTTTACCGTTACACCCCTAATAAGTACTCATCATGCATAGAACGCACGGTCCCCTGAACGCACCTTCACCTGAACGCACCGTCCCCTGAACGCACCTTCACCTGAACGCACCGTCCCCTGAACGCACCTTCACCTGAACGCACCGTCCCCTGAACGCACCTTCACCTGAACGCACCGTCCCCTGAACGCACCTTCACCTGAACGCACCGTCCCCTGAACGCACCTTCACCTGAACGCACCGTCCCCTGAACGCACCTTCACCTGAACGCACCGTCCCCTGAACGCACCTTCACCTGAACGCACCGTCCCCTGAACGCACCTTCACCTGAAGAGTTTGTTCTGTTCTGCAGAAAAACAAGTTAATTCTTCTTAATGTTCCCAGTTTGATTCATCACACACACACACACACACAGACACACACAGACACACACACACAGACACACAGACACACACAGACACACACACAGACACACACACACAGACACAGACACACACACACACACACACACAGACACACACACACAGACACAGACACACACACACACACACACACACACACAGACACACACACAGACACACACACACAGACACACAGACACACACACACTAATGGACTTTCACTGACGAGGAGTAGAAATACTACCAATGGTACTACTGTTCCTAGAGTTAGGTCTTTCCTGAAGAAGAAAAGGATCGCCATCAAAAATACTTACCAAAAGTATAAGTACTCATCATGCATAGAACGCACAGTCCCCTGAACGCACGGTCCCCTGAACGCACGGTCCCCTGAACGCATCGTCGCCTGAACACACCGTCCCCTGAACGCACGGTCCCCTGAACACACCGTCCCCTGAACACACCGTCCCCTGAACGCACCTTCACCTGAACGCACCTTCACCTGAAGAGTTTGTTCTGTTCTACAGAAAAACAAGTTAATTCTTCTTAATGTTCCCAGTTTGATTCATCACACACACACACACACACACAGACACACACAGGATGTCACGTCACATCATTGTCCGTCAGATACGTTGTGATTTGTTGAGGGAGTCACAGCTGGTGGAAGGTCAAGGGTCAAATTCAGGAAAATTCTGACCCATAACACCTCCCTCCTGTGTGTGTGTGTGTGTGTGTGTGTGTGTGTGTGTGTGTGTGTGTGTGTGCTGACATTTGCGTGGAAAGCGCTGCCCTCCACTTCCTGCCGAACATCATTAATCTGTTTTATGAAAGACGAGTGTTTTGGTTTGGCAGAATAACAGACGGCTTCCTGCGTCGA
>CM056843.1:15793008-15810508 GCA_029853015.1 Chelidonichthys spinosus | reverse complement strand
AATGTATTGCGTTTTATCGGAATGTGCTGCGTTTTATCGGAATATGTTGTGTTTTATCGGAATGTGCAATGTTTCATCCGAATGTGTTGCGTTTTATCTGAATGTGTTGCGTTTTATCAGAATGTGTTGCGTTTTATCGGAATGTGCAGTGTTTCATCGGAATGTGTTGTGTTTTATCGGAATGTGCAGTGTTTCATCGGAATGTGATGCGTTTTATCGGAATGTGTTGCGTTTTATCGGAATGTGTTGCGTTTTATCGGAATGTGCTGCGTTTTATCGGAATGTGTTGCGTTTTATCGGAATGTGCTGCGTTTTATCGGAATATGTTGTGTTTTATCGGAATGTGCAATGTTTCATCCGAATGTGTTGCGTTTTATCAGAATGTGTTGCGTTTTATCGGAATGTGCAGTGTTTCATCAGAATGTGTTGTGTTTTATCGGAATGTGCAGTGTTTCATCGGAATGTGATGTGTTTTATCGGAATGTGTTGCGTTTTATCGGAATGTGTTGTGTTTTATCGGAATGTGATGTGTTTTATCGGAATGTGTTGCGTTTAATCGGATGTGTTGTGTTTTATCGGAATGTGTTGCGTTTTATCAGGACACTGTTTTATCGTAGCATGCTGCGTTTCATCGGGTAATTTTGCATTTTATCATAAATAAAACCACAGCAGGTTTTTCTTCTTCTCACCGGGATTGTGTGTGTGTGTGTGTGTGTGTGTGTGTGTGTGTGTGTGTGTGTGTGTGTGTGTGTGCAGCGGAGCTGTGGTCATCGCTGTAAGCAGGTGTGTCATCCAGGTGCGTGTGCGGAGACGTGTCAGCAGAAGGTGAAGCTCAGGTGTCCCTGCAAGAGGATCAAGAAGGTACGGAACGCTGCGTTTTCATTGGTCAAGGCTTCACTTCTTCTTTAAACGTCACCGCGGCAGGTTTTAAAGGTGTGTGTGTGCGTGTGTGTGCGCGTGTGTGTGTGTGTGTGTGTGTGTGTGTAGGAGTTCCCGTGCTCTCAGTCCGATCTGTGTGTCGTTCAGTGTGACGACGCCTGCAGAGACCAGCAGAGGAAAGTCAGCCAGGTAGACTTACACACACACACACACACACACACACACACCTGTACAGTCACCGAGGGTCACACTGGGACACACACTCACAACTGTGTGTCTGTGTGTGTGTGTGTGTGTGTGTGTGTGTGTGTACTCAGGTGAAGGAGGCGGAGCAGAAAGCAGCTCAGGAGGAGGAGCAGAAGAAACTCCAGGTGAGTCTTTAAACATCACACTTTAATAACGTTTTATTTTATTTATTTATGTAAAGTTAACTTTTAAAAAGCGCTATATAAATAAAATGTTTGATTATAATTATTAATAAAAAGTGATCTGTTTTAAATAACTACTAAAAATGGCGACTGGGTGTGTTTTGCGCGAGCAGGAGGAGCTGGAGGCGTTCGAGAAGCGCCAGCAGCGAGGAGGGAGGAGGAACAAGAAGCGGGGGAGGAGGGAGGAGGTGGACGACGGGGAGGGGAGGATGGGGAGGTGGTGGAGGAGGTGCGCCGCCTTCGTCCTCCTGCCACTGGGCGGAGCGCTGCTGTCCGCCGCCGCCTACTACCTCCTCACCTGAGCCGCCGCCGCGGGTCTACTTCCTGTTCCACGTTTATTTAACTTCCTGTTCCACTTTTAATTTGTATTTAGTGATTTAAAATCCCCAGTAGTATTCAACAAACAAAGTCATTAGTGTTAAATTTCTGAATTTGAGCTCATTATTTTCTTTATTTAATCTTCCGTCATTTGACTATGAATTATATTTTTTAACTGAAACGTTAATCACAAAGTTTCTGTTTGTGTTGTTTGACTTCCTGTCCCATCGCAGGCTCTGATTGGTTCCAGACAAAATAAATAAATGGTCTGATGTTAAATAATAAGTCTTTTTACTTGAACCTGAAATGTTAAATATCGTTCAGATGTGAAGTTTTTTTTTTCGCCTGCCATTTTTCAAACATTTGAAAAATAAAATGCATAAAACTATTAAATGATTTCCGTCACTGAAGGTTTGTTGTTTATCTTTTCCTTTTTTAAAATTCAAAATTGATTCAGAAACGAAGTTGCAATGATCGTGTTTCCCTTCGGCCGTGTGACAGGAAGTGAGCTGGGCGTGTTTACAGTGGTGAACAGCGAGGGGGCGCTGTTCCTCCGTAGCGCTCAAGTGGAACTGAAGGTAATCAAACAAGGAAAAACTTTATTATTACGTATATAAATGAAAAAGTTCACAAACCGGGTTTGGATGTAATAACTGTGCATAAACTGTTATTTATTTAAATGCCGTGACGAGGCTTCCAAACCTCCACAAAGCAGCGGGTGACGTCACCAGAAAGTTTGGGTTCTGGGAGTAGGAGTACTAGTAGTAGTACTAGTACTAGTAGTAGTAGTACTAGTACTAGTAGTACTAGTATAGTAGTAGTAGTAGTACTAGTACTAGTAGTAGTAGAAGTACTAGAACTGTCAGAAACGTCAATGGAGTCTTGAATGAACTTTGCTTCGTTTTGAAACCGCTTTAAACGTCGTGTTGACGTGATGACGTCAAACGGTCCTCACTTTTGACGGCCTCGGGTCTAATTGGTCCTCACAAAGATAGAAGTACAACACACACTTTAAAGTTGTGTGTGTGTGTGTGTGTGTGTGGGGAGGATTTAGGACGCAGGCACGAGGCTCGTGTCCCAGCATGCATTTTGACGGTGAAGTGTGTTTAAGCTCACGATTAAGCTCGTCACGTGCCGGCGACCTGAAGTGTGTGTGTGTGTGTGTGTGAGCGAGAGAGAGAGAGAGAGAGTCTGGGGGCGGAGCCAGCGCGGCTCGTGCTCCGTTAGTTAGCGGAGCTGCTCGCGGGGCAGCGGGCAGAGGGATGGTCTCGCGCTCGGCGGCGGGCAGCATCAGGTCATGTTGTCCGCGCGGCGGGAGACCTGCCCGCGTGTCACCTTCAGCGGAGCGGGAACTGCGACGGTGAGTGTCCGTTTGTACCGCGAGACCGGAGCTCCGTCCGCGCGCTGTCCTTGAGTCTGTCTCCTCATGTCCTACTCTCTCTTCATGTCCTCCTCCTCTCTCCTTCTCTGTCCTCCTCTTGCCTTCTCTGTCCTCCTTTCTCCCCTCATGTCCTCTCAGTCTTCTCATGTCCTCCCTGTCTCTCATGTCCTTCACTTTACTCCCCTGCCGTCCTCCTCCTCCTGTCCTCTGTCCTTCTCCTATCCTCCTCCTGTCTTTCTCCTCCCCTGTCCTCCACTCTCTTATGTCCTCCATCCTCCTCCTGTCCTCTCCCGTCCTCCATCCTCCTGTCTCCTGCCGTCCTCCATCCTCCTCCCATCCCCCCCTGTCCTGCTTCTCCTGTCCTCCTCCTCCCGTCCTCCCCTGTCCTCCGTCCTCCCCTGTCCCCCTGTCCTCCGTCCTCCCCTGTCCTCCTGTCCTCCTCCTGTCCTCCCCCGTCTCCTCCTGTCCTCCCCTGTCCTCCTCCCTGTCTCCTCCCGTCCTCCCCTGTACTCCCCCGTCTCCTCCTGTCCTCCTCCTCTGTCTCTGTTGTCCTGTGATCAAAGCTGTCTCCTCTAATCATCTAAAGATAATTCAAGCTGGAAACTCGATCAATACGTTTCATAAACTCGATTGATCTTCATCCACGATCAGAGATCATTTTCTCCATCAATCTGAATGAATTCCTGTTTTTATTATTATTAATGAATCGTTATTAACCCTCTGTTCAGTCTTAATTAACTGTTATTAACGTGTTACTAGATAACTGTTTTCTAAACGACGTCTTTAAATGTTTTTTAACCTGTTTCTGTTGTTAAATTAATATTTTAGTCAAACGTGTTCAGAAACGTATTAAAGATATCAAATAGAAAAAAGACACTTTTACATCACCATCATTATTAATGATTATTGCAGCTTCATCAGATGATTCCTTTTTATTTTATTATAATTAACAAACATGATAGTGGTTGAAGAAATAAAAGAAATAAGCCTGTCTTTAAATTAATGAAACGTATAGCATGTATAAACAGTTATTTTATTATTATCTCTATTCATCGTTTTCACTATAAAATGTCAGAAAATAGGAATAAATATAATTTCCCACAGTCCGAGATGTTCAAAATGTCCTTTTAGTTTATAAAAAAAAGCTGATTATTAGAGATTTAACTATTTAACCAGTGAAGTTTGTTCCAGTTAATCAAGTGTTTCAGTAAATAAATCACTTTTAGTGATTTTTAGTCTGATTTCTTTAGTTTTTTCTGTATGTTTTGACGTTAAACTGAATATCTTTGAGTGTTTGATTGAAATGTTGCACTTGAAGGCATCGTCTTGGACCATATGCAACGGTTTTTAAATGTTATGGACCGAATGTTTACTTGATTAATCATTAAAATAAAAGTTTAATCAACAGTGAATGTGACGGTAATAAACCGTTATTAAGTGACAGGAAGGTGTTTTTGTTTTCAAAATAAAAGCCCAAGTGAGTCGTATATGAGCACAAAAAAAGTCTGAAAAGGTAAACATACTTGGTCATGATGAGTGAATCGATCGATCAGAGTATTGAACAGAGGGGGATCCATGGAGAGAGAGGGCGGTGGGGCGAGCGAGCAGCAGTATTTAAAGTGGCGTTGCCGTGGTGTCGAGTGTCGTATCGCTTCAGAAATAACTTCAACGTGTCCAACGGAAACTCTGAGAGGACAGAAACACCCGGGTCACCCCCCCCCCCCCTCGCTGCTCGTTAAAAATAACCTGCAGGGAGGGGGCGGGGCTTAAACCAGGCTTAAAGGGTCAGCAGGGCGTTTCCCAGCCTCCACTCTCCTCCATCGTTCTGATGGTGATGATGATGATGATGATGATGATGTCATAACTGGTCTCCCACAGACTCGAGGACCCGAGGTCAGCATGGGAGGGGAGGCATGTCCTCACAAGCTGGGCTCCACCAATCACCTTCGACGTCTCCTCTACATCCTGATCCCCACCGTGAGCCTGCTGGCCGGTCTGCTGCTGCTCGCCCTCGTCCTCACAGGTGAGGAGAGACAGAGAGACGCACCTGGGGGGGAGTGAGTGAAGGAGACAGTGAAGGAAAGAGTGAGTGAAGGAGACAGTGAAGGAAAGAGTGAGTGAAGGAGACAGTGAAGGAAAGAGTGAGTGAAGGAGAGAGTGAAGGAAAGCAAAGAGTGAGTGAAGGAAGTGAAGAGTGAGTGAAGGAAAGGAAAGAGTGAAGAGTGAGTGAAGGAAAGGAAAGAGTGAAGTGAAGAGTGAGTGAAGGAAAGAGTGAGAGAAGGAAAGGAAGAGTGATTGAAGGAAAGGAAAGAGTGAAGTGAAGAGTGAGTGAAGGAAAGGAAAGAATGAAGTGAAGAGTGAGTGAAGGAAAGAGTGAGTGAAGGAAGTGAAGAGTGAGTGAAGGAGACAGTGAAGGAAAGCAAAGAGTGAGTGAAGGAAGTGAAGAGTGAGTGAAGGAAAGGAAAGAGTGAAGAGTGAGTGAAGGAAAGGAAAGAGTGAAGAGTGAGTGAAGGAAAGAGTGAGAGAAGGAAAGGAAGAGTGATTGAAGGAAAGGAAAGAGTGAAGTGAAGAGTGAGTGAAGGAAAGGAAAGAATGAAGTGAAGAGTGAGTGAAGGAAAGAGTGAAGTGAAGAGTGAGTGAAGGAAGTGAAGAGTGAGTGAAGTGAAGAGTGAAGAATGAAGTGGTGAGTGAAGTGAAGAGTGAGTGAGTGAAGGAAAGTGAGTGAAGTGAAGAGTGAGTGAAGGAGAGTGAAGAGTGAGTGAAGTGAAGAGTGAGTGAAGGAGAGTGAAGAGTGAGTGAAGGAAAGTGAGTGAAGAGTGAAGTGAAGAGTGAGTGAAGGAAAGTGAGTGAAGAGTGAAGTGAAGAGTGAGTGAAGGAGAGTGAAGAGTGAGTGAAGGAGAGTGAAGAGTGAGTGAAGGAAAGTGAGTGAAGAGTGAAGTGAAGAGTGAGTGAAGGAGAGTGAAGAGTGAGTGAAGGAGAGTGAAGAGTGAGTGAAGGAAAGTGAGTGAAGAGTGAAGTGAAGAGTGAGTGAAGGAGAGTGAAGAGTGAGTGAAGGAAAGTGAGTGAAGAGTGAAGTGAAGAGTGAGTGAAGGAGAGTGAAGAGTGAGTGAAGGAAAGTGAGTGAAGAGTGAAGTGAAGAGTGAGTGAAGGAAAGTGAGTGAAGAGTGAAGTGAAGAGTGAGTGAAGGAAAGTGAGTGAAGAGTGAAGTGAAGAGTGAAGTGAAGAGTGAGTGAAGGAAAGTGAGTGAAGAGTGAAGTGAAGAGTGAGTGAAGGAGAGTGACAGCTGAAAGGATGGAGAGGATGATGAACAGACTGATGGAGGAGTGTAGGAGGAGAGATGACACATAAAGTCTAATTCATTCACAGGCGACTTAATTACATCATACATGTGGGTGAGTGTGTGTGTGTGTGTGTGTGTTGTGTCATGCTTCCTCTCATCACCATGACAGCGGGCGTCCCTCGGCCAATCAGAGCTGAGTTTACGTCTCAAACATTCAGACAGAAAGAATTTCAAATATTTACGCAGGTAGTAAAACTGAACCTCCTCCTTTTATCACTCTGTTTCCTTCACCTCCTCTTTTCTTCTCCTCCTCCTTTTATCACTGTCTCTCCTTCACCTCCTCTTTTCTTCTCCTCCTCCTTTTATCACTGTCTCTCCTTCACCTCCTCTTTTCTTCTCCTCCTCCTTTTATCACTGTCTCTCCTTCACCTCCTCTTTTCTTCTCCTCCTCCTTTTATCACTGTCTCTCCTTCACCTCCTCTTTTCTTCTCCTCCTCCTTTTATCACTGTCTCTCCTTCACCTCCTCTTTTCTTCTCCTCCTCCTTTTATCACTGTCTCTCCTTCACCTCCTCTTTTCTTCTCCTCCTCCTTTTCACTGTCTCTCCTCACTCTTTTCTCTTTCTTTTTCACTGTCTCTCCTCACCTCCTCTTTTCTTTCTCTCCTATCACCTTCCTCCTTCACCTCCTCTTTTCTTCTCCTCCTCCTTTTATCACTCTGTCTCTCCTTCACCTCCTCTTTTCTTCTCCTCCTCCTCCTCCTCCCGTCTCCCTCCAGTCAAGATAATTTATTTCTCTTTACTTTTTTTCTATAGTTCTTCTACTTCCATCATCTCTTCCTCCGCAACTGTTTTCTGTTCTTTCCTACTCGACTCATTACACACACACACACACACTCACACACACACACATACATACATACACACACACTACACTACACACACTACACACACACACCACACACACACACACACACAACACTCACACACACACATCACACACACACACACTCACACACACACACACACACACAACACACTCACACACACACATACACACTACACACACACACACTCACACCACATCACACACACACACACACACACAACACAACACACACTCACACACACACACACACACACACACACACACACTACACACATCACACATCACACACACACACACACACTCACACACACACACACACTCACACACACACACACACACACACACACACACTCACACACACACAACACACTCACACACACACACACACAACACCACACACACACACACACACACACACACACACACACAACACATACACACACACACACACACACACACACTCACACACACACACTCACAGACACACACACACACACTCACAGACACACACACACACACACACACTCACACACACACAGACACACACACACACACACACACATACACTCACACTCACACACACACACACACACAGACACACACACACTCACAGACACACCCTCACAGACACACACACACACACACACTCACAGACACACACTCACACTCACAGACACACACTCACACACACACACACACACACTCACAGACACACACACACTCACAGACACACACTCACACACACACACACACACACACACACTCACACACACACACACACACACACAAACACTCTCACACACACACACTCACACACACACAAACACTCTCACACACACACACACAGACACACACACACACACACACACAAACACTCTCACACACACACACACACACACAAACACTCTCACACACACACAAACACTCTCACACACACACACACAGACACACACACACACACACACACACAAACACTCTCACACACACACAAACACTCTCACACACACACTCACAGACACACACACTCACACACACTCACAGACACACACACTAACATACACACACATGTTGAAAAGTTATATTTCATGGTGTATTCAGTATATTATCTATTATTATATCATCTGGGTCATTCCGTGTCATTTCATCAAATTTCTGAAAATCTTCCCACCTGACCGTCTCAGAATGTCCTGAAAAATCAAGTACAAAGACACACTTGTTAGTAGGACAAATCCAAAATATGAGGTCTCTACTGCCAACAGTTTCCTCATGAAACGTCATTGAATGAAGGGTAGTTTAGACGGTTTTTGGCATCATGCTGTCAGTTGACCAGTTGTTGCGTTACACATACCTTCAGAGCGATTGTCCCGTGAAAGTAAACAGCTGACGTGGCGTTCGAGGACCGCGTGGAGCTCAGACTTTAACTTTAACCCTGTGGCATTCCTCCCTCTGATTGGCTCAGCTATGTCTCAGAGCTACCAGAGCAGCGACATGATTGGCCGATGGCCCTTCCTGTCTCACCGGTGTTGGTTGTTTTTTCTCCAGGTATATTCGGCAGCAGCCTCCTGGACTCCGACCCCCTCCCCTCCCCCGAACCCATCGCCGACAGTGACCCTGGCTACCATGGCAACAGCACAAACCCCGCCCCCGTCCTCATAATGGACAACGCCACGTATTCGCCGCAAAGACACGGCGCCGATGACCTCACACGCAGCTACGACGCCAGCACACCTGCTGCTGCTGCCTCCACCAGCGCTCCGCCCTCCTCCCCCTCCCCCTCCTCCTCTCAGGCCCCGCCCACCCAGCCCTACACAACACCTCCTGATTGGCTGACCTCTGTGACGGCGCTGAGCAGCGCCTGGCCGATCGGCAGCACCACGGCCCCTGACTCAGGTACGTCCAGGTGGAACAGGGTGAGGACAGGAAGCAGCAGAGGCTCATGGGTAATGTGTTCTTCAAGGAAACTTTAGAAGAGATGGTTTTTAATGATCACTGAAGATTCAGCCTCAAAAACTACAAATCCCACAGTCATCTGTCGCTCTGTCTCATGGTTGTGTCCTTCTGTGCCAGACTTTGTTAGTCCCCATTAGACCTCATCCTGGTCTGAGCTGGATCCAGATCTCCTGTCCCCGACTCCTCCCCTGATTCCTCCTCCTTTCTATTTGAGATTCTCCTCGTCTCTGCTCCTCCTCTGTCCTTCAGCCTCTCTCTCCCTCCCTCTCTCTCTCTAGTCGAGGTGAATGCTAAAGAGCCTCCGGGCTGTCCTGTCCTCTGATTGGACGCCTGGCCCGGTCACCTGACTTACTGGCATGCTTAGCCAGCAGCTAGCCGGGTTAGCTAACCTTCGATGTGTCGATAAAGATCAGGAGTCACGTAAAAAAAAAAACAGGACGATGACATCCCGATGACATCATGGTCATCGTCCACAGCGATTGGTTGACAGGTGATCGGTCCGGGTTAATGAGTGTTCATCAGTGTAGTGGACGAGGTCAGTTAGACAGGGAGAGAGACGGGCAGACAGTCTAAACCAGGTCCACCTCAGACCCGGGACGCTGTAAACCAGGTCCACCTAAGACCCGGGACACTGTAAACCAGGTCCACCTCGGACCCTGGACGCTGTAAACCAGGTCCATCTGTAAACCAGGTCCATCTCAGACCCTGGACACTGTAAACCAGGTCCACCTCAGACCCGGGACGCTGTAAACCAGGTCCACCTAAGACCCGGGACACTGTAAACCAGGTCCACCTCAGACCCGGGACGCTGTAAACCAGGTGACACTGTAAACCAGGTCCACCTCAGACCCTGGACACTGTAAACCAGGTCCACTTAAGACCTGGGACACTGTAAACCAGGTCCATCTCAGACCCTGGACACTGTAAACCAGGTCCACCTCAGACCCGGGACGCTGTAAACCAGGTCCACCTAAGACCCTGGACACTGTAAACCAGGTCCACCTCAGACCCGGGACGCTGTAAACCAGGTCCACCTAAGACCCGGGACACTGTAAACCAGGTCCACCTCAGACCCTGGACACTGTAAACCAGGTCCACTTAAGACCTGGGACACTGTAAACCAGGTCCACCTCAGACCCGGGACGCTGTAAACCAGGTCCACCTAAGACCCGGGACACTGTAAACCAGGTCCACCTCAGACCCTGGACACTGTAAACCAGGTCCACTTAAGACCTGGGACACTGTAAACCAGGTCCATCTCAGACCCTGGACACTGTAAACCAGGTCCACCTAAGACCCTGGATGCTGTAAACCAGGTCCACTTAAGACCTGGGACACCATAAACCAGGTCCACCTCAGACCCTGGACACTGTAAACCAGGTCCACCTCAGACCTGGGACACTGTAAACCAGGTTCACCTCAGACCCGGGACGCTGTAGACCAGGTCCACCTCAGACCCTGGACACTGTAAACCAGGTCCATCTCAGACCCTGGACACCATAAACCAGGTCCACCTCAGACCCTGGACACTGTAAACCATGACCACCTCAGACCTGGAACACTGTAAACCAGGTCCACCTCAGACCTGGGACGCTGTAAACCAGGTCCACCTAAGACCCATGACGCTGTAAACCAGGTCCACCTCAGACCTGGGACACTGTTAACCAGGACCACCTCAGACCCGGGACACTGTTAACCAGGACCACCTCAGACCTGGGACACTGTTAACCAGGACCACCTCAGACCTGGGACACTGTAAACCAGGTCCAACTCAGACCTGAGACGCTGTAGACCAGGCCCACCTCAGACCTGGGACACTGTAAACCAGGTCCACCTCAGACCCTGGACACTGTAAACCAGGTCCACTTAAGACCTGGGACACTGTAAACCAGGTCCATCCGCTGTAGACCAGGACCAGCTCAGACCCTGACCAGGACTTGCCCTCCGTGTCCACAGGAAGCTGTCAGCTGATCGTGGAGCCTCAGTGTCACATGCTGCCGTACAACCAGACGTGGCTGACGTCGTCGGTGGCGGTGGTGAAGAGTTCAGAGGTCGACATGTTGCTAAGGTAACCACGTAAACCCTGGTTCTGGTTCTCTGGTCTATGTGGGGTTGTACGGGATGTAACGGCGGTCTCTCTGGCTCCCAGGTTCTTCAGCTACCTGAGCAGACTCTCCTGCTACAGACACATCATGCTCTTCGGCTGCTCGCTGGCGCTGCCGGAGTGCCTCGCCGGCGACGCCGCGCACAACAGGTGAGCAAGGACACTTCCTGCTACGTCACCATGGCAACCGTCTTTCTACAGCCTGGTAGTTGGTCCTCAGACGCTGCTCTGACTATTATTTATTCTATATTTCTTATGAAAACAAGGTTTGAGACCTGGTCAGGTAGCAGACAGAGAGCATTCTGGGAAATGTAGGCAATCACATACATCAGCTGTTGGGTTAAAAACAGTTTAGAAAAAGATTAAACGAGTTGTTTATTGCAAGCCACACACACACACACACACACACACACACACACATACACACTCACTCACACACACACACACACACACATACACACTCACTCACACACACACACACACACACACACACACACATACACACTCACTCACACACACACACACACACAGGAATCTCAGCTGTTCAGACTGTAAGTGGGGCAGCGTGTGTGTGTGTGTGAGTGTGTGAGTGTGTGTGTGTGTGTGTGTGTGTGTGTGCGCCAAGAATAACATCGTCACTCTGAAATTTGAACACACACTTGTTCAGTGGTTTCCACCCTGCATGACCTCTGACCTCTGACGGGGGGGGATTATGGGTTTATGTGCTTCATTGTGTTACTGCTGCTACTGAGTGTGTGTGTGTGCGTGTGCGTGTGTGTGTGTGTGTGTGTGTAGACGGGTCGTGCTGCCCTGCGCGGCGTTCTGCGAGGCGGCGAGGGAAGGCTGCGAGCCCGTCCTCCAGATGTTCAACGCCTCCTGGCCCGAATTCCTGCGCTGCTCGCAGTTCAGCAACGCCACCGTTGCTCCGGTATCATCGTCATCTCCATCTTCATCATCATCATCGCCGTCTTCGTCGTCGCCCCCGGTAACGGCAGCCCCCGCCCCTCACGCCTGTTACACGCCGAGACAGATTAAAGGGAAACCTTGTGAGTAAAACACACGTTCGCGATGTTGCGCTCAGATTCTGTGATGACATCACTGCTCCAACCTGGTTTCTGATTGGTCCGCAGCCGTGTGCGGCGGGAAGCACCACTTCCTGTGTGCGACGGGGATCTGCATCCCCCAGAAGCTGGTGTGTAACGGGTACAACGACTGTGACGACTGGAGCGACGAAACACACTGTGGTGAGACACACACACACACACACACACACACACACACACACACACACACACACTCTCTCTCACACACACACACACACACACACTCACACACACATGCACACACACACGTACACACACACTTAGCACACACTGTATTGTGTTTGGTGTAAATAGCAGAGGCCGTTTTTAGCCCGTTGTCATGGCGATGCGTTGGCAGGTGATTGATGGGATGCAGCAGTGGAAGTTGTCATGGCGATGGAGGGAGACTATAGGCGGAGACGGCTGGAATGTAAAGAGAGAGAGAGAGTTTTCTCCCTTTTGTCTGTGTGTCTCTCGCCCTGGAGGATGTTTACGACGTAAAGGAGGAAAAACAAAAGCAGGAGGAAGTCATGAATGTGAGGGAAAAACAACAGAAGCAGCTTGAGGAACAGATGGAGACTAAAATAATAAAAATAATAATAATATAATAATAATAGTAATGATGATGATAGATGTAGAGGCTGAGAAACCTTTAAAGTCTTTACGACGTTTCTGAAAGGATTTCACTAACTCGGTTGCTCCCTCTCTCTCTCTCTCTCTCCAGTGTGTACGGATGGAGAGTTTCAGTGTGTCACCGGTCGGTGTCTCTCGCCCGCTCTGGTGTGTGATGGTTACGACGACTGCGGAGACCTGAGCGACGAACTCAGCTGTGGTGAGAACACACACACACACACACACGCACACACATGACACACACACCCGCACACACATGAACACACACCCGCACACACATGAACACACACCCGCACACACATGAACACACACCCGCACACACATGAACACACACCCGCACACACATGAACACACACCCGCACACACACACACACACACCCGCACACACATGAACACACACCCGCACAAACACACACCCGCACAAACACACACACACACACCCGCACACACATGAACACACACCCGCACACACATGAACACACACCCGCACACAAACACACACACACACACACACACACCCGCACACACATGAACACACACCCGCACACAAACACACACACACACACACACCACACACACACAGCACACACACACCCGCACACACATGAACACACACCCGCACACACACACACACACACCCGCACACACATGAACACACACCCGCACACACACACACACACACCCGCACACACATGAACACACACCCGCACACACATGAACACACACCCGCACACACATGAACACACACCCGCACAAACACACACACACACACCCGCACACACATGAACACACACCCGCACACACATGAACACACACCCGCACACACACAACACACACCCGCACACACATGAACACACACCCGCACACACACACACACACCCGCACACACATCAACACACACCCGCACACACATGAACACACACCCGCACACACACCAACACACACCCGCACACACATGAACACACACCCGCACACACATGAACACACACCCGCACACACACCAACACACACCCGCACACACATGAACACACACCCGCACACACATGAACACACACCCGCACACACATGAACACACACCCGCACACACACACACGCACACACATGAACACACACCCGCACACACATGAACACACACCCGCACAAACACACACACACACCCGCACAAACACACACACACACACCCGCACACACATGAACACACACACACACACGCACACACACACACACGCACACACACGCACACACACGAACACACATGAACACACACACACACACACGCACACACACACACACACGAACACACATGAACACACACACACACACACACGCACACACAACACACACACACCCGCACACACATGAACACACACCCGCACACACACACACACACACACAAACACACACACACACACACAATTTATTACTTTACACTCAACTTTTAATGATTTTAAAGCAGTCATCAGAGTGTAATTAGCATATAACTATTAATTAGCGTGCTAGTTAGCGTGCTAACCCGCGGTGACTGTGTCGTCAGTGTGCGACGCGGCCGCTGAGCATCGCTGTGGCGACGGCCGCTGTGTGTCCAGGGATTGGCTGTGTGACGGCGACCACGACTGTCTGGACAAGAGCGACGAGCTCAACTGCTGTGAGTGACGTGTTACTTCCACAATGCTTTAATGCTACACTGGTTAGCTGGCTAGTTAGCCTCAGTCAGTTGTTTTGAATAATTAAACTTTTCTTTCGTGTCCATTATTATACAAATGTGAATTTATAGCGCGTGTGCGTGTGTGTGGTGTGTGTGTGTGTGTGTTTGTGCGGGTGTGCGTGTGTGTTTGTGTGTGTGTGCAGCCTGTAAGAGTCAGGGTCTGCTGGAGTGCAGGAACGGTCAGTGCATTCCCGTCGGCGTTCCGTTGCGACGGCGAGGACGACTGTAAGGACGGCAGCGACGAGGAGCACTGCAGCCGGGAGCAGAGTGAGACGCCCGTCTGACACCCGCCCGTCTCACCTCTCCTCACCCGTCTCTCCTTCTCACGGTGTGTGTGTTTTGTTTCCAGCTCAGGGTGTGTGTGCTCCCGGGCAGCCCAGCTGCATCACCACTTCCTGTCCGGCGGCGTGTGTGGGCGGTGCCTGCGACCCTCGGACCGCCAGCAACAGCAACTGCAGTGAGTGTTGAGGGTCCTTAGAGGTGCTGGAAAGTGCTTGGATGTAGACTAAAGGTCTATAAATGTGTGTTGTATGTGATGACATCTATGATAGAACAGAGGAAAGAAGATCTCCATATCTGAGGGACTGAAAACAGCATTTCCTGACATTTCTTTATGAAAAATGACTTTTGATGATGAACAGATGATGAAAATAGTTGGTGATTATATTTCTGTGGATCTGTTAGTGGAATTAGTTTTCCTTTCATTTGTGGTCCTTCTGTAAAAAGCTGTCTCCAAACATCATGTTGGTTGTTTAGAGGACAAGAACATCTCATTTAATGTGATGAACAAGTGACAGAATAAGTAGACTGAATACTGACCATTGGATTGGTACAAAGATGGAGTTTACCACAGCTGGAAGGGGCTGGAAAAGCATGGAAATGCACCTGGAAGTGCTTGGAGAATGTGTAGGAGCCCTGTGTGTGTACAGTGAGTGGGGGAGCGGCTCCCCCTGGTGGTGACTCTGCCTCTCTGCGTCTCAGCCCGCTGTGAGCCCATCACCCTGGAGCTGTGCATGAACCTGCCCTACAACCTCACCAGCCACCCCAACTACCTGGGCCACCTGTCCCAGAGGGAGAGCTCCGTGTCCTGGGAGGCCTCCCTGTTCCCGGCCCTGGTCCAGACCGGCTGCTACCAGTACCTCATGTTCTACGCCTGCACCCTGCTGGTCCCCAAGTGTGACCCGGTCAGCCTGCAGAAGGTCCCGCCCTGCAGGTCAGTCAATCTTAACGAGCCAATCAGCTGTGGGGGGATTGAGCTGGTTGGTGGATTTGTCTGTGAGTTCAGTGGTGGCCACTAGGGGGCCTCAGAGAGCTGGACGTACTATTTTACCTCAGGTTGATCTTTGGCTGCTCCTGAGACATCTGATTGGTCGAGCGAAAGTCGTCATCGTTGACGTACTTTTCCTCTCAGGTCGTTGTGTCGTAACGCCAAGGAGAAGTGTGAGTCGGTGCTCGGCATTGTGGGATTGCAGTGGCCCGAGGACTCGGACTGCAGCCAGTTTCCAGAGGAGGGGGGGAACGCCACCTGTCTGCTGCCGGAGGACGGCGTCGACGGTACCGTCTGTCTGTCTGTCTGTCTGAAACTGTCTGTCTGCCTGAACCTACCCCCTAATCATTCAGCGTCATTCTCTGGTTGTGTTGTTGCTGCGTTGCCACGGCAACAGAATGCTCGCCCAGCCACTTCAAGTGTCGCTCGGGCCGCTGCGTCCTGGCGACCAAGCGCTGCGACGGACACCTGGACTGTGACGACCACAGCGACGAGGACAACTGTGGTGAGACGCCTTTCAAAATAAGAGTCCTGTTTAAGAGTCATGTTGATGATGTCACACCCCCTCCCCCCCCCAGGCTGTTCTGAGCGCGCTCTGTGGGAGTGTCCCGGCAGCAAGGTCTGCATCAAAACCAGCATGATCTGCGATGGGTTCGCTGACTGCCCCCTGCTGGTGGACGAGGCCAACTGCTGTGAGTGTCCGTCAGGGTCGTCACGTTCCTGTTTTTAATGATCGGGAAATGATGGTGATATTGATTATGTCTCCTCAGCGGTCTGCAGGGACAACGAGCTGTCCTGCAACAACCACCAGTGTGTCCACCGCACGCTGTGGTGCGACGGCAGGAAGCACTGCTCAGACAGCTCCGACGAGTGGAACTGTGGTAGGACCCATCATCCAGCCTACCAGACCATGTGGTCCCCCAGAGGTCTAGATAGGAGCCCACGTTAGTCCAGAGACCAGACTATGTGGAGGAACCAGAGACTGTCTGTGGTCCCCCAGAGGTCTAGATAGTAGCCCACATTAGTCCAGAGACCAGACCAGACTATGTGGAGGAACCAGAGACTGTCTGTGGTCCAAACAACAAGGTCTCTGCTGTATTTGTGTCTAGATGACCTTATATGGAGTGTTGATGGAGCAGATACAATGTTAGCGTAGCCTAGCACCATCAACCAGACTCCATTCAGAAAACCAGCGTTTTAACAGGAGTTATCTTGTGGTCTTGCAGACAGACCTAACAAAACATGACTCAGCATCCTTTTCATCTGGTTATTGATATTAAATCACAGATAAAGTCTACGCGGTGGAACGTGAGGTGCAAAAATGTGCTTGTCAGTCGGTGTGAACACGTCATGAAACTCGTATTATGTAGCATTTATATGTATGTGTGTGTGTGTGTATATATAGTATATATATTATATATATATATATGAACATGGTCCTCCCTGCAGTGTCTCTGTCCGATCGATCGGGCTCCGTGTTGACGGTGTTCCGGACGGCGGCGGAGTATCAGGTCTGTGCAGACGAGTGGAACCACGAGTTGAGCAAACTGACCTGCAACCAGCTGGGACTAGGGTAAGGTCAGTAAC
>CM056843.1:15740508-15788008 GCA_029853015.1 Chelidonichthys spinosus | reverse complement strand
TCAATAATAAATGTCGGATTCAAATGTACAAAAAAAGTGAGTAAAAAGTATTAAAAACAAGTGCAACTGTCGCATACGGCTAGTGTAAATAACCGATTAGTGTTGATTTATCACGTTAGCAAATATTATATTAAATTTGCTAAATTTTCCTGTTGCCTCAAACGAAGGCAACCCGCTACCTAGCTACGAGCCTAAATCGGCTAGCAAACTTGCCAACACACAACTGCCACATTAGCGCCAGCTAGAACGTGAAGCACAAATGTAGCATTGACATAGATCGTAAACGTATTCTTTTTTTTGTTTTTTGTGACGTTAGCAGATGTGTTAGCTACTTTAGCTTTTCGCTACATATTCATGAGCTAGCTAGCTTGCTAATTCCATGCTACAGATAAAGTACATTAAAAGCACCAAATGAACTATTGGGTTTCGTCTACGTAACTTTAACATGTAAACTGTAGCTAACGTTATATATACGTAGCGCTAATGCTAATTGCTATCATACCGGCTATGGTAAGTTAACTGCTATAGAGGTACGGTATGAAGTGAGGAATTTGCAAATGCAAGGCGGGGGATGTGCGTGTACTTGCGATTAAAGTTAGCGATACCTACATAAATGCTAACGATTAGCATTAGCTAGTTTGTTGAAATAAGCACCCTGTATTCATGTACACTGATTCTTAATTTTAGAGCATTATCTCATCTTATTTTCAAATATCCAGCCAGGTTTTCGTAAATTACAGATTATTTTTTGTTTATTTTATCGTTTTAAAAACTTTTCACAACTTCTTTGCGTCGGTTTTCAAAAGGAGCACTTGAATGCTAGTTCCACGGATCTATCCGTTATTTTTTTATATTAAAATTTAATTTCAGAAGTCGAGGATATAAATGCAACACTTGTTGTTAGTTGCCCAACGAGTTGCCCACCAAGTTGCCCAACGAGTTGCCCAGCAAGTTGCCCAACAAGTTGCCCAACAAGTTGCCCGTCGTTCCCTCCATGCCGACGTCCGGAACATTCCAAGTGGTTGTTGTTGTTTTGTGTGTTTGGTTTTTTAAGAGTATTTTTCTACAGCTTTTTGTATGTCATGCTTATTACACAAGCTGTGTGTGTGTGTGTGTGTGTGTGTGTGTGTGTGTGCGTGTGTGTGTGTGTGTGTGTGTGTGTGTGTGTGTGTGTGTGTGTGTGTGTGTGTGTGTGTGTGTGTGTGTGTGTGTGTACATACGGTCATGTGATGTACAGACTGTATGCGTGCATGTGATTTGCCTCGTGTGCGTGTTTGTGATGTCACTTCCTGATTTAGCTGTTAAGACGACGATGATGATGAAGATGAAGAGGAGTGTTATTGTTTAGTTTTATGGATTTAAATGCTTTATGAACTGTAGCCTCTAATGTTTTGTGTATCCGTGAATAATTGGTTTGTATCACCTTGTATCCCCCAATAAAAGTATACACACACTCTTTCACCTGTGTGTGTGTGTGTGTGTGTGTGTGTCGTGTGTGTGTGTGTGTCTGTGTGTGTTTGACTCACGGCTGTGTGCAGACGTTTCCACTTCCTCTTGACCACAAATAAAGATGCATGATGGAGATATTTAGAGTTAATGTTTTTATTAGACCAAATTATATTTATATATATATATATATAAATACATATAGTTTAAATACAATCTCATTGGTTCCGAGTGAAGATGGAAGTCTTGAAAACAACCGTATGGTTTCTCTTTACAAACACCACCAGACTCCATTAGGAAATCTGCCGTTTTAAAGCTAGCAAAGTAACGTTCACGTAGGAACGTAACCTTTAAACGTTACCACGTAGAATAAAGTCTCCTCCCTAATTCAGCATAGAAATAATCTACAGCAACACTCTTATTGTTATTAAAAGTTACCCCTCTTTCTATGAGGTCACTAATTATCACACACGTGTTATAACTTTAATGTTTCTTTACCTCGAGGCCGTCGGCCATCTGTGTTAATCAGCTGTTTCAGTCGGAACAATGCTGTCACACGTACGCAGACGTACCAGCACACACCGACACACACACCAGCACACACCGACACACACACCAGCACACACACCAACACACACACCAACACACACCGACACACACACCAACACACACACCAACACACACACCAACACACACCGACACACACACCAACACACACACCAACACACACACCGACACACACCAGCACACACCGACACACACACCAGCACAGTGAGTATTATCTACATGATAATAAGACGTTGGTGTCTGCTGGCATTAAGACAGACGACAGTGTGACGGCGTCCTGTGTTCCCATAATGCCAGGCTTTACTGTGTGCGTGTGTGTGTGTGTGTGTGTGTGTGTGTGTGTGTGTGTGTGTGTGTGTGTGTGTGTGTGTGTGTGTCAGTGACAAACACAACACAGTTTAAAACCAGCTGTTCTAAACAGACGCTGGTTGATGAGTCGGTCGTTTCCCTGCTTTGTTTCAGTCACACGGCTCTGCATCAGCCCGAAGGTAAGAACGATCACAATATAAAAACGTATATTTCATCAATAATGATAAACTGTTCAAATCACAACTGTGACGGCTCATTATTTGTGGAGAATCTCTACTTTATTTATTATTTCTATTTTATCACCATTCTCCTTTTTTGCTGCTTTTCTGGATATAAATATTGCATGTCTATAATATATGCATAGTTTCTGGGGAATAACATAATAGTGTATTTTTGTCCTAATTTTTGGAGAAGCGATGATTCCTTTTAGAAATAGACGACCTGTAAACATGCATTAAACACTTTGTTGTGATTCCTGGAGGCGATGTATGTGACATTATGGAATCTGGTAGAATATACAGTATAAATACATATGATTCATTAACACCGCTCTGTAACTTCCACTCATGTTCAATTAGAAACGTACGCTGGATTGTTGAACTATAATAATAATAATACCAAAGTTAGTGTTTGAATGAGGACGTTTGGGTTTGATAATAACCAGTGAAGTGATTTGTTTCAGATGATGGACGAAGAAGCAACGAAGCGTTTCTGTCGGACAGACGGAGACAAACAAGCCGAGGTGACAACTCTCATACACTTCTACAAATATGTATGGATATACTGTATATTATATATATATATATATACAGTAAATATGTTGAGTATATACGTATACACGTGTGCATATGTATGTATGTACATATGTTATACACACACTCTGCAGGCCAGGTGTGATATGATTTAGACGAGTGACTCAGCAGTTTTATTTGAACAATTTTCCAACACGTAAAGTGTCCTGAAGGACTGAGAACATTTTCCACTGTGTGTGTGAGGTGAGAGAGAGAGAGAGGTGAGAGAGTGTATCTGCTGGTTTAATGATTAATACAATGAAACAATAAATGTTGTTTATTAAATGATGGATGGACAGAAAAGAGGAACAAATGGAGAAGAAGGAATGTGCAAACAGTCGTACAGGATGATGTCGGAAACATGGATCTGTTTAGAATATAATATGATAAAACATACTATAATATGATAAAACATACTATAATATGATATGATATACTATAATATGATAAAACATACTATAATATGATATGATATACTATAATATGATAAAACATACTATAATATGATAAAACATACTATAATATGATAAAACATACTATAATATGATAAAACATACTATAATATGATAAAACATACTATAATATGATAAAACATACTATAATATGATATGATATACTATAATATGATAAAACATACTATAATATGATAAAACATACTATAATATGATAAAACATACTATAATATGATAAAACATACTATAATATGATAAAACATACTATAATATGATAAAACATACTATAATATGATATGATATACTATAATATGATAAAACATACTATAATATGATAAAACATACTATAATATGATAAAACATACTATAATATGATATGATATACTATAATATGATAAAACATACTATAATATGATAAAATACTATAATATGATAAAACATGACTATAATATGATAAAACTATGACTATAATATGACTAAGAACATACTATACATATGGATAAAACATGACTCTATAATTGACTAAAGACATACTAGAATATGGATAAACATTGACTATAGACTATGACTATGACTATGCCGGTCTAGACTATGGGACTTGACTAATATGGACTGTGACTATGACTATGCGTATAGACTATGGACTTGACTATGACTATAATCTAACAGCAACAATTAAGGACCCGGTTATTAACGGGGAAATCAAAGACAGACTCTGGACTTGCCGGTCTAGACTCGGGACTTGACTCTGGACTTGCCGGTCTAGACTTGGGACTTGACTCTGGACTTGCCGGTCTAGACTTGGGACTTGACTCTGGACTTGACTCTGGACTTGCCGGTCTAGACTTGGGACTTGACTCTGGACTTGACTCTGGACTTGCCGGTCTAGACTTGGGACTTGACTCTGGACTTGCCGGTCTAGACTTGGGACTTGACTCTGGACTTGACTCTGGACTTGCCGGTCTAGACTTGGGACTTGACTCTGGACTTGCCGGTCTAGACTTGGGACTTGACTCTGGACTTGACTCTGGACTTGCCGGTCTAGACTTGGGACTTGACTCTGGACTTGAGTCTGGATTTGCCGGTCTAGACTTGGGACTTGACTCTGGACTTGACTCTGGACTTGCCGGTCTAGACTTGGGACTTGACTGGCCCAGTCCTCACAACCTGGTAAAGTCCTCACTGTGGTGGGTTAACCTCGGACCTCACAAGAACACACACACACACACTCGTGTCAGGTTTTGTTGCTCTGGTGGACAAAGTGCAACCTCTCATTCACTGTCAGCTTCTCTCTCTCTCTCTCTCTCTCTCTTTTTACACACTTGATGTCTCTTTTGTGACTTATTTACACACACACACACACACACACACACACACACACACACACACACTCCTGTGAAGGGAGGGGGTAAAGTTCGGCTCAGCCAGGAGGAGAGAGAGATCACCGTCATGCCGCGGTGGAAGACGGACGAACGGGACGACGACGCCGCCGGGGTGAGTGGTCGACACACACACACACACACACACACACACACACACACACACACACACACACACACACACAAGTTAGCGTTAGATGAACTCTGATAAAAGGCCAACTATTAATAGAACTAAAGTGTGTCGTTGTCGGTGGTTCTAGTCCAAAGTCAAAATATAAGTTGTTATGAAGTGAACTGTGTTTCCGGTGTTTATGTATTTATATCTTATATATCTAAATATTTATATATGTTTCTGTTCTAGATGAAGGCCTCCTGCTGTTCTTCTTGTATCCGTCTGAAGGACCGATGTCCTCGTCCACGCGGACTCCTCAACCTGCTCATCACCAAAGGTAACACACACTCAGATGGAATCACCCCCTCAGACCCTCAAGGTGGCGCCATAACAGCGTGTGTGTGTGTGTGTGTGTGTGTGTGTGCGCAGTGTGTCTGTTCGCTCTGCTGTTCGGTGTCGTCTGGTCCATCACAGGAAGTGAGTGTCTGCCGGGCGGAAACCTGTTCGGCATCGTGGTCCTCTTCATCTGCTCCGTGCTCGGAGGGAAGCTGGTGGGGATGATCCAACTGCCCACCCTGCCCCCCTTCCCACCACTACTTGGTACGACCCAGCTGCCCCCCCCGAAAATGATTTATGCATATATTTATAAATACTTATCAATATCTCAATGTGTTGCAGGTATGCTGCTGGCCGGTCTGCTGTTACGCAACGTTCCCTACGTGACGGACGCCGTCTACATCGACCCTCACTGGTCCTCGGCTCTGAGGAACGTCGCCCTGGCAATCATCCTGACCCGAGCTGGGCTGGGCCTCGACCCCTCGGTGAGCGTGCACACACACACACACACACACATACGCGCGGTGTACACACTTGATGACGGCATGTGTTCCTGCAGGCGTTGAGCCGTCTGAAGGCGGTGTGTGTTCGTGTGGCGGTCGGCCCCTGTGTGGTGGAGGCCTGCGTCGTCGCCGTGGTTTCTCACTTCCTGTTGGGTCTACCCTGGGTGTGGGGCTTCATACTGGGGTAACACACACACACACACACCACTATAAACACATGGAAACCACAGCTCCTATCGCTGAGATTGTAACGAGGGTGTGGTTGCAGCTTCGTGCTGGCGGCAGTGTCTCCGGCCGTCGTGGTTCCCTCCATGTTGCTCCTGCAGAGGGAAGGATACGGAGTGGAGAAGGTAAACCCATCAGGTGATCATGGGCGGTTCTGCCGCCTGCCACTAGGGGGAGTCGGTGGACAGCTTTAATATCTGGAACCGACACTATTCACTCTTAAACCTCTTCTCTGTCTACTAGAACCTCCAAATGATGCCTATAACCAATAATCAGTCACAACTACAACCCACCCTATAAGACTCCTCGAACCTCAATGAAAATCAGAACATCCTACACCCCCACTAGAACCTTCACAGTGGTCACAAGGACCTTTTAAAGGACCTTTTCAATGACCACTAGCACCTCTTCTGTAGTCACAAGAACCTCCTGGAGGGCACCAACAACACAGAAAACCTACTCAGGGAACTCTAGAATCTCCTCTGTGATCATAAGAACCTCATACTTTCCTCTTACCTCTAAAATATCCTCAATGTAACGAGTCATGACCAAAAACATCCTGAAGGACCCACTAGACCCTCTCAAGGATCACCAGAACCACCAATAGGACCCCAAGAACGTATTCATTGTAGTTATGTGGTATACCATTGATGTTCTAGTGACGTTCTGCGTTGTCGTTCAGGGGATCCCGACCCTGCTGATGGCTGCTGGGAGTTTTGATGATATTCTGGCCATAACGGGGTTCTCGACCTGCCTGGGAATCGCCTTCTCCACAGGTCCGTACAGGGGAATGGTGTATATTACTCTCTTTGATTCTGTATAACACGATGGGTACGTCCTGCAGGTTCCACATGGATGAACATCCTGAAGGGTCTGCTGGAGGTGGCGGGAGGGGTCATAGCCGGGCTGATCCTGGGTCTGTTCTTGTGCTGCATCCCCAGTATAGACCAGGTGAGGGCGCGGCCCAATATTGTTGAATGCTATCTGAAATCAAATTTACTTTAAAAGTACACTGTCTCCAGGAGGACCTGGTGTTGACGAGGACTCTCTTGGTTTTGGGTCTCTCCATATTTTCGGTCTTCTTCAGTCATGTCGTGGGTTTTGCCGGAGCCGGTGGCCTCTGTACGCTGGTGCTGGCCTTTCTGGCTGCTCTGGGCTGGAAGGCCGACAAGGTAACAACCGGATCATTTGAATCTGGATTAAACTACCTGGATTCTGATGTGTGTTTAATCTGGACTGGTATCTTTACATCCAGGCCCCGGTGGCGGCCATGGTGGGGCGGTCATGGGATGTGTTCCAGCCCCTCCTCTTTGGCTTAATTGGAACGGAGATCACCATAGCAACGCTCAGCCCCAGCACCGTGGGTAAGAACCATGCTCAAAACAAACGCTGGCATATCAATTGGACCTGGTTTGGGGAACAAGGGACAAGTGTTTACCTGATCCTCTGTGTTCAGGTCTAGGTCTGGCCTGCATCAGTATCGGTCTGGTGATCCGTCTGCTGGTCACCTTCCTGCTGGTCCACTACGCAGGTTTCAACCTGAAGGAGAAACTCTTCATCGCTGTGGCCTGGCTGCCCAAAGCCACCGTACAGGTACAACATCATAGGACCTCCTATTGGACCCCTAGAATCAGCTGCAAGACTCTCTGTTACTAGAAACCTACGATCCATACGTGGGTTTGTTCAAGCGTCCGATGTGTTTGTGTGCCAGGCTGCGATCGGCTCCAAGGCGCTGGACTTGGCCCGGGAGACGGAGGACAAGACCTTAATTAAGTTTGGTTTGGACGTGCTAACGTTAGCCGTGTTAGCCATCCTGACCACGGCTCCCATCGGAGCGCTGGGTATCGGACTGGCGGGACCACGCCTCCTGGCCCGACAGGTCAAAGGTCAGCACATATACACCACACACACCGATGGTTGCGTCTCTTTTCTTGTGAGGACATAATGCAACCTTCAAACAGTGCTTTGAAAGTTGTTCATTACTGATGATGTCCATGTGAGTTGTTACATTATTCATATTTTATTTCTATTTGTCATATTTATGAAATCAAAACAAACAAATGAAAAAAATTGTATTTAAGATTTATGTGAATTTAAAAAAAGGAAACAAAAACTTGAAGGACTATACATTTTTATATTCCATTAATACAATTATTTCTCATTTTGCCCCTTATTATTATGTATTCAATACATTCATCGTATTTCATCATATTTTTACTGATATTTTTTATCTTAATCTCAGCAGATGAGACGGAAGGCGGAGCCACGACTCCAAGCAGCACTGGAATTGGTCGAGAAAAAGACAGCGTGACCTTTGAGAGCAAACTATGAGGCCTCTGATTGGACGTACAAAAACAGCTATGTTTAAGTTAAACCCTTAAGGTGCCAATATGTTGTTTTTTGACGAGTTAGCTCGCTAATGTAAACATAGCATACGACTATTTAGTGATTCCGACCAAAGCAAAATTCATTATTTGTTACACTTTGCTTCGTGTTCACGTTATTCATCCGTTTTTTTGTTCTTCTATGATTGTGTGTTGTGTAGGTCGAGTGCACGTGAGGGAATTCATCATTTTAGGATTAGCCGTTCCTTTAGCTAGGGTGGCTAGCCGACATTTTTGGGCTGGGTCAAGAAGCCCGAGCTTATCTGAAGTTTGTTTGTAGCTCTTTGGAACTTGAATTCGGAACTCGGCCGAACTTGAAGGAGTTAGCGTGGACTTGGTTTGTCCGTTCTGGGTACGTTATTATCACGATACAATCTTCTGGCAGTTTTAAACATTTCGCAATTTTTCGTTTTGTGATCCTCTGTCAAGCAGACTGAATGACCGACACTCCGTTTGTGTTTTTGGTCAACTTCCTGCACACCAGAACAAAAACTCAGCACCCTCTAGTGGACGAAAGAAGCAATTGTTACCAAAAGGGTTCAATTGTTTGCAATATTAATAGGTTATATAATATACATTATTGCCACGACTCATTCTAAGGTGTCAAACAGACAATGACCAGAGAAAACATATTTTTTATGTTCCTATTTCTGCCAACGAATGCTACATTTTATTCCTTGAATAAGATGAATGTTTCTAACAATTATTGTAAGAGTGATGGATTTCCACGTGTCTTTTATAGAAAAGCTCAATAAATATTTACCTTTACAATACGATCACAATTTCATCTAATTTATTAATGATTAACGTTGACGTTCTGGCTGTGGTTCTTTTTCTTTAAAAGGTCAGTAAACCTGTGACAGAATGTTAAATAATAAGATCCAACAAGTAGACGTCCGCCTGTCAGACCAACAATGACTGTTTCCTGGTTTCTGTGCTATGAGTGTATTATCACACCTCAGACCACACAGAGTCGGACAGAAACCCTCTTCAGGGCCCCTCAAGAGCGTTCGTCCTCCTCCACGTTGCAACGCTAACGTTAACCCTGCCACCAGGTTTCATTAAAAATACAGCCAGTAGTTTCCCATCGTCCTGTTGAGAAAATAAACAAACTGAAAACATGAGCTCCTTCGGGTGGTCTGGTGTTAGGAATCCATGAAGTAAAGAATGACACCATAGGTCGCTTTACTTGTTAAAAGTTAGTACAACGTACAAGAACTACAGAACTTAAATTCACGATTTATTCACTTATCACTTATTCTCAGGTTCTGCCTTAAACTGCTGCCACCAGGGGGCGACTCCTCTCTGGTTGTATAGAAGTCTATGAGAAAATGGTCCTACTTCTCTCTGCTGGCCACCAGGGGGCGACTCCTCTCTGGTTGTATAGAAGTCTATGAGAAAATGGTCCTACTTCTCTCTGCTGGCCACCAGGGGGCGACTCCTCTCTGGTTGTATAGAAGTCTATGAGAAAATGGTCCTACTTCTCTCTGCTGGCCACCAGGGGGCGACTCCTCTCTGGTTGTATAGAAGTCTATGAGAAAATGGTCCTACTTCTCTCTGCTGGCCACCAGGGGGCGACTCCTCTCTGGTTGTATAGAAGTCTATGAGAAAATGGTCCTGCTTCTCTCTGCTGGCCACCAGGGGGCGACTCCTCTCTGGTTGTATAGAAGTCTATGAGAAAATGGTCCTACTTCTCTCTGCTGGCCACCAGGGGGCGACTCCTCTCTGGTTGTATAGAAGTCTATGAGAAAATGGTCCTACTTCTCTCTGCTGGCCACCAGGGGGCGACTCCTCTCTGGTTGTATAGAAGTCTATGAGAAAATGGTCCTACTTCTCTCTGCTGGCCACCAGGGGGCGACTCCTCTCTGGTTGTATAGAAGTCTATGAGAAAATGGTCCTACTTCTCTCTGCTGGCCACCAGGGGGCGACTCCTCTCTGGTTGTATAGAAGTCTATGAGAAAATGGT
This sequence comes from Chelidonichthys spinosus, assembly GCA_029853015.1. Classification (NCBI taxonomy): domain Eukaryota; kingdom Metazoa; phylum Chordata; class Actinopteri; order Perciformes; family Triglidae; genus Chelidonichthys; species Chelidonichthys spinosus. The sequence goes on along the minus strand of CM056843.1, from coordinate 15,777,538 downwards.
CCTACTTCTCTCTGCTGACCACCAGGGGGCGACTCCTCTCTGGTTGTATAGAAGTCTATGAAAAAATGGTCCTACCAGACTCCAGAGAAGACAGCGCGCCCAGCACAACCTTGTTTTGTGTTCAGACTCAAGAAACCAGATGCAACATGCTAAAAGGTGTTCACCGGACAGAGCAAAAGCTAGCTGTCTCCAGGGTTTATGCTAAGCTAACTGGCTGTTAAGTGAAGTGGTATCAGTTTTTTTGGCCAAAATGTGGAACTTGTCCTGGAGTTTGTAAAGTAAGTAATGTTTGTGAAGTATATCCGACTATCAGGTTTTTAAGGAGTTCATCCAGAGGTTTATCTGTTACTGCAGCCTTCCGTTCATGAGGTGATCTTTTTAATGAGACAAACAGGAAGTGAGCTTCGTCTCTTTGTGACCAGAAGCCCGTATATATGTCACGATACCCAAACACCTGCAATGAGACGAAAACACAGCCATGACAAAGGAAGTGAGTTGATGATGGTTTGTCCTCCGCCGTCTCGCCGCCTCCTACTCTCGCTGTGGTTTTATATTTAACAGGATGTTCTCGCCACATTGCCACCTTTCAGGTTGGTCAACCTGCAGACACCATGACAGCAATGTTGCTGTTCCTCTGTAAGTAGAAAAACTGGTCAAATTGACGCATTTATTTGTGCATCATGAACAAAGGAAATGAAGAATTAATATTGTGATCTTTGAGTGTGTGACTGTTGTTTCAGTGTTGCTGAGCGTCTGCCAGACGTCCGTCCTCAGTCGTGGTAAGTTTACTCTAAAATCAACAAAACCCCCAAACAGCTGGAAACCAACGTAATGGTGATGGCAATTGTCCCGTTAGCTTGATTTTCCAGATTTCTGTGGTCGGGACGCCGTGTGACAGAAAATTAAATCTGTCTCAAGTGTGTTTCGAGTGTTCGGTTGTCACCTCTGATTTGTGAAAAATCAAGATGGCAAGAGGCAGGGACGTCACTAGGATTCAAAGACTTTTAACTTTTATGTTTCCTTTGATTTTTGCTGACGATACTAATTTATTTCTCTCACATACTGATTTATCTGTACTTATGGACAAAGCTAATAATGATCTAGATAATATTTCCAAATGGTTTAAATTAAATAAATTATCTCTCAATGCTAAAAAATCAAATTTTATTATATTTACTTCAAAAAATAAAAAATACCGTATTCCTAATACTTTGTCCATAGGAAATAATCAAATTATTCAGGTTTCTTCAACTAACTTCCTTGGAGTTTTTATTGATCAACATTTAAGTTGGAAGAGTCATATTCACTTTGTTTGTAACAAAATATCAAAATCTATTGGAATCATTTGTAAATTTCGAAGTTTGGTTCATCAAAAATGTCTCCTAACTATATTATAGTTTAATCTATCCATATCTAACATATTGTTACATAATCTGGGGAGCTATATACCCTACCTATCTCCATAAACTTTATATATTACAAAAACGATTCTGCAGAATTGCTACATACAGTGACTGGTCTGCTCACTCAGCCCCCTTGTTCAAACAACTGAATATCTTATCAGTTTTTAACTTAAAACAATATCTAACTTGCATATTTATTTTCAAAAATATATTTCAGCCTCAACAGTTTTCTTTGCCCTGCAAAGCATTTTTTAAGTTAAACAGTGACATACACAAACTCAATACAAGACAGGCTAATTGGTTACACCTCCCCAAGTTCCGTACTGAACTCTGTCGATTTTCCATAAGATACAGAGGGGCAGAACTATGGAACAGATATATTTATATTTCAACCCAGTCTACCTCAATAAATCAATTCAAACATAAGCTAAGATCATTCTTGATGAACCTGACTTGATTTATGGTATTTATGCTTAAGTTCACATGTTTTCATACATACATTTTTTCTTTCTTTCATTTTATCTTATTTGTATATTGATTTTATGGTCTAAATTACTTTAGGGCTACTGGTTATTTTGTGGATTCATTATCATTGTTATTGTTTTATCATTATTTTTGTTATTATTATTATTATTATTATTGTTGTTATTATGGTTATTTTTTCTATCATTTTTATTTATGAGTTGACGTGGATTATTTTTAAGAAGGTGAGATTCAATAAACCCCACCGGGTTTCTCTGATCTCACCTGCACAATTCTGTTTATTTGTGATGTAAATTATATTTGCTTTTTAGTGCAAATAAATAAATAAAAAAATTTAAAAAAAGACGAGGAGAAACATCTTTGTAGTTCTGTATTAGAACTACAACCAGTGAAGAAATCCAGCTGGTAACAAGTTAAAAGCAACAGTCTTCTTCCAGAGTTACTGTCATGATCACGTTTAGACACAACCAGTTACTGTCCTGTAGATTAGTCCACCTAACAACAATCACCATTTTGTTTTTTTACTTCGGTTCGTGTTCTCTCCCTGCTAGCCTCCTGTACGATCACGTCCAGCCAGACTCAGTACTTCGAGTACGAGACCATCCCTCTGATCTGTGAGCAGGCGAGCGCCGGTGAATGGACGGTGTGGAGATACACGACAAAACGGTCAGTTTGCCACCGAAACACCACGTCCACCGCTGGCCTGGTGGTGAGTTCAAGGACTCGCCGACGTCCTTGAACATTTCCACCTGTAATGTTTATTTCGGCTCCCCCAGTCTGAAGCTGTCCCGTTGTGGAGTGGGCTGGGGCAACTTGACCTCCTCCACCTGTTACATCGACCGGGTCAAGCTGCCGGACATCGGCGTGTACTGGTGTGAATCCAAACACCGAGAAAGCAGCAACGTCCTCAACATCACCGCCACCGGTAACGACTTCCTGATGTAGCACCACTCTATTGTAGTGTTTGATCAAACCAATCATAATACCAATCCCCGACCAATCACCAGCCAACACACACCTCATCAATGCACCTGGTTTGTCCTTCCTTTGCTCAGGTGGATCGGTGATCCTGCAGAGTCCGGTCCTCCCGGTGGTGGAGGGGCAAAACGTCACTCTGTCCTGTGAGACAAGGACGACCTCTGACCTCGCAGCTGATTTCTACAGAAATGACTCCCTCATTGGACGAGGGCCCAGAGGTCACATGACTGTCCACCGCTTCTCCCAGTCAGATGAGGGTCCCTACAAATGTAAAATCGGCAAAGAAGAGTCTCCGACCAGCTGGCTGCTGATGAAAGGTCAGGGGTCAGGGTCCTATTGGCTTGTTTGTTTCATGTCAACCACTTTGTGTTGCTCTGTTGTTCAAAGGTGTGACACAATTTAATTGCCTCGCCTTCACCCAACGTTACTCTACTTTATGAACTTTGACCCATAGACCATTCCTCTATCAATCAATCAACTTTATTTGTATGGCACTTTTCATAATTAAAGTAGCACAAAGTGTCTTACAGAAAATAAAAGAAAAACAAAAATGAAGAACAAGGAAACACCATAAAAACCCAGACGTTCCCCCCCCCCACAAATATACACACAGAGATACACCAAGACATACACACTCACACACATACGTAGTCATACTCACAGACATTCACACAACCACACACCCACACAACCACACACATACACTAGCTGTTGCTGAGGAGACATGGCTGGGCACCGAGACCTGAGGTGAGGAAGAAGCTACCTTGGGGGGGCCGTACACACCGAGGGGAAAGGGGGCGCTGCCACAGGGGACCACCCCAGCCCAGGCAGACAGGAGGCTCCACACCACGGTGTAGAGCTCTCCAGCCGCCCGGGCCAGGGCTGTCCACGGGACAGCACCCCCAGCGGTGGACCAGAAACAACTCCCGGTGTGGTAGGCCCCCAGGAGGAAAATCGAGGGGCTAAAACAGTCAAATAAGATAAAAGGTAGAAGCTACAAACTCAGGGAATAAAAACAGTAAAATGTATAAAATTAGTAAAATAGACCCAATAAATAAAACAAATAGAAGAAATAAAAATTAAAAAATAAAACAATAAGACAGGATAAGCTGAAATAAATAATAATGTTTAAAAAATGAATAATAATAAAAAATGTAAGAAGCATAAAAGAAATGAGAAAACATGTCAGTTAAAAGCCTGATTGAAAAGGTGGGTCTTGAGCCACTCTACAATGGTTGCCATGGCGACTCACTGGAGTTCAGCAGTAACGTTAGGAAGCGTAGAGTCCGCACTCTTATCACACCTTGTTCAGCTTATTTTCTGTAACAAGTGCAAAATTAAAGCAGAGGAATTGGCTAGCTGGCTAGCTAACTAGCAGACAGCTGACTAGTTGACAAGTCAGCTAGCTAACTAGCAGACAGCTGACTAGTTGACAAGTCAGCTAGCTAACTAGCAGACAGCTGACTTGTTAGCGAGCTAATTAGCCAGTCATCAATCAACAGGGAAAGGATAAGCTAACTAGCGCACAGCCGGCTCATTAGCTTGGTAATTCCACCATGCCTAAGTGCTACAGTGGCAGAAAATGAGCCGACTCACTCCCCTCCGTTCTGGAGAGGGACGAGCTAGCTAGCTCACTTAGCTAGCTCACTAACTAGCCAGATATCAGTTTCCATTTCTATGACTTTGACCTTTTCCTCTTGACTGATGCCGACCTGGTTGTGTTCCTCCCCCCCCCACCAGCTGATAATGAGCCGGTCTCACTCATGGCGTCTCCCGACTCGTCTCAGCTGTTCCAGTATCAGAACATGTCTCTGAGTTGCAGCGGCAACGCCAGCTTTCGCGGGTGGAAGGTCATCCGGTCAACGACCCCCACCCGCGACATCACGGCCAGGACCAAAATGTCCGCCTGTGGGGCAGGATGGGGGACGCCGACCACCGCCGGCTGCCAACTCGGGTCGGCCAAGCAGACGGACAACGCCATCTACTGGTGTGAGTCTCCGGCGAGGCAGCGGAGCAACTCCATCAACATCACAGTGCACAGTAGGAGCAACTAGAGATTTACATTATCCTTTCTCTTTTCTGGACTCTTCAAAGATAGATGTTTTGGAATTATTTTTTAAATTGCATTATATTTCTCCTTCATACACACTTCCACGTGTCTCCAGGTACGCCGGTGATCCTGCAGACTCCAGTCCTCCCTGTGATGGAGGGTCATGAGGTCGAGCTGGCCTGTAAGACTAACAGGTCCTCCAGCCTCCCAGCTGATTTCTATAAAGATGGCTCCTTGGTCAGTGCTGAGCCTACAGGTCACATGACCATCCACCAGGTTTCCAAGTCTGACGAAGGCCTCTACACGTGTACCGTCGGTGGCAGCGGTGAATCTCCACCCAGCTGGCTGTTTGTCACAGGTGAGGAAGTGCTGAGTCAGCAGCTACGTTTCTAATTCCTTCATGAATATCGGAGCGTTCGGCGACTGTTTAAACCCTTTGAGATCACATCCCCCTCGTCATTTTCTTTTCTTCAGCTCGTACCAACCACTTTCAACCAATAATATTATGACATCCATCGATCGGAGCTGGAGAAGGTCGAGAGCTAATCTTTACAACCATCAAATCAAATTCCTCCCAACGTAATGAATGAAAAAGTTACCTTCCTTATCGTGCCAAAAAAAGCACCAAAAAGCAGAGGTTAGGAGCCGAACCGTGAACTTGGCGGAAACCTCCAGTTCTGCGAAGTGAAGCCAAACACCGAAGTGCCTTAAGCTTGCATTCTCTCTGCTGGCCATCAGGGTGCGACTCCTCTGGCTATACTATATATATATATATATATATATATATATATATATATATATTATATAGGCAATCAGTTAAACACGTCAATTTGATTAATTAATTACACTGCAAATTAACGCATTATAAAAATTAACGCAATTAATTCTGAGGTTCTGAGTTGCAAGTCAATACGTGAGCATTTTAAATTTGGCCCATTGAATACGGGTCGTAGGCTACTTGGCAGTGGCACGTCAAGGTAGCACTAGCACCCTCTATGCTAGCACCGAGGAACTTGTCCGGACGTGTTCGTCACTTCCCACCTGCGTCGGGAGTGAGGCGAGCACATCGTTGAGGGCCTTTGAATGACAAGTTTATTTATAAAAAGAACGATGACGGGACTATCAACAAGAATGAGGTGATTTGTAGCTTTTGTAAAAAAGAATTCTCCTATCACCGAAGCTGCTCCAGCTTGACTTATCATTTAAACGCTAAACACGTCGGTACAAGTTCCACGGTTAGTTAGTTAAAGTTGTCTGTTGTCAGATCCTCTAACGTTAGCTTGGGGTGAGTTTTTGATTTGAGGAGTTGATACTGTAACCCCAGATCCTCTTTTGGGTTTGATAATTGGTTTGCTGGGATGTGCTTGGCCATTTTCTTTTAAATTTCATTAATGAAACACACTTCAATAATAAAAATGTGGATTTCAAATCTTCTCTTCTTAGTGTATTCAATTGATTAATCATGCAATACAATTTTGTAATGTCTTAGAATTCGAATACTTTATTTGGGTACCTTTAGCAGATATGAGATTAAAATGCAACTAATTCGATTAATTAATTACAAATCCTGTAATTAATTAGATTATTTTTTTTAAATCGCCTGACAGCCCAAATATATATGGCTGTAGATATTCACCTGACCAGGTGTGTTTTTTCATTTTTCTAGAACTTCGGAGCGTGGCCGACTCCTCCATGTCTGTGGTGAGAGTGATGTGCCACCTGGTGGTCTTCTGCCCATACTGCATCTCCACCGTCCTCTTGGTGAGAATGTATCGCCACAGGCCTGCAGGTAACACCGACCTTCTGATCATAGATCTTGTCATAGCAACCATAGTAGTTATTTGAATAAATCAATCGGTAAATGTCTGACATCACAACGTGCTTCATTTTGATCAAATTCACTCGGGCAGGAAGGAAGCGGCGCGTTTCCATGGCGACGCCTCCACCCGGCGAGGATGATGAGGAACCGTACGATGACATCACCACCGAGCATCATTTCTGAACTTGTTTGTTTTGTTTTGATTTATTTGTACATGTGTTGTTTTAGTGCTTTTCTGTTATTTTGTTTTGTCAATAAAGCAAGAAAAGAATCAATCAACGGGGAAAGGATAAGCTAACTAGCGCACAGCCGGCTCATTAGCTTGGTAATTCCACCATGCCTAAGTGCTACAGTGGCAGAAAATGAGCCGACTCACTCCCCTCCGTTCTGGAGAGGGACGAGCTAGCTAGCTTCTCACTAACTAGCCAGATATCAGTTGGCCAGTTTCCATTTCTATGACTTTGACATTGTCCTCTTGACTGATGTTGATCTGGTCGTGTCCCCCCCACCAGCCGATAATGAGCCGGTCTCACTCATGGCGTCTCCCGACCCGTCTCAGCTGTTCCAGTATCAGAACATGTCTCTGAGTTGCAGCGGCAACGCCAGCTTTCGCGGGTGGAAGGTCATCCGGTCAACGACCCGGTGTGTTTTAGTGCTTTTCTGTTATTTTATTTTGTCAATAAAGTAAGAAAAGAAAAGTGTCCTGGTCCGTCTGAATAGTTTAAGTAATAATTTAGTAATTGCTTTTGATTTGTTAAGTTTGTGTAGCATTTCAGAAATAGAATATAATATTCATCACTATGTTTTATATCCCATTACTTAGTTCCTTAATCCTGCACAGTACTGAGACTAAACTGTAGGTTGTTAAATAACAAAGCATCATAAATGACTAGGGGGACCCCTAGTGGTAGAATCAGGAACAACACCATCATTCCAAACCCTTTTGAGTGAAATAGATTGTATTCACATATTATTATTTAAATCCTATAAAATGTTGGCTTTTACTTTTACATAAAATTCAAGCTTTTATTTTATTTTAAAATTGTATTTATAATTCAGTCTCACTGGGTTTTGAAACGACTCTAAATGTCCCGTAGGTGTGAATGGTTGTCTGTCTCTACATGTCTCCCTGTGATAGACTGGTTACCTGTCTGTCTCTACATGTCTCCCTGTGATAGACTGGTTACCTGTCTGTCTCTACATGTCTCCCTGTGATAGACTGGTTACCTGTCTGTCTCTACATGTCAGCCCTGTGATAGACTGGTTACCTGTCTGTCTCTACATGTCTCCCTGTGATAGACTGGTTACCTGTCTGTCTCTACATGTCTCCCTGTGATAGACTGGTTACCTGTCTGTCTCTACATGTCTCCCTGTGATAGACTGGTTACCTGTCTGTCTCTACATGTCTCCCTGTGATAGACTAGTTACCTGTCTGTCTCTACATGTCTCCCTGTGATAGACTGGTTACCTGTCTGTCTCTACCTGTGATAGACTGGTTACCTGTCTGTCTCTACATGTCTCCCTGTGATAGACTGGTTGCCTGTCTGTCTCTACATGTCTCCCTGTGATAGACTGGTTACCTGTCTGTCTCTACATGTCTCCCTGTGATAGACTGGTTACATGTCTGTCTCTACATGTCTCCCTGTGATAGACTGGTTACCTGTCTGTCTCTACATGTCTCCCTGTGATAGACTGGTTACCTGTCTGTCTCTACATGTCTCCCTGTGATAGACCGGTTACCTGTCTGTCTCTACATGTCAGCCCTGTGATAGACTGGTTACCTGTCTGTCTCTACATGTCTCCCTGTGATAGACTGGTTACCTGTCTGTCTCTACATGTCAGCCCTGTGATAGACTGGTTACCTGTCTGTCTCTACATGTCTCCCTGTGATAGACTGGTTACCTGTCTGTCTCTACATGTCTCCCTGTGATAGACTGGTTACCTGTCTGTCTCTACATGTCTCCCTGTGATAGACTGGTTACCTGTCTGTCTCTACATGTCTCCCTGGGATAGACTGGTTACCTGTCTGTCTCTACATGTCTCCCTGTGATAGACTGGTTACCTGTCTGTCTCTACATGTCTCCCTGTGATAGACTGGTTACCTGTCTGTCTCTACATGTCTCCCTGTGATAGACTGGTTACCTGTCTGTCTCTACATGTCTCCCTGTGATAGACTGGTTACCTGTCTGTCTCTACATGTCTCCCTGTGATAGACTGGTTACCTGTCTGTCTCTACATGTCTCCTGTGATAGACTGGTTACCTGTCTGTCTCTACATGTCAGCCCTGTGATAGACTGGTTACCTGTCTGTCTCTACATGTCTCCTGTGATAGACTGGTTACCTGTCTGTCTCTACATGTCTCCCTGTGATAGACTGGTTACCTGTCTGTCTCTACATGTCTCCCTGTGATAGACTGGTTACCTGTCCAGAGTGTACCCTGCCTTCGCCCAATGACAGCTGGGATCGGCTCCAGCCCCCCCACGACCCTGAATACAGGATAAGCGGTAGACGATGGATGGATGGATGGGTTTTGAAACATATTTCTTTAAGGGTGACGAAGACGTAGAAGTTAACATCCAGCGTCCACGATCGGTGCTACATTTTTGCATCCTCGGCTTCTGTAGAAAAGGCCCCAGAGTTATTACGTATTGTTGCTGTTATGCGTCAGGTATGTTGTATGTTGATTGCTGTGTGGGTGGAGTCTCTGCGGAGCTTGTGCGTACTCGACCGCAAGCAGCGGAGCGGCAGGGGAGCGAGCCGTTAAGACGGGTCATCGGTTCGTGTTATGGCGACTGTCTGTGCGTGAATGACGCATGTACATTTACATGTATACATGCATGTAAGTATGCATATGAGTGTGTTGGATGTGCGTTGCTGTATTATCAGATGTTTGGGCCGTATGACGCGGAGCTTTAACGCTCGTCGCGCCGTAGCCGTACTATATGCTAGTTACGACCGCTAGCTTACTCTCCGCCCGAGTGTATTGAATGTCACGTGATACGCCCGTGTTTAACGATCGTTATTATGTCGGTTATTTCAGCGTAACGTTGCATAGAGTGTTGTGTTGATCTGCTGCTGGTTAGTTAATGTATTTTCAGAGCTGTAATGTGTTTATGTTCCTGTTATTCTAGGTTTATTTGGATCTGAGCTAAGTGGTTTGATTTATTACTGCTGATTTATTCATTCTTTTGTATATTTGTCATTTATGTTTAGAACCACAGAACAAATCGCCTGTATCGGGGCGTACCCACCAAACATCGCGCGACAAGATTACATGTAAAGTCAATGCAAAGACGCGATTAGACGCTTCATCGCGCCGGGCGACGCGATGGACGCGATGGACGCGATGGACGCGAAAAATCGCGCCATCGCTCGAGTTGAAATAATTGAACTTTTGCGGCGAATTCGCGTGAAGACGCGCCGCGACAGCCTATCAGCGTTGAGATCGTCACCGACGTGCTGACGTACGGACGTCCTGGTGTTCCCTCGCTTTTTGCCACAATATTTATATATTATATTATATTATATATTGCCCATAATCAAAGTTGGGGGGCGCACGCACGCACACACACACACGCACACACACACACACACACACACACACATACATACATACATACATACATACACACACACACACACACACACACACACACACATATCAATCCCAGCTCTTTCACACACAGAGATCTTTTTTTTTTTGCGATTGTTTATCACTGGGGCTTATGGCCGGCTATGAAGCACCAGTTCTGGGCAGAGCAGCAGCTAAACCTCCCGGTCCTGTACCCTGGTTAGCAGGTCTTCAAACTGGGCAACAGTCAGCCTGAAGTACCGCTGGAACCGGCCGTCGTCCAGGCGCAACTCCTGCAGGAGACGGTGGAACTCGCCGAGCTCACGCCGCCTCCGTAGGGTAGCATGCACCCAGAACCGACGTCGGCGCCTAGCCCGCAGACGAAGCTGGGAACTTCTCCAGAGTAGATACAGTGCAGCGATGGTGGTTATCTCAGCCATGATCGACGAGAGAATTAAATGGCAGAAGAAATGTTGTTGTTTAAGTGGGCTCGTCGCGCGACGCGATGCCGCGATGAGGCGTTTTTTGGCATATTGGACCGGCGTCAAAAACTGGAGCGTCTAGCGCGACGCGATTTCATTTGTCGCGCGATTAAATCGCGTTCATCGCGTTTGGTGGGTACGCTCCGTTAGAGGAGAATAAACCAAGATCCAAACATCACCAGCCTCCTCTTTATTGAGTCTCTGGAGATTTGGCTTAAAGTGGTGTCCTGGCCGACACACCGACACGGACTAGTGATACACCAGAACCAGTATGGGGTCTCCACTACAGCTTCTGTCAGCGTTTCTTGGACAGAATCGATGTTTGGCCAGCGGAGAGAATGAAAGTTCGAAGGCACTTCAGCGTTAGCTTCACTTTTCAGAACCGGAGGTTGCCACCTCACGTTTTACTCTACGAGATCTTCAGGACTGTTAATTTTACGTTGTCTCATCACTAGAGAATGGTGAGATATCAGGCAACGCTACTGAACCAAACAAACAAAGCTTTATTGAAAATATTCAGAATGACAAAGATGCGATGTAGAGAGCAGAGTGAATGCAAGTTTGAGGCACTTCATTCTTGGCTTCACTTTTCAGAACCAAAGGTTGCCGCCAGCCGTCTATGAGTGGATAAGAAGAGATGCAGCAGAATAACTTCTCTCAGCCTGAAATATATGAAGCGTATCCATCATTATATATATATATATATATATAATATATATATTATGTATATATGTATATATATATATGTATGTATATATATATATATATATATATATATATATGGACAGCTTCTGTCTCTGATCTCTGCAGCTCAGAAGTGATGCTCGGTGCTGACCGCCATGACGTCATCACAGTCATCAGCCGAGCTCTGCTCGCCATCGTTGGGTGGTGCTGTTGCCACGGAGACGGGAAGGTGATTTCCTGTCAGAGGAGTTTGATAAGCAATATTAAAAGAAGGGTAAGCATGACAAAAAACAGTCAACACTACATAACCGATTGATTGATTGATTGATTGGTTGATTAATTGATGTATTTATTTATTGATTGATTGATTACTAGATTGATTGATTAATTGGTTGATTAATTGACGTATTTATTGATTGATTGATTGATTGATACCTGTGGTTCTCTGTCGATATAAAGACACCATGAGGAGAGTGGAGATGCAGTATGGACAGAACACCACCAGGTGGCAGACCAGTCTGAACACGAGGTGGAGGGGTTCTGAGTCAGGGGGCGGGGCTGACGAAGAGGGCGGGGCCACGGTTGCAGGTTTACCTGCAGACAGAAATCCCACCTCTTCAGGTGAATATCTGGATGAATGAACTGCTGGACTCAAAGACGACCTTTGACCTGCTCACCTGTGACCGTGACCCAGCTGGGCGGAGACTCTCCGTCACCGACGGTACACGTGTAGAGGCCCTCGTCAGACCTGGACACATGCTGGATGGTCATGTGACCTGCAGGCTCAGTCCCGATGAGGGAGCCATCCTTATAGAAACCAGCTGGGAGGTCGGAGGTCGGCTTTGTCCTGCAGGACAGAGTGACCTCATGTCCCTCCATCACAGGGAGGACTGGACTCTGCAGGATCACCGGTCCATCTCAAAACAGACACAGAAGTCCAGCTGACAACGAGACCTTTACTCTGGCGGGACGACTTTTATTTTGGATTGTGTGATCTTACCAGTGATGGTGACGTTGATGGTGTTACTGGTTTCTCCGTCTCCGGACTCACACCAGTAAACTCCACTGTCCAGTAAGACAGTGTGGCTGAGGGTGCAGGAAGAACCAGCAGGTTTCCCCCAGCCACCATCTCCACACTGAGTCCTGGTTTCGTGTCTCGTTGTCCTCCTAAGAATCCATCCAGCTGGACCCCCGTCGTCCTCACAGCTCAGAGAGAAGGAAGTCCAGCTGAAGAACTGGAGGCTGCTGGGACTCGTAGTCAGACGAACTGGAAGAGGAGGATGAAACAAGACCAGGTGAGATCCCGGTGTACCTGGTGTTTTCATCAACATACATATTTCCCAGCATGCATTGCAACAAAACCAATGAAAACGATTAGTTTAATGGAATAGTTTTAATTGCTCATGTAGAATTTTTAAAAATAAGATGGTATGATGGTATTTATGAGGACCACTGTAAAATAAAACACAGAGCCGAGAGAGGTGGCTATATTCAGAGAAACTAAAGTTTAGAAAAGTGTTAATTTGGGACTTTATTACAACCGGAACAACCGGATTGGTTGGTTGTGGTAGCTTTCACTTGTCATAGCTGTAATAAACTCACACAGTAAAAAACAAAGTGTCAATTTAACTCTTATAGAGTTGAATTTAACTCCATTTCAGATAACATTTGGTCCCACTCAAAAATAGAGTAAAATTTACTCAATGGCCAGTGTCAAATTTTCAGTGTTAATTCTACTCAATTCAGTGTCAAAATTAACAATGAAATGTGTAAAAATATTTAACACTGAGGTTTGTTCACACTGTTCAGAGTATTATGATAACACTTTATAGAGTTAATTTTCCTCCAAATTTAGTTCTTAAAATGACACTATAATGTATAATAATATTTCATTTTTATTTCTCCACAGTGTTATTTTTAAATTTAGGTGATATGTACTATACTACTGAACTGCTTTGATCTAAACAATAATAAATTAATAATCAAATAGCAAATAAAACACAAACAATTGAGGTTACAGTCACAACTTCCTTTAATGCTCACCAGATGAAGCAATACGGAACAACAAAAAGAGCTGTAAAGAAGGTGACAATAAAGAAGGTGTGGATGCTGCTTCTCGTAGGCCCCTGAGCGAGGAGGTAAGGCTGGCTGCTTTGGCTGATGTTGTTGAGATGCTGCTGTACACTGGTTCCAGCCTAGAATCAAACATCAAACAGCAATATTTAGTCACCAGTCTCTCGCAATAAATCACTGTACATGAAACTGAAGTGATGAAAAGCATATGACAAACAACTGTCCAGCATACTTTTATGAATTTGATGAGGTGTTCCACAGCCTGACTTGCAGACATCTTCCCTGGCCTCTTCCTACCCTGGGCAGATGGTGGCAGGAGATGAAGGAGCAGCAAGATGGCTGACATGTCACTGTCCCAGCCTAAATGGCAACAAACATCAGGTTAGCATTATGATAATGATAGGTTATAATTCATTATATATTATATTGAATGAATGCTGCATTTTGGAGCACAGAGGAAAGGAGACTGGACTTATACCATGCCGATGTATGCTTGAAATATCAATTTCTAAAACGTTAAGTCCTATTTTTATCAACATTGTGTCTCATATTATTAATTTCACACAGTGAGCTGGTCGTTATGGAGAAATAAACCCAGTGTGAATGGAACCGGACACGGACAAGCACAACTTAACAACTGTATTCCTTAGTGAGAGCTAACAGTACAGTAGGCTAACTGGCATGCGCAACTTCACTGTCTTTGTGTCATTTTTTAAGGCACCACTTTGGCCAATTCAGAAAATGGCAAACCGACCAACTGACCGTTTGAGTCGTCGAGTATTGAGGCCACATGTAGGAAGAGGGAGAGGGAGGGGGGCTATGCCGTGGTGTAGCTACTTCTTAGCTTCAAGCTAATTTGCGGTTAGCTTAACGATTAGCTTCAAGTTAATCTGCGGTTAGCTTAACGATTAGCATACTAGTAAACAATAACATAAAACGTTACCATAAGACAGGCAGCATGTCTTTGTGTGTACCAACATTGAGGAAAAAGACATGCAGTTAATTGTGCAGCTTAATTAACGAGAAATGTCGAACTTCTGAACCGCTAGCAAGTTGATAGTTGTATGGGACATGTAGCTACTCGACAGCCATTCAACAGAGGAATGAGCAACATGTCCTCAATCTACATTTATGAACCGATAAAACCGTGTTGAGATGGAAAACAATTATTAATCGTTCATAATGTTACTTACCCGACCTAGGCAGGACTCCAGACTTGACTGCTCCAGAAACCGTCAATGTGCCGCCAGAGTGTTCAAGACGTCACGACCGACTGGCGCGGATTTGTCCTCAGTGGAGTTAAAGTTACACTGCATGTCTGCGGGATTTTACACTGACTTTTAACTCTACTCTCTGTGGAGTTAAAGTTACACTGCATGTCTGCGGGATTTTACACTGACTTTTAACTCTACTCTCTGTGGAGTTAAAGTTACACTGCATGTCTGCGGGATTTTACACTGACTTTTAACTCTACTCTCTGTGGAGTTAAAGTTACACTGCATGTCTGCGGGATTTTACACTGACTTTTAACTCCACTCTTAGAGTGGGTTTACTCTCCATATAGTTGTAAATACTGTTTCTAGGTAAAAATAGGTTGACTCTGAAATATTGACACCCCATTTTTTACTGTGCACAAATTTGCAATTTTGTCACTTTATAAACTTGCAATATTGGCCACTTTATAAACTCGCAAATTTGCTACTTTTAAAAACTCGCAAATTTGCCACTTTAAAAACTTGCGAATTTGCCACTTTATAAACTCGCAAATTTGCCACTTTTAAAAGTTTGCAAATTTGCCACTTTATAAACTTGCGATTTTGCCACTTTTTAAAACTTGCAAATTTGCTATCTTATAAACTCGCAAATATGCCACTTTTTAAAACTTGCTGATTTGCCACTTTTAACAACTTGCAAATGTGCCACTTTTTAAAACTCACATATTTGCTACTTTTTGAAACTTTTTTGCCACTTTTTTCTTTGAATATTGCCCCTCTTTCAGCTCCATTTATTTTGTTTTATTTTCTACAGTCAGCCTTATATACGCCGTCGTACGATGACGACGACTACCCCGACATCTTGTTTACAGTCTATGAAATGACACCATCTTTGATTTCCCCTTGAGGTCCCCTTTGCACTTATTTCCCCTTCCAGCCCCCCGGGGGGTCGAGATGAATCATTTTCAGGTTTGTCGACAATCAACAATGTTTTGAGCGTTTCCTGACCTCGGCCTGTGGAGCAGCTCAGCAGCGAGGCCAGAACTGAAGAGGAAGGACACAACAACAGAGCAGGCTGGTGTTTATATGCAGGATAGAAACAGGATGGTCAAACAGGATGAGCATCGTTGAATTAGATGTCTTCGCATCAAAGACACGACGGTACTTACGGAGCAGACACAGCACCGAGGGTCCATCCATCCTTAACACTCGTGAGATCTACAAGTCGATGAGAACGCTCCGGTGAGACCTGCCCTCTTCCTCTGTGATGGCGTTTGATAGTGTTGTGGTTTTCCTGTCCTCACACCTAGAAAAAAAAGATGGGTTTCATTTAAAAAATCAAGTACTGAGTACAACAACAACACACGCAAGTGAAGAGAAGAAGCGTTGAGATGGAAAAAAGCAAAGACTGATGTCAGGAACCTTTAAAGGACAGTACAAAAATAAATACAAACATGGTTATCTGGAAACCCATCGTTTTGTTTGACAGAACAAGAATATTTAAGCCAATTCTGGAAGAATGACATCGTGTCTAATAAACAATCACAGTCGAAGGGAAGATGTCATCACCTACTTCAGATGTAATATCTTTATCATATTAGGTAAGTTTCATATTCACAAACAAGCTTTGTCTTTATTCTTAATTGAGAGTAAACTTTGTGTCGCTTACATTTTTTAAAAGTATGCCACATTTCTATTTACTTTTATTTCTCTCCTATAATTTATCATATTATATGTGAAATGTATTTGGCCCTGAAAACTCATCTTTTCACTTGTTAAACTTGTTTGTTTTTTCTGTTGTTTTGTTTTTCTGCTGGCTTGCTTTGTTCAAACAAACGTTTAGTTTTGTTTTTTTTTAGCACCCGGAAAAGCGCTATATAAAACGTTTTTATTTTATAATGTATTTTTTTTATTGTTATTACTATTATTATTATTATGTGGTATCTACAACTGAGATTGTGACGGCCCCTGTATGTATGTGTGACTAACATTGTTTACTGCACACCACACATCACCATATTCATGCACCCACACGCACACTACTGATAATACGGATTGAAGCACAGCTCATTCTTTTGTGACTAATTTTTAAGTTAAAATAAAACATGGAATTGCCAGTTGTGTTGCCCTTTTCGGTTCTGTTTGTCATGGCCTAGAGCCAGGTTCGTGACAAAATGCATTGAAAATTAATTGAATTCTAAATGTAAAAAAAAGAAGTTTTAAGTGAAACTCTGCTTTCAACCAGCAGGTGGCGGTAAAACGCCACCAGGCTCCAGGTGAAGCCACTGTATGTGGGGTGGACCAGATTGGGCGTGTGGCCCTGGACCGTGTGGGCGCGGTGTGGGATGCGGCTCGGGGACTGGTGGGCGCGGCCCCCTCTTTAAGTGTCTGCCGCTCCGACCTGTCCGCAGATTCGGACCGCAGCCGCCCGCAGCGGTCCACCCCGCGGCCCTTCCACCCCCGTCAGCCGCCCGCCGTCCGGCCGCACGTCGCCTCGCCCCGGTCCGCCTTCATGGAGACGAGGACGTGGGGAGCCGTCATGTTGTTTGTGAGCCTCGTGTTTGCCTCCGACGCGGCAGGTAAGCTACGCGAGCGCGCTTCTTTTTTCTTTTCTTTTTTTCCCCCCGTTTATTTAAACTCGCGTCCGGTTTCAAAATAAAAGTCCGCCTGCCTCGAACTCTTTTGGTGCAGACACACCGACTCCGGCAGCGACTGATGCGGACGCAACGGACCGCCGAGCGAACCGGCGAGTGGGCGGTTCTGTGTTCAAGTTGGATAGACGTCCTGTGAGGTGGTCGGGGGTTTCGCTCTGCCATTTCCAACATGGCGGCCGGGCCACAAACGATCTCATTTTACAGTTAAACTACACGCTAAAGCATGTTTCTGAAAACATTCGAGGCGGGAAATGTGAAGTGCAGTAACAGAATCTGGAGTCATATTTGATCAACACTGCCTAGTTTGATAGTTTGAACGAAGTTTCTGGAGCCGGCGGCATTGCGTTGGACGGACGTCATTTGCATAAAGTTCAATCTATCGAACTTTATGCAAATTCACATACGGCGACAGGGCCGCCAATTCGACGTGCCGTATCCATCATGCGGAGCTCCTGCTCTACATAGACAATGAATGGGATCCGTTGACTTGACGTCTGTTGCCGGAGTTGGTGTGTCTGTACCATCAGAGGCAGCTCAGTGACGCAGTTGCTTAGCTGGATCTCACACACACACACACACACATATGTTTTGGGGGGGGGAGTGGTATATTTTACGCCCAGAAAACAGACATTTTGATGATCTCAGGCGCTGAAATAATGATGATGATGATGGTGGATGGCTTGGTTGATATTGGTTTAAACTTTAAAGAGCTGACTGATTTCAGGATTGGACAGGGCGGTTCTATGACTCACTATTAACCCCGCCCACTGTGCGTTAGCAGGAGGGGGGTTAACGTTGGATTTCAAACAACCCAGCGAGTACATGAATGGAAAACCATAACTGTCTCTTTTGACCACGTTGTCTGGTTGTACTTTGTGTTGCGTCACCGTCCAAGTACAACGAAAGAAACACGTGTTGAGCCGTTGGGAATGGTGGAAAGAATCCGGTCCGTTATTAACACTGATAACATGATGTAATCCTTATTCCACCAGCTCATGCCTCTCTGATACTGCAGCGACTCTGCAGGGAGAATCCTTATTTACTCAATATGTCTGTAGTATTCTGAGCAAAACAACGTCGCCTACAGGACCTGTTGGTTTATCTGGCGGTGCCTTCAGGCACACTTTAGTTCCTCCTGCGATGCACAGTTGCAGAGACGTTTAGCGGTTGAACTGTTGAGCTGTTAGGAATGGTGGAATGAGCCTGGTCTGAATCTGGACTGGGATCCCTCAACGGGTGACACATCCTTACTTCTTCATCGTTCTCTCTCCTGCCATGTTTGGAGGGGGTTAATGAGTCATGACCCACCACATTTTTATTTCATTTATTGACTTGTTTTCTGTCGTGGTGTTTTTGTTCTGTGTTGAATGACAAAAGAGCTGCTGAAATGCATTTCCACCTGCTGTTTGTCAGACGTGAAGAACGTGACGGTGAGGCCCGGCGACAACGCCACCCTTCAGTGTTACAGTCCCAGAGGTGCCGCCGTGGAGGCACTGCAGTGGAGCCGAGCCGACCAGAAGACGGGCTATTACGTCTTCTTCTACCGAAACAAGCACCCCATCCCCAGCTACCAGCTGGAGTCGTTTCGTGGTCGAGTGGCGCTCGGAGATCCTTGGATGAGGGGCGGGAACGTCTCTGTGGTGCTGCTGAACGCCACCGCCAATGACACCGGGACGTATGAGTGCCGGGTGTCGGCGGACCGACGTGCCAAGCGGAACCAACCGGAGCCCTCCAGCATCATCAGGCTGACGGTGGCGGAGCCAGGTGAGTTGGATGGACCGAGGCTTCGGGCATCGCATGATGAAAATACTTCACCTCACGCCTGTTTTCTGCTCTGCAGATCTCCCTGACGACGGGACCAGGTCTTGGTCCAGACTCGAAGTGGCCGTGACGGCTGTTGTCAGCGTGCTTGTCGTGGTCGTGGGCGGCGTTGTTGGTTTGGTGATGAAAGGGAAATGTAAAGCGTACGATCCGCCTCCTGTACACCATCAGATGAACACTGTGGGATCTGACTCCTAGTCAGTTACTGCTATGATGATGATTGTTCGACTTTATATGTGAAGGATGAAGATGAACAATCATCATCACCAGAAGCACTTTTGGTACAAACACCAGCAGCTCTGCCTCTTATGGATCTCGAATCTCTGGGAGAGTCGAGATCCATAAGAGGCAGAGCTGCTGGTGTTTGTACCAAAAGTG
This sequence comes from Chelidonichthys spinosus, assembly GCA_029853015.1. Taxonomy (NCBI): domain Eukaryota; kingdom Metazoa; phylum Chordata; class Actinopteri; order Perciformes; family Triglidae; genus Chelidonichthys; species Chelidonichthys spinosus. Next base: position 15,757,928 of record CM056843.1, on the reverse strand, counting down.
CTTCTGGTGATGATGATTGTTCATCTTCATCCTTCACATATAAAGTCGAACAATCATCATCAGCGTTGTTTTCCTTTAGATTATTTATTTTTATCCAAGGCGACTTCCAATAAGTGCATTCCACCGTAACGGTTTGAGACCAGGAGAGCTCCAGTTTAAAGTCCCAGTCGGCAACATGTTTTTGATCATATTCACCAAAGCCGACTCTACGCTCCGATAGAACAACATAAATCATCTGGTTTTAGAAAAAAAAGCGTGCCTCTATGTGCACGTAGAGCCTGTTTGTTTTGCAAAGATCCACAGCACCTGGTTCATCCTGTCCAATCAGCACGCAGGGCTGTGTTCGTGCACACACACAAGGTACGTGTCCACAGGCAGCGGTGTTTCCCCGCGTCCCATTCATTGTGTATGTGAAAAGCCGTGCAATGCATTCTGGTAGCGTCGCGGCGAATGTCGAGAGACGGCGCGCGAGTTGGCCGCTCCTCATTTGCATAAAGTTGAAGTCGAATCTACTTTATGCTAATCAGAGGCGCCGGGCTCGACTCGCCGCCTCGGGAACGCTCGCAAAAATCTTCTAAACTGAATGTTGTCGATCTAAAATAAAGACAGATTCAGCAACTGCAAAGCTTATTTCTCACATAAAATGTTTTCAGAAACACCTTTCGGTGAACTGTTTTCGTAGAATAAGAGAAAGTTTCCAAACGAGCCGCCATGTTGGTCTGCGTGAACTCCGAAGCAGACAGGACGTGTGATTGTTTGAAGGAGAGCGCCTGTCAATCATCATCTAGTGGCAGCCCACCAAGCGTGCAATACTGGGAAGTGGCGCGTCCACTCGCGTTTAAAATCGCCCCTGTGGACACGTACCTAGAGCCCCTCCCCCCTCGGGTCGTTCCACTATCACGGAGGAGGCGGAGGAAGTAGCAACAAGCTTCCAATTCCTCGTTAAAAACCCAAACGAGGAGGTCCAACACAACCAAGGAAAAGAAAACACTGGTGGAAAAGAAGGAAAAAAAGAAAGATGGCGACGGTGCCCGTGATAAAACCAGAGTCAACATCGGACCCGCGTTTCAAAGGTGGCGTGGTCTAAGGGACTTCAAAGGGCATGGAGTCCAGGGGGAGGAGCTTGGTGATCGTAGTTGAGGGGAGGAGCTCGGTGGTCGAGGGGGAGGAGCTCGGTGGTTGTGGGGGAGGAGCATGAGAGTTTTAAACATTCAAAATCTGACAGAGTGCCCTCGATCTGCCGGACTTGCCCACTGGGACTTTAAGTAATAGCGCCAGCTTGTTGATGTCAGCCTGGTTTCAGTGTCCAATATGAACAAAAGCTATATTTAATATTTAGAATTATATTCAGAATGAACTGGAGTGAGACTCGACGTGGCCCGGCTTTACAGCTAGTGGGCAATTTTTTTTTAACGAGCTAACTTACTAGCCACTAAAAGAGTAACATTTCACAACGTAATGCTTCATTGGCTAACAGCCTTCTGTTGGGCTCATCGGCTGTAACCAGTATGCATGAAAGCATGGTGGAATTGGCTAGCTAGTTAGCTTGTTAGCAGACTAGATACCATAATGGGGGTTCACCGGTGCGAGGCTCAGGCATTGCACTCCGGTTGTGCTAAGTCCTGTGAATCCCCCAGATGTGGGAATGTAGACTGCATCATGACTTGCAGCGGTGGGGGGGTTGACCTTTAACCCTGCTGTTGTTTCTGTCACGACATGTATTTGTATGGACGGTTATGCTGAAGGGGGGAGGTGAGGAATGAATGCTGCTAAATGAAATAAAGATACCTTTATCTTTCCACAAACGTCTGGCGATTATTTATAATATATTTATTGTATATATATATATATATATATATTATGTGTGTTCTTTGTATTTGTGTTTGGCGTGTGTGAAACCTGAAGCCTGCCCATGTGGTTAGCGGCGGAGCACTGTGATTGGCTGAAGCCTCTCAAGCTTCATATGTATTCTATAAAGTGAACACGCGGCAGAAAGAAACGGGTTGATAACGGATCGTAATATCGATTAGAAGTAGAAACATCTTTCATAAGAATGTACGGATGTTTTTCTGTCTTTATGTGATCACGTTGCCGGTTTGTTTGTGGTGATGTATGACTGATGAACTGTATTTTATAATAATACACATTGTATTTTATTTTAAAGCACTTGGAGTTTTCAAAGCACAAATCTAAGGTAGAATTAGTCAATTAAATAAGTTAAAATTCCTTTGTAATGTATGAATTATGTTTATTTAATAATTAGATTTTATATAGAATATTAGATATTACTACATATAAATATGACAAGGCAATGTTAAGTACCCATCACTTTTCTATTTGTTATGACTGTGATTGTAATCTGAGTTGTAACCAAAGCAACCCAAAACAAACAGCCCTGAGCCGGATCAGATCATCATTATGACATGACATCATCATCTGTTTATTGGTGTTGAAGCCAGAAAGGGAGTGGACACCTGCCTTGAACGGGCTCCTCCAACCTGCAGGACGACTTCCTTCCGGAGACGCCCTGACAGGCAGCGGTCTCTCCGTTATATAGCAGGAAAGCATGGTGGTGTTAGAAAGCTGACTACCGGCCTAATACCAGGCATTCCTCCTGCTCCATCATGTTGATGCGTGAGAGAATGTAAGACTCATGAACTCTGTGGTCAGTTATTAACACTGATAACATGATGTAATGCTTATTCCGCCAGCTCATGCCTCTGGGATACTGAAGTGACTCTGCAGGGAGAATCCCTATTTCCTAGATATGTGAGCGTACAGGACCTGTTGGTTTATCTGGCGGTTCCTTCAGGGACATTTTAGTTCCTCTGCGATGCGCGGTTGCAGAAACAGTTAGGGATGACTAACGTTTGTGTTCTTGACGTCACTGAACTGTGTTTTTCCGTTGGTCGGGACCAGGTGTTAAACCCCACCCAAGGCTGGAATTCCAGCCAGATATGGAAATAACCCAAGTATTTTTGTCTGTTTGCTTTGGGTAGACACGGTTCCTCGTTTGTTTCCGATCCTACACGTTTTCACTGGCCGTGGGCCCAGACGATGATCATGTGATCTCTGTTATGCTTGAGCAGGGGAAACAGGAAGCCACTTGTGTCCATAATCAATTACTCAGCACTTTTCTTGCTCCCCCGCATTCTTTGTGGCCAAGCCTTTAGCCGGGGGGGTTGCTCTTGTAAATGCAAATGATAGAACAAAGAATTGTAGCATATAGATACAAATAAAATACAGAATGTGTATTTGAATTAAATAACTTTTCGCAAAGTCAGCAATCACGTCATCATGAAACTGAAAACCAGTTTGAATCAGTTGTGAGGGCGTCCGTTATGTTGACTTAATGTAGGTGTGTCTGAAGGGCGCTCGGCTCAGGTGCTTTTTTTTTCTGTGGAGATGAAGTCCGACTTCCTGGGTGTGTCTTTGCACAGAAACACCTGAATGGAAGCCACACGTTCTGCTTTCTCAGAAGGTGTGTTTCCACTCCCACCGGCGGGAAACAGATCTACCCTCCGTCACGTACATAAATGTTCACTTTGTGTGTTGTGTAATCCCAAGATGCTGATGTAATGACGAGGCAGAAACACAAACCTGTGAGTTCAGATGAAGTCTCAGACGGAAAAAGGTGTTCCCTCTTGTTTACTCAGATCGAGCGACGCCCCTCTCAGCTTCAACGAGGCAATTTTTTGGGGCCTTTATTAGGATAGGACAATGTGAGGGTGAAACAATCGGTGCCCCGAGTGAGGCTGTTTTTAAGCACATGTTGTCACGGCAATCACCCTTTTTGTTTTCTTTTACTTTTAAATGTTTCCGTTCAATTATTCACGTCTTTATCTTCTGGTTACAGTGCAGCGGTTCCCCAGGCTTCATTTAGTACATCCCAGAGACATCAAAGTACTAGATTATACCCCCTTTGTGGGGTCACGAGACCCCCAAACAACAGGCGATGCATGTGAGGGTGAAAAAAAAACAGTTCTGCGTATGATGTCAGCACTGGCCTGCAAAATATAGATGAATATAAATGTTTTTGTCTAATGATCCTCCTCTTCTCCTCTGGAGAGTTAAAGCTAACCACTGCCACCTGCTGGCTGTTTGACTGCATTAAGAATGCTTTTCCTTTTGGGCATCACATTCACACATACTGGAAAAGACACTGAGGCATTTTTACATGAATAATCAATTAATGTCAACAAAGCTTAAGTTTGACATGTTATGTGTTTTTTTTCTTCTTCTTTTAGCCAATGAGAGGGCTGCATTTTATTTTTTAAATACAATATTCTGTAGTCATGAGGAATGAGCTCCTGATTCTGGATCATGAAGAAAATCTATACATTGTGTCATAAACGATTTTAAAAAAGCATCGTGGGAGCTTGATCACTGCATGCTCAGTGTGGTGCTGCTGGACATCAACAGCCTGGTTGGTTTGTGGTGCTGCATTACAACACCACTAGGGGGCAGACTATTAAAAGGAGGGAAGAGTTGCAGGCTCCAAAATGACATGTATGTTCCGCAGCAGCAGACATGTGGTCAAACACAGTAGATCTCCACTGACTCCGGCTCGGGCTCCGTATCAAAGCTGTTTACAAGCAGCAGAGACTCGAATGGCGTTTCGGTTAACCACAACAGGAACAAGTCAAATGTCCCATCCAGCAGCTTTGTGAAACCTTCTCAACCACACGAGGAAAACAGTTAGTGACACCAAAGTTTATTAATAGGAGCGACTTCACAGATAAAATACAAACAACAAAAAGGTTAGTTATTATCTTTAAACCCTGACCACTAGAATACACTTATGGAAGAAAACAATGCTCTAAATCTGAGTAGCTGTGGTTGCATGCGTCCCATTTTAACTTAAACATATATATATTAAAAGAGAAGCCAGACGTGTGAGGCGTTCAGGGACCAGTTCCATGGCAGCTGGACTTCACTGGTTGGACTGGTCTACCTCAGTGACGAGTAGACGACCTCTGGCTCTGGTGGAAACTCTGGACACAAGATGAGAAACAAATCATCCAAATGTAAAAAGAAGTTCCATTTCTGATGCTATGATCTATATGTTATAACCAAGAAGACACTAGCAAGCTAACAGTCGTATTACCTTTGAAGATCACGTGATAGCAAGGTAGCAAGTTAGCAAGTTAGCATTGCACCGGGAGAGGTTTCTCCTCTTTGAGGACGTTTTACAGCTGATGAGCCAAACCTGAGCCTGATTGGGTTCCAGGTAGAACACCATGGCAACAAGGACCGCCTTCTTTCCTCCTCTGTTGCCGTTGCTGCAGTTGCATTTGGTTCAAACATCACTGATTGTTTTGTTGCAGCTCAGTGAGTCTTCCATGTTAGTTTGTTGTTCACGTAGGCACCGAGTTCACCTGGTATCAAACTTGTATCTGGACTCTGCTGTGTTTTATTCTTACATTGTCATTTTTCAGAGACAACTCAAGGTGAATTCTGTCGTATCTTATGGTCGTGTTTATGGCTAAAGACCCGACGTCACTGGAGGGTATTTATATGAAACAGGAAACTGGACGACCGCAACGCTCCTCACTTCGATTAAAACAGCTTCGCCTCCCTTCACCCTTTCTGTGAAGCAGACCAGACTCTGGCTGGAAGCCAACGCGGTTCAGATTCACAGTAACCATGAGGAAGTCGCTGCTGGTTGTTGCATGCAGAAATCAAGCAAAGAATCAAGTGCATTGCTATTCTGCTTTGTATTTAAACATCTAACTGGAGCAGGAAATGTGGATTAATCCACCGCTGAAAGTAGTCCCCCAACAGAGTGACTTTGTCCTGCTGCTTGTTTGAGTAAATCTCCGGTTCTTTCAGCAGATGTTTGGACTGTTGGTCCACGACGGAGACGAAGAAGAGCTGACGTACCTCCGCTCCTGTTGGACCTGACGTCTTTGAAGGTGATTGGTCCATAGCAGACGTCCTCCGGCCGCCTCACTGCGGCGTAGACTTCAGCCGGATCTCTGTCTGGAAAACACACGCAGACTACATGACTGCAGGTAGTACAGCTGATACTACAGGTACTAGTACTAAGGATGAGTGACGCTCCTGCTACAGTCGTTAACACGTATGTTCTTGTAGTTTTAGAAAAGGACATCATGAAATATTGATCCATTGCCACTCGTGGGATTAATAAAGTTGTTTGAATTGAATTGCATCCCAGTTACCTCTGCTCACTCTGATTGGCCGTTGGAGGTTACAGGATATTTTGACATCACTGTATGTGATGTCATCCGTGATGTCATCATTTGGAACTTCTACTCCAGCAGCTGAAACCGAAACGGAACAGAAGTTTGAATCAGGTTTTATCGTTATCGACACTTCACTGTCTAAACGTCACCTGCAGAGGAAGGTCATGTGATACGATCCAAAGCTCCGGAGAACACTGAATGGACCTCATGGTGGTCATTTTGAAAGGTAACACTCTAAGTCTAACCTGTACGGTTCCTATGCATGCATGTTCTCCCCAGAGCGACCAGCAGGACCAGGAGGACCAGAACCCCGGGACAGGCAGTAGACCACAACACAGTATGAATAGGATCGGAACCAGTATGAATAGGATCGGAACCAGGTTTAGGAGTGGGTGTCATGGTGGGCTTCCCTGAAATGAACCCAAGAATAATTAGAACAAATGAGTTTGGTTTGGATGCAGTTGAAGTTGAAGACTTAATGACCTTTGACCTGCTCACCTGTGACCGTGACCCAGCTGGGCGGAGACTCTCCGTCCCCGACGGTACACGTGTAGAGGCCCTCGTCAGACCTGGACACATGCTGGATGGTCATGTGACCTGTAGGCTCAGTCCCGATGAGGGAGCCATCCTTGTAGAAACCAGCTGGGAGGTCGGAGGTCGTCTTTGTCCTGCAGGACAGAGTGACCTCATGTCCCTCCATCACAGGGAGGACTGGACTCTGCAGGATCACCGGTCCACCTCAACACAGACACAGAAGTCCAGCTGACAACGAGACCTTTACTCTGGCGGGACGACTTTTATTTTGGATTGTGTGATCTTACCAGTGACGGTGATGTTGATGGTGTTACTGGTTTCTCCGTCTCCGGACTCACACCAGTAAACTCCACTGTCCACAGGGATAATGATGCTGAGGTTGCAGGAAGAACCAGCAGGTTTCCCCCAGGGTTCTCCACACTGAGTGCTGGTTTTGTCTTTCCTGGTCTTCCTCAGAATCCATCCAGCTGGACCCCCGTCGTCCTCACAGCTCAGAGAGAAGGAAGTCCAGCTGAAGAACTGGAGGCTGCTGGGACTCGTAGTCAGACGAACTGGAAGAGTAAGAGTTTTCTTTGAATGACCAGAAGGGTTTCACAGAGCTAATCGTATCATCTCCTGGGTCTGTGGTCCCCCAGAGGACTAGATAGTAGACCACATTAGTCCAGAGACCAGACTATGTGGAGGAACCAGAGACTGTCTGTGGTCCCCCAGAGGTCTAGATAGTAGCCCACATTAGTCCAGAGACCAGTCCAGACTATGTGGAGGAACCAGAGACTGTCTGTGGTCCCCCAGAGGACTAGATAGTAGACCACATTAGTCCAGAGACCAGACTATGTGGAGGAACCAGAGACTGTCTGTGGTCCCCCAGAGGTCTAGATAGTAGCCCACATTAGTCCAGAGACCAGTCCAGACTATGTGGAGGAACCAGAGACTGTCTGTGGTCCCCCAGAGGTCTAAATAGTAGCTCACATTAGTCCAGAGACCAGACCAGACTATGTGGAGGAACCAGAGACTGTCTGTGGTCCCCCAGAGGTCTAGATAGTAGCTCACATTAGTCCAGAGACCAGACTATGTGGAGGAACCAGAGACTGTCTGTGGTCCCCCAGAGGTCTAGATAGTAGCTCACATTAGTCCAGAGACCAGACCAGACTATGTGGAGGAACCAGAGACTGTCTGTGGTCCCCCAGAGGTCTAGATAGTAGCTCACATTAGTCCAGAGACCAGACCAGACTATGTGGAGGAACCAGAGACTGTCTGTGGTCCCCCAGAGGTCTAAATAGTAGCTCACATTAGTCCAGAGACCAGACCAGACTATGTGGAGGAACCAGAGACTGTCTGTGGTCCCCCAGAGGTCTAGATAGTAGCTCACATTAGTCCAGAGACCAGACCAGACTATGTGGAGGAACCAGGGACTGTCTGTGGTCCCCCAGAGGTCTAGATAGTAGCCCACATTAGTCCAGAGACCAGACCAGACTATGTGTAGAACCAGAGACTGTTTATGTCTAGATGACCTTATATGGAGTGTTGATGGAGCAGCTACAATGTTAGCGTAGCCTAGCACCATCAACCAGACTCCATTCAGAAAACCAGCGTTTTAACAGCAGTTATCTTGTGGTCTTGCAGACAGACCTAACAAAGCATTCAGACTTTAGACTTTTATTACAAAAAAATAATGCGAAAAACAAATTGGACAATTTATGTTTCATCAACTGTGTTGTTAAAAAAATTAAAAATAAAATGAAGACAATAGGCTTGGACACGGGCCCAAAATAACAAAATCCACTAATGTGAAATGTAATGAATGTGGACATTTGATTGTTGGCTCCTAACTTAAACTCACATAAATAATTTAATGTACAAACTGTTGAAATAACACAATGCATGAATAAACATTTGATTCCAGCTTTAGTGTGAAGTGACTCACCTCCGTCTGTCCAGCAGCAGAGCAGCAAGACCAGCACTGAAGACAAACGGACTCATGTTGGTTTGATCAGAAAGAAAAACAGAAAAAAAGTAAATATCTCCCGACCTCGAATGAACCTTTGTTGGATCTTAAATGTAGAATTAATGTGGTTTTAGATTTAAGACAACAAAACCACCTTAACGTTGACGACGTAAGGAAAAGAGTTGTTACATCCCGGGATATTTTATTCTTTTTAATTTAGACTTTTTTAAATTAATTTTTTATTATTTCTTTCAATATTTCTATTCAGGCTCTACTCAAGCTGTTACATATTAATTATTTATTTAATCCGCAACACAACTTCCCGAACTAGTTTTGGAGATCACAGAATCCTGATCTAACCGAGAGCAAATAATATTACACGATTATAGTTTTCATTATCATAGCATGTAGTAATAGTATTACAGTCGTAGGTATTTCATGCATCTTTATGGAAGCCCAGAAAAAAAGGCAATACTTTCCTAAAATAATTATCTCAAAATATTGAGTTTGTGTCATGTTTTGAGAAAGTTTCTCTCTTTTTTTCTGGCGGTAGTGGGCTTCCATACATATTATTACAAATAAACAATTTACAATCTGTTTTTTTCATCATCATTTATATAAAGATCTGTTTTTGCCCGACTCTTAAACATGATAAAGTCATATTGTTTGATAACAAGTGATAAAGTCATATTGTTTCCTGTATTTCAGTGTTGACCAATCAGAGCTGATCAACAAGGTCTTACATGGTAATCCATTGATTACATGTGGATCGTACTTACAGAGCAGTGATGTCCGTCTCATCATCACAGGAGGTCTGGTTCAACCCTCGTCCTCCCTGCAGCGATCAAGAAATGGTCTCATCCGGTTTTGCTTCCTCGTCAGATAATCGGATGGCACGGTCGTACGTCGGGTGTTAACCAGATGCAGGAAGTGACCGCGCTGCAGGGTCTGCAAACGCTCTTTCTCTTGGCCTCCTTATTCTACTGTGACCCGCTTTTCAGCAGAAGATCACCCGGACCCCACATCGGCACCATCAGAGTGTCTGTATGTGTGTGTGTGTGTGTGTGTGTGTGTGCAGCTCCAATGCGCCCCCCTCAGGCCGAACGACGGGGCTGCATCCCGACGCTCTTATTTGACCCGGAAACGCAGATTCTTTTGGTTATTTCTGTTCCGAGGAGACGCCCTCCAGAAGTCCCCCCCCCCCCCCCCCTCACTGGATATCAGTTATTGATCGGGCGCCCTGCAGCTGATCGGACTGATCGGACGCTAAGGGCGGGGCAAAATTGTTTAGAGATGCTGTTGTTTCGAATCTTTTTAGTCCCTGTTTCTGAAACTGAACCCGGCACCGAGGTTCGTAAATCCCCAGACACCTACCCTGATTCTGATTGGTTCACCCGTGGGGGGCGGAGTCAGAAAGACACCTTTAATTATCAATTATAATCTCTCTCCAATGGTAACATTTAAACAAAGGTAGGAATTAGCATAAACTGATGTCCGAGTTTGAACACAGACACGCAGTGATCCCGCCTCCTCCGTGAACTGACGCCTAGCTCAACCAATGAGAAAACCCCAGTGTTTTGTCCCTCTGTTCTGTCGTTTCTGTCAGCCGCGTTTGGCGTCGTTGGCTTCCTGTTTTATTTTGTAGTCTCTTTCCGTGATGTGTTTGCTTTACTTCCTGTCTTTTCTTGGTATCTGTTTGGGCCCTGAACTCAACGACCCCCAAAAGGCTCGAACCCTGAACCCTCAGGGACTTAATCCGCCCCCCATGCTTCTTTTACTGATCAATGTAAAAATACAATACCAATACAAAATACATCAAACTTATTCAAACTGAAGTTTTTTCTTCAGAAGTCAGAGGGAATCAAAAATCTGAATTCTGACTTTAGAAGACTTGAACTGAGACCTTGCTGCAGGACCGAGGACATGTGGACGACTCTGCTGCCACCTGGTGGTTTGAAACAAATCCTGCGACTCAACCCGGTTTCCTGGAAATGAGCGTTCAATGTCTGTGGTTTCCTGGTGGTCTTTGAACGCTTCATCGTCGGTAACTGGACTCGCTTTAGGTTTCTGAAGTCGTTCAGCCTCTCATTCAAAAGGCTTCATGTTTTATCATTTAAAGTAAGTACGTTAAGGTACAAAAAAAGTAGTAAATAACAGTCAAAATGAGATTTGACTTGATGTCCGACGCAACCTGAATGCAGCATCCTTGTCACGTGATTTCTTGTAAACGCTAGAGAATGGGGGGCGGGGGGAGCGGGGGGGGCGTGGCTTCAGGGCAGCAGGAATTTCGGGTTTCTCTCGTTGTAAATCACCAGTTTAACATCCGGATACGGTGCGTGACTGTGCCATACTGAGCCGGCCTCTGGTCTCCCCGTCATGTATCCGTTAGGACCCGGGACGCTGGTCCTCGTCCTGCTGAGCGGCGCCTTGGGTGAAGGTGAGCTCGTGCGCTTTTCGGAAAACCTGCCACCGGAAACGGAATATATTTGTTTTTAGCTGCGACCACCGCGCCTTTTCTACTTCCTGTATTCAGGATCAGCCTTTTATCGTGGTTTGATACTTTTATCTACTTCTATCTTCTGGAACATGATAGGATGTTATAGAGGGGGAGGGGTGTACTTTTGTATTTTGTTTTGAGTTAATAAAGTTTGTATTATATATTATATATGGGTCCATGTTGATCTCCTGTCAGATCTCATGTTTGTTCGGATTAAAAAGCTAAAAGTACATCAATGACTCCATGACTCACTAGAGGAACTGTTTATTTATCAAATTATATTTTACAATAATAATGTTAAATTATCTGTTTATATCAGATACAGAGTCGCCCCCCCCCTGTTTTATATTAGGCTCGTTGGAGATGACCTTCGCCTCGCTTGGGAAGTATGAGAACAGGAGGCGGAGCCTAAAAGATGAGCTCCACTTGGACAGTTTCCATCGTCCTTGGAAGATTTGACATCTGGGTTTTTTTATCTGCCTCTGAAAGCACACGTAGGGTAATTGCTCGTTTTCATAAGGTCTATATCAGGGGTGCCCAAGTCCGGTCCTGGAGAGCTACTGTCCTGCATGTTTGAGGTTTCTCCCTGTTCTGACACACCTGACTGAACGGTTTTCAAACCTGTGACCAGCTTCAGTTGCTTGATAACAAGCACATCATTAGAATCAGGTGTGTAAGAGGACTTGGGCACGCCTGGTCTATATAAATAACCTTTTTTATTGTCGTTATTATGATTATTATTAATATCCTCAACCACGATCTAGCATTGAATATTACACCAACACAGGAAATCTGCATTTTGTACAAAACATGTTGTTTGTTGTCAAAACTAAGAGCCAATCAGCTCTTAGATGATGGTGTTTCCCAGCATGCCCCGGGGCTTGCAGTCGGTTGAGAGCAACTGCGGCGCCTGGCTCTAAAACCGCCTTGATCTCGTGGGATCAGCGTTGCCCACGTGTTCATGACGTCAGAGCAAGTCGGGATCAAGTCAAAACTACCCAGCATGCATTGTGCTGGGATCGCTGCCGATCGATTCTTTGCAGGCCTGGCTGATTTACAACGAGCCTATTGCCTCGCCTTGAATGCATCCAAGAGAAGGGGGCGGGGCCTAAGAGAGGCGGTCCATCGGCCTTTGAATAATTGACCAGAAGTCGTAGAAAAGGTTCATCCAGTTAGAAGTGATTTGTAGGCTATTTGTAGTTTGCGACCACGTTCTCATTTATTTCTATTGGTTCGTAAATCGGAGGACTTCGGTAATCCTCGGGAATGTTATACAGCTCTAGTTGTTTAGTATGGTTCTGGAGCATCGGTAGGTCGTGACATTTCTATTTTCTGGTTTGTGTTCAGAAGTAACGGTGGCGACGATCGGAAAAGACGTCACTCTAAAGTGTCGCAGCCCGCTGAACGGCGTGGTTCTGCTGGTGGCGTGGAGTAGACCAGATCTCCCCGAGGATGACTACGTATTCCTCTACCGGGACAACCGCCTCGCAGAGAAGGAGTACCAGGAAACTTACTACGGCCGGGTGACGCTGGAGGATCCAGAGATGAAGGATGGAGACGCCTCGGTGGTTCTGAAGAACGTCACCCTGAACGACACCGGAACGTTCCAATGTCAGCTCGTCCTGGGAACGGCCGGCGCCAAAGGAGGAACGCCCAGCGCACCTTCAGCACCATCGAGCTGAGGGTCATTAACCCGGGTGAGTCTGAGGGTCAGGAACCCGGGTGAGTCTGAGGGTCAGGAACCCGGGTGAGTCTGAGGGTCAGGAACCCGGGTGAGTCTGAGGGTCAGGAACCCGGGTGAGTCTGAGGGTCAGGAACCCGGGTGAGTCTGAGGATCCGGTCCTTCCAGGTCCTTCAGATAGACTTCTGGTATTCAGAGAACACAGAAGAAGTGTATTTCAGATCATTCAGGTGGGCGATATTATGAGACTTTTACGAGAAAAAGTACCAAATTTACGAGATTAGAAAGTACCAAATTTACTGAAATGTATTGAATATGACCGTTCCATATGGGGTGTGTTGGTTTGACGATGATGATGATGTCATGCCTGTCTCCTCCGTAGGTCACACAGAGCCACGCGCCGGGATGGAAGGAAGCGAGGATGTAGGAGACAAGGATGGAGGGGGAAGTCACATGACGCTGGCTCTGTCCATCATTGGTGCGGTGGTGGGGATGATGGTGATGGCGGCGGCGGTGATTGGCTTTGTTATGTATCGGCGCTTCCGAGGCTTATGGGTACAGCATGACAGTGCTGGATTAGAGTCTGCTGAGATGGAGGTCTTTAGCCCGGCAGACTCTCCCGACAGTGAGTGAACATGCAGCTTAAAGCGCTCTGATTGGTCGGAATGACTGCATATTAAATTAGTGCAATAGAAACATTATTTGCCAGGCTGCTTATTTTTAATGCATCGACAGATTTCTTTAATTGATTCCATGCTTTTGTTAAAACTGAACGAGAAAAAGCACAACGGAGTAGTGATTTCTGATTTTTGACGTTGGTCGAGTAAGAATTTGTTGAGGACTACCCTGATACATATATATACATATATATATATATATTTGTATGTATTTATATATATATATATATATATTTATATTTGCTTTAAGGATACCACAGGCTTCCTGTGGATATTTGCCTGTTTGTCCATAAATGATCATTAATTTGCCAATAACGACATTTAACATAAATGTCTCAACAGGATCAAATCAATGTATTTTTATTTAAATGTTCCTGACGGCAGTGAAAATGTTTGAAAAGCTAAACTCATTTTCACAACAGGATGATGGAAAGCTTCCGGTGATCCCCATCCTGCCGGCTGAATACTGAATACAGACATTTGTGTAAAAGTTATGATTGGACAAAAAATAATTCACAACTCTCAGGGAAAGGTCTGTGAAAATGTTGTTTTTTTTTTAAAAAAGTCTAAAAGCCAAAGAAATGTGTTGAAGCAGAAAGTTTCACTTGTTAAAAGCATGTGTTTGAAGTCGGAACGTGTTTTTGGATTGAGTTAATTACGAGCGTTGCTCGCTGTGTGCGTGGTTACGAGGTGGGGGGGGGGGGGGGAGTTGGAAGGTTATTAGAACGTAAACAAGGTTTTGTCAGATTTGTGTTCCCACTCTGAGAATCAGTAAAGTGCAGATATACGAATATTATATACATATTTTACACATAATAATGAATATGGATCCAATATATTGATCGACGACGGGCTGATTTGATCTGGAATGGATTCAGACAAACAGTCGTTTATTGATCACATTTATCAAATATGTAGCCTTCGGGGCTGCACGGTGGTGTAGTGGGTAGCACTCTCGCCTCACAGCAAGAGGGTCCTGGGTTCGATTCCCGGGTCGGCCCGGGTTCCTTCTGTGTGGAGTTTGCATGTTCTCCCCGTGTAAGCGTGGGTTCTCTCCGGGTTCTCCGGCTTCCTCCCACAGTCCAAAGACATGCAGGATGGGGATAGGTTAATTGGTGACTCTAAATTGCCCGTAGGTGTGAATGTGAGTGTGAATGGTTGTCTGTCTCTACATGTCAGCTCTGTGATAGACTGGCGTCCTGTCCAGGTGTACCCTGCCTTCGCCCAATGACAGCTGGGATCGGCTCCAGCCCCCCCGTGACCCTAAATACAGGATAAGCGGTAGAAAATGGATGGATGGATGGATGTAGCCTTCGACTGAATTCATCAACACTCGCGATGGAAGCTTGTTTTTGTGCGTGTCCTTGAACTCAACACAGCCAACTGGGTGACTGGGAGTCATTTGTTTATGCATTATAATAATAATGTAAATCCAAACCAGTTTCTGGTGTTGAGATGAGAACATGCTCTGCTGGTTTGAAGGAAGACGACGTAAATGTTGATGTGAGGCACGAATGATGTGAATCCAGTTTAATATCACACTGTTTGAGACAAAATAATAACAATATGAATGTCTTTATTATAACCATAATGCTCGTGTCTGTACTCTTCTTCATGTCTTTTAAAGCTGTCATGTATCGGAATATTTTTATTTTTTTACTTCTTAAACAAATGAAAATAAATTCCTCTGAAAAGCTGAATCATAGTGATTATTACTGACACACAAACGTTGGATGAATGTGTTGATTAATGTGGATCATCTGGTCCATCTGGTCCGTGTGGGGCCGGCCCCGGATGACTAACAATGAAACAGGAAGTGTGTTTGAGGTAATCCCCGTGTGGTTGGGGAGAAGATGACTAACTTCTTCTTCTTCAGTTAACGACACGTTGAGACATAACGACTCATGAAAGTCACAAGTTTGAATTTAGATATGATTATGAATCCGAAACCTGAACCCACGAGTCTCACCACGGTTCACTGAAACGCTCCTGTTGCTTCTAGAAACACGGCGGTGGTTGGTTGGAGAGAAACGAGTTTGTCTTCTTGAAGTTTGATCAGTGGACTGACTGATCCATGACTTTCTATCTTTTTTTATTTGATCACTGACTTGATTCGTTATATTGAATATTTAATTCATGTGCTAATTGAATAATTATATATATTATAGTTTACTGTTGGAGTTTAAACTAAACATCCCATGTTATCTCTTCCTGCCAGAGAAGGACCTTCTGTTGGTTCTGATATGAGGAAGTTGGACTGGAACCAGGTTTTTCTGCATGGTTGACTGCCCCTCCCCCAACCATCTGAGTAATAACAGACAGTTTATCTGAGCTCATGTCCGCTGGCTGTGAGCCGAGACTTTCTGTCTGTTGGTTAAACAGACTCTGCAGTTTGAAGACTCATGAAGCAGGATTTATTGGATCAGACTCAAACAGGGAAGTGGACTCTGTGTTTAACAGGAAGAAGAAACAGATGGTAACAATAAGCATTTAATTACAATCCATCTACATGAAACAATACAAATAATAATAATACAATAATTCATGTGGACTAGTTTGTGATCTCTGCATGTTGATTGGTGTGTTCGTGTCCCGTCTCGTCGTTGCCGTGACGCCCATCCTCCACCACAAACATGTTGCTGCCTGCAGATTAGAACCAGTCGGTGCAGATCTGAAGTTTATGCAGTAAACATGTTTGTTTTTGGTTTGCTGCCAGTTTCTGCTGTGCTGCCCCCTGCTGGCTAACCGTGCTGTCTCTACACGATAAACAAAGAATGAATTATCTAAACAGAAGAGTGATAACTCTCTTTCTTCTTCTCTTTCTTCGTCTATGACGGTGTAAAGAAGTAGCTTCAAAGAGTCTTTAAGAATTCTGGGAACTTTCAGAACAGCAGTTTTATTAATAACATTATTAACATAATAACAGTATTTTAATTTCTGTCAATCCACTAATGAATTAATGGTGATTAAATGACTAATTTCAAGTTTTTTAAGTTTAAGATTCAAGTTTAAATGGATTCATGGACTCATTAATTCATTAACTGATTGTAAAACACTTCACTGACTTAAGTTTAAGGTTTTTTCATGTTCAGTTTTGAGTTCAAATTTACGTTTGTTTACTTTTTGAGCTTTTAAGTTCAAGTGACTAATTGATTTCTTGACTTAAGTTCTTAAGTTGATGTCCTTCTATATTTTATATTTGTATATAAATACAACAACGACCTGCAGTAGCAGAAGCTGCAGGACGAACAAAACTCCTCATTTAATAAATAGAGGGATCTCTGGAGACCAGTTGGGGACCAGTAAAACCAGCAGCTGGACTTCACTGATGTGAAGGCGTGAAGGTCGACCTCACTGAAGAGTAGACGACCTCTGGCTCCATCAGTTTGACCTCTGTGGTGTTTGACAGAAGTAAACCATCAGCGGGGAACAAGATGACGACATTTTAACGAACACATGAAGAAGAGCAGCTGTACCTCTGCTCCCGACGGCTCGGAACGCGATTTCTCCATAACCGACGTCTGTAGTTATTTTCTCTGATGAACAAACTGCAGCCGAATCTGAAAATAATATCAATACAAGTAATATAACAGCACCGAAACGCAAAAGCACTTCATTAACAACCATTACAGTTATTTTTTTAATTATTTAAAAATAAGAATTTATGGATTTCAGCTGCAGACATACAGCAAGTCTGTATTAAACGGTATAACCATGGTTAGTTTCAGAAAATTAATAATGCATAATGTACGGCAGGTGGATGAGATATAATTATTATAACTACTATAGTGGCAACCCAATGTTTTCAGCACATAATGAGCTAATATTCACTCTCTTGGAAGGAAATGGTCTTAAAATACTGAGGGTACATAAATAAAAA
>CM056843.1:15698008-15735508 GCA_029853015.1 Chelidonichthys spinosus | reverse complement strand
ATGTTTGAAAAGTATATTTTTCCAAAGAATTCAATACAAATGTTTCCTCGCACTGATCAAGGCTGATCAATCGAGATAAATCAGATTCAAACTGCACATGTACTCACGGAGCAGCGGCAGGAGAGCAGCACGTCCCATCATCACAGAAGAAGAAGACTGATTTTCCGTCAGTTAAACTACCCCATCCCCCCCCCCCCCACACACACACACACACACACACCCACCCGTGGTTTAGCTTCATCAGAAAACATGAAATAAAGACAAAGAAGAATAAGGTCATTAGTTATTTTAGAAAGAAGAAAGGAAGGAAGATAAAAACATAAAGGGGAAATAAAATCAAGTTTGTCATTATTTCCTTAAAATCATCACAAAGAGAAGAAATAGAATACATGATAACTATAAAAAGACGTTTGGATAAAAAAGAATAAAATACACATGTATTTTAAAATAAAACATAAAGACGTTGCAGGTGACCGGTCCTTCACAGAGACACCTGGACAGTTTAATAATTATGTATGATCTATAAATCATACATAATTATGATACAATGTAATGTAATAAAAGTATTCATATAGTGTAGAAATGGTGTGTAGTGGTATATTACACAGTACATCAATAGAAATATATTAAATTCATTATTATTATTATTGTTGTTGTTGTTGTTGACAATTATAGCTTTATTTATTTATTTTTTTATATGAAATCCTATTAATGGGCTCTGCCAACTTTTCAAACGTTACTCTTCACTTTGTCTTTATGTACCTGTGTTTAAATAAAGGTTTGGGTTTTTTCCCCAACTATGGAAAACTTTCTCGAGCGCTGATTGGCTGAGGGGGGAAGCGGAAGAGGTAGTTCACGTGTATTCATTCATAGCCGAGCGGTTTTTAATCAGACAGGCAGCCGACCCGAAGAGGACCTGAAGCGGACCTGAAGAGGACCCGTAAAGGGACCCGAGGCGGACCATTAAATGGCTGATTTAACACCCGGACCGGGTCTTTCCCCGCGGGATCTAGCTGTCCCTCTCTGGATCCGGATCATGACGCTGGGTGACGGGGACCAGGGGACCAAAGGCTCCGCCAGCCCCCCTCGAGACTCGGCTGGTTGTCGTGAACCCCCGCGGTGACCCCGGAGGGACCGTCGGTGAGTCGGTGAGTCCGCTAACCTGCAGGTTTAAAGAGCCGCCCTCGGTTCACGTATTTATTTCTTTATAGACGAGAAACACGCAGAGCTAACGGCTAGCCGGTGAGCTAGCCTAGCATGATTAGCGGAGGCTAGCCTTCTAGAACGTCGGTACGTTTTTAGCTCGCTATTCAAGAGTTTATCTCGGTTTTAGAACGACAGTTAGCTCGTACTTTATTTTAGCTTCGCCACTTTACGAGTTTAGCTCGAATTAAAACTAATAAAAAGTCCGTTACTGATGCTAACGGTTATCACGGAGGCTAACGTTACTCGGCAGGAAGTCGCTGCTCGTGATGGTCGGCAGCGTGTTGTATTTAAATGAAATGTAATGGTAAAATGTGGACAACGAGAAGACGTACACTCATACATTATGAATATTTGACTATATAAGACTCTGCCAACAACAGCATTTAATGTAATATACGTTTAGTAATATAATAATTATTGTGTCCTGTAGGTTTTCATAATACTTTCTACTTGTTTTGAGGACTACAGATGGACTACAGATGGACTACAGATGACTTTTTCTGTGACTTCCTGTCAAAGCTTGGAAGGGAAATGTCTGATTGGAGCGCAGCTTTAGGCTCCGCCTCCTGCTGTTCCTGCTGTTCCTGCTGTTCCGCCTTCCCCCCACCTTCCTCGTTCTGCAGAGAGCTCGTTTTGTTGTGAACTTCTCCGCAGATAAAAAACGAGTTACTTCGATCCTAAAGAACGCGTTTTACGATGTCGGACATGTTTTGTTCAGCCGTCCGGGGTCTCGTCATCATCCAGCTGGTCTTTGCAGCGGGTGAGTGCGTTCATGCGCATCTCTTATGCTGCGTCATAGCAGCTTATGTTTACCATAATAAAATGCGTTTTGTGTTTAAAACGACCGGATAAAAGCATTGTTTTAAGGTTGAGCTGCAGCTGATTGTTGTCGTTAGTATTTCTGTTTATTGCTGCGTTTATAATTAACCAAACTGAAAATGAAACGTATCATGCAAATAACAGAAGTGAAACAAAAACATGGGGGCGTGTCAGGTTTTTTAAAAACAAACAAGTGAAATGTCAGCAGGACTCTTGCTGTAGAAGCTCCAACAATTATACATGAAAACATGAGACAACATCAATTAAAAAACAGCATTTCCTGACATTTCTTTATGAAAAATGACTTTTGATGATGAACAGATGATGAAAATAGTTGGTGATTATATTTCTGTGGATCTGTTAGTGGAATTAGTTTTCCTTTCATTTGTGGTCCTTCTGTAAAAAGCTGTCTCCAAACATCATGTTGGTTGTTTAGAGGACAAGAACATCTCATTTAATGTGATGAACAAGTGACAGAATAAGTAGACTGAATACTGACCATTGGATTGGTACAAAGATGGAGTTTACCACAGCTGGAAGGGGCTGGAAAAGTATGGAGATGCACCTGGAAATGCTTGGAAAGTGCTTGAATGTGAGTTTGGAGAAGGTGGAGGAGCCCTGCATTCTGCAGCAAACTGGAGCGAGTGCTGTTTAATCTGCTGAGCTGGTCATGAGATCAGCAGCACGTCTGCCATTACATCAGGTTTTGTGTTCCATCGTCTCCTTCCCGTTTCTCTGCTCAAAATGACTCTTTTCCTGTTTTAGAGTCGGAGGTGATGAAGGTGAAGCCGGAGCAGAACGTCCGTCTTCTGTGTCCGACCGACGTGAGCGGCTCCATCACGCTGCTGGAGTGGAAACGCCGCGACCCGCCGGACAAAGAAGACGTCTACGTCTTCTTCTTCAGGAACGAGCGCTCGTACGACGACTACCAGCATCCTGGTTACCGCGGGCGGGTGCAGCCCGGGCGTCCGGAGACGGAGGACGGCGGCGTTTCCATCGTTCTGAGGAACGTCGGCGTCAACGACACGGGAACGTACGGATGTCGTGTTGTAATCAGCCAGACGGGACGCAACGGGACAACTTACTCTGATTTCAAGCACCAAATCCACCTGGTGGTTGCCGACACAAGTGAGTTTGTAGTTTAGACTCTGGAGTTTGTAGTCCAGACTCTGCAGTTTGTAGTTCAGACTCTGCAGTTTGTAGTTCAGACTCTGCAGTTTGTAGTTCAGACTCTGCAGTTTGTAGTTCAGACTCTGCAGTTTGTAGTTCAGACTCTGGACTTTGTAGTTCAGACTCTGCAGTTTGTAGTTCAGACTCTGGAGTTTGTAGTCCAGACTCTGGAGTTTGTAGTTCAGACTCTGCAGTTTGTAGTTTAGACTCTGCAGTTTGTAGTTCAGACTCTGGAGTTTGTAGATTAGACTCTGGAGTTTGTAGTCCAGACTCTGGAGTTTGTAGTTCAGACTCTGCAGTTTGTAGTTCAGACTCTGGAGTTTGTAGTTCAGACTCTGGAGTTTGTAGTCCAGACTCTGGAGTTTGTAGTCCAGACTCTGGAGTTTGTAGTCCAGACTCTGGAGTTTGTAGTTCAGACTCTGCAGTTTGTAGTTTAGACTCTGCAGTTTGTAGTTCAGACTCTGGAGTTTGTAGATTAGACTCTGGAGTTTGTAGTCCAGACTCTGGAGTTTGTAGTTCAGACTCTGGAGTTTGTAGATTAGACTCTGGAGTTTGTAGTCCAGACTCTGGAGTTTGTAGTCCAGACTCTGGAGTTTGTAGTTCAGACTCTGGAGTTTGTAGTTTAGACTCTGGAGTTTGTAGTCCAGACTCTGGAGTTTGTAGTCCAGACTCTGGAGTTTGTAGTCCAGACTCTGGAGTTTGTAGTTTAGACTCTGGAGTTTGTAGTCCAGACTCTGGAGTTTGTAGTCCAGACTCTGGAGTTTGTAGTTTAGACTCTGGAGTTTGTAGTTTAGACTCTGGAGTTTGTAGTTTAGACTCTGGAGTTTGTAGTCCAGACTCTGGAGTTTGTAGTTTAGACTCTGGAGTTTGTAGTTTAGACTCTGGAGTTTGTAGTCCAGACTCTGGAGTTTGTAGTTTAGACTCTGGAGTTTGTAGTCCAGACTCTGGAGTTTGTAGTCCAGACTCTGGAGTTTGTAGTCCAGACTCTGGAGTTTGTAGTTTAGACTCTGGAGTTTGTAGTTTAGACTCTGGAGTTTGTAGTCCAGACTCTGGAGTTTGTAGTCCAGACTCTGGAGTTTGTAGTCCAGACTCTGGAGTTTGTAGTCCAGACTTGCTGACACCTGTTTTCTACTCTGCAGGTCACCCAACTGGAAACGAGGAAGGGAACCGTCAATCCATAAATCTGCCAAGTGTTACAACTGTTGTTGTTGTTGTTGTTGTTTTTGTTGTTGTTGCTATTTGTGGGGTTTTTTGGAAAACAAAAAAACAAAAAATAATTCTTCATACAAACTCGAGGCTGAACATCGAAGCGAGCATGTGATCTGAAGAGTCTCGGGTCTCTTTACTCCTGGAGTGATTTGGGGGCTCTCATGTCAATCAAGTCGATCTGTACCCGGTCACATAAACGACCGTTTCTAGAATGTCAACTTCTCAGTCCTGTTACGCTTCTTTTAAATGCTTAAAGCGAGTTGAGCAGCAGTTATAGTCGGTTCCATTCAGACCCCCTGCTGGACAGAATGGGTAACACGAGATGTATAGAACGGCGTCGTCTGCATAGAAATGCACTTTATTTTCCATTCCATTAACTTTGTACAGTTTATTAAGCACTTTATTCAGTAATTATTATTTGACAAGGCATCTGTGTGTTTAGTGTAATTAACAGTCACAAGGCTTCATCTAGTTCGTCTAGTTTTGGGCTCCAAAGGAATGATTTTAAGAAGTTTATGTATATAATTCTATTGGAATGTACTTATTGTGACTCTCCCATATATATGTATATATATATATATATATATATATATATATATATAATATATATATATATATATATATATATATATATATATATATATATATATATATATATATATATATATATATATATATGTATATATATATATATATATGTATATATATATATATATATATATATATGTATATATATATATATATATATATATATATATACATATGCAACATAAAAACAAGTGACAGCAACAGACAGTCAAACGACATTGATTGAAGAAACTCGAGTTGTTCATATTCTAATTCCTCATCATTCAGAAACTCAAAGTATATATTGTACACATATATATATATATATATGTATATATATATATATATATATATATATGTGTATATATATATATATGTATATATATATTATATATGTATATATATATATATATATATATATATATGTGTACAATATATACTTTGAGTTTCTGAATGATGAGGAATTAGAATATGAACAACTCGAGTTTCTTCAATCAATGTCGTTTGACTGTCTGTTGCTGTCACTTGTTTTTATGTTGCACCGTATAAGCTTTAATAAAACATAAACGTGTAACTCTGGACATGTTTACTCTTGTTTCATGTTGATACAGGAAGTTCAACCGGTTTCCCCTTTACATGTCACGCTTCCTGTTTTGACAGGAAGTTGTTGGTTTGTAATTTCAGCGTTCTTTGGAGGACTTTGTGAGTGTCCAAAACCAGCAACGATCTGATGAGGTCAGCACTTTCCTGTTTATAGACAGACTGTCCCCTGGGTCCTAGTGCTCCACCCTCCCCTGGGTCCTAGTGCTCCACCCTTCTGGCTGCAGCTCAAAGAGCTTGTACTTTTCCCACTTGTACGTGAGTAAAGACGTTGAATCAGTACTTCTATTGCTCATGTACTTCTACTTGAGTCTGTGCTTTCTGATCACAAGTGTTGACATGTTGAGATGGAGGTTTCGTTTCTCAAACCACATCAGATATGAATAGTTGTTATGGAACATTATGCCCCTCCCCTTCCTCTTTGAGCCGTTCTCAGTGTGTCTTCTTGTTAAACATGAACTCTGTGTGTTTTTCTTTCTACGATCGGGACGTTAAAGTCTCTGCAGCTCCTTTGAGCTGTTTTTGGATGTTTTTCATGCAAACCTTCAAAATAAAAGGCAGCTGCTGGCATTCCATGTTGACCACATGATAACGATGATGATGATGATGATGATGATGAATGTGCCTGTAAACAGGGCGTGAATGACCGCAGGACGAACAAACATTAGATTTCACTTTCCTTTCCTTAACGTTCAGACTGACTCACCTACAGATAGAACATTTCAAATGAACCTTTCCACAGCTTTTCATTACTGTGGGAGGATTAATGAGTACAAATACACAGAGGTGTCATACACACAGATAATACACTCAAGTAGAAGTACACATAC
This sequence comes from Chelidonichthys spinosus, assembly GCA_029853015.1. Taxonomy (NCBI): domain Eukaryota; kingdom Metazoa; phylum Chordata; class Actinopteri; order Perciformes; family Triglidae; genus Chelidonichthys; species Chelidonichthys spinosus. Next base: position 15,729,107 of record CM056843.1, on the reverse strand, counting down.
TTGTGTTCAGGGTAAAAGTACAAGTACTGATTCAGACTCTACTTGAGTAGAAGTAGAAGTACAGCCTCTGAAATGTACTCAAAGTAAACCGTGTGAAGGACGTTTCTTTCACTTCACCAGGATGTTTGGAACGAGATAACAAAATACTTTCTGCCACAACATTTATTTATCTTCAGTGAATCATCAGAGCCAGAATCTCTGAGTCTGCTGCCACCTGCTGGCTGCTTGTATAATAATCATAATAATAATAATAATAATAATAATTGTAGTGGCCGTTCGTCCAGAAATCAATTTAACTTATATCTAATCAAATCAAAGAGGGCCACTTCGGCACCAGGCAAGAAGTCACTGTCCATTCAAAGTTCTTGGTTTCCTTTAGATGGTTTATTTATCCCCAAAAACAAGCAAGCAAAACAATAAAACAAACAAATCCTGTTTCGTGTTTGCCTCTCTTGCGCTGGTAAAAAAACCATGTGCCCACCCAGGTGCATTCTGGTCCTCCACCTGCGTTCATACCTATATCATTTCCGGTGCCCAGTGCTACCCAATCTACAAAGAAAACAAAAAACTAAATTAGCGAAACAAACCAATAATATTTACCTTAAATTACTAATAATAGAAAATAATGTCACAAATTGAATCAAAATTAAACTATACTAATCAAACATTATCAATAACAAACAAACAACCAAATAGCTCCAACACTCCGGCCCCTAATTGTGCCTATATCACAATTACCAATACATTACCAAGAGAGGAGCTATTCTCACAATAAAAAACTATGGACATCGCAACCTTCTATGTGTCATGCATTTATCTTAATCGAATCTTCGTATTCTTGATGAACCTGCAATAAACAAAAAATAAGAAGATAGAGAGATTAATAGAGAGAGAGAGAGAGAGAGAGATGATGATCAGTCCATGATGCTAGACACTGCTTCCAGCCACAGACAGAGCTTCGTCACAGGCCTGTCCAGAATGCTGGTCCTTGTTTTAAGGCGCACTGAGCGAACCAGGCCCTTAGCATCCGGTCTGGCATCCAAAACTTTCCCCATCGTCCAAGATCCTCTTGGAGCCGTGGCATCCACAACAAGAACAATGTCTCCAGGAGTGAAGCTTCTTCTTGGCCTACAAACAACACAGTCAGATATTACCTTCCTGGCCCAGAGTTTGCACTAATTATCCAGTACTTTTGCCATAAACTGGACAGCATGTGATTTCTTCCTGCATGCCCCAGTTGATGATGGATATGGCGCAGAAATAGTGTGGATATGTGCAGATCTTTAGACAAGATGACTGGATGTTTGGATTCTGCTGGCATTGCTGCTTTACTCAGTCGACCGCCCACCCGGAGGATTTCACCATCCATTACCGGGTCCAGTTTGTACAGTAGACTGTCTTTGGGGATGTTTTTGCAGCCACCCTTAAGTGAGGCAGTTTCGCTTCTGAACTTGTGTCTTTGCACATATTGAATAATTGACTGCTCCGCCTTAGCAAGATCTTCAGGAGTAAGACTTTGTCCTTTGAGTGTGTGAGAGCTATGAATTTTCCTTTTCACTTCCTGTTCCTGCATCTGGAGATTGTCCTTTCTGAGGCCTGCAGAAGCACAAAACTCCTTTCTCTTCTGTCCCAATAACATCAGAGTTTCCTTGACCTTCAGAAACCAAGCTGCAGATGTTTTTAGCTTCATCCAAGATGAAAAATAACAGATGAGGTGGTCAGTGGCATTTTCCACATCCTTGACAACAGTGTTCACTATCAAGTCCCTCTTGACCTCTGGGTCATCCGCAGGAATCACACCAAGATCCACATCCATTTTAGGCCATTCCACCTGTGACCTATAGAGAAACTGAGGTCCACTTATCCATCTCCTGTCATTCAGGAAATCCTCAGCTCTCTTTCCTCTTGATGCTTCATCTTCTGGATTTTCCTTAGTACCCACATATCTCCACTGATCAACATCTGCTTCTTCCCTGATGATGGAGGTTCTGTTTGCCACAAAGGTGTGAAATCTCCTGTTTTCATTGCAGATATATTTAAGGACTGTTGTGCTGTCGGTCCAGAAAACGGACTTCTCCAGCTTAAGTTGCAGCTCTTTCTGTAGCATTTTATCCACTCGAACAGCAAGAACTGCAGCTGTGAGTTCCAATCGAGGAATTGTCTGCTTCAGAGGAGCGACTCTGGCTTTTCCCAAGAGAAATGCAACATGTACTTTGTGATCCTTCTCCAGTCTTAGATAAGACACAGTTCCGTATCCAACTTGACTGGCATCCGAAAAGTGGTGAAGCTGTGCTGTAACAGGATCTCCAAAGTCTCTGGGTTTAATACAGCGGTCCACTTTGAATTCAGCCACCTTTTGGAGGCCCTCCAGCCATTCAGACCACTGCTCAGCAAAGGAATTGGGAATTGCTTCATCCCATCCCAAATTTCTCCTACAAAGCTCCTGCAACAACAGCTTTGCAGGCAGACTAAAAGGGGCTAGAAATCCTAAAGGGTCATAAAGTGAGCTGACCACTGACAAAATCCCTCTTCTGGTCTGTGGTCGTTCTTGTGCTGAGATCCTGAACTTAAAATTGTCAGTTTTGATGCACCACTGTAGTCCTAGTGCTCGTTCCATAGGAAGTTGGTCTGTGTCAAAATCCAATTCCATCATGTCCTTTGCTCTGCTGTCCTCAGCAATTGATAGTAGCATTGTGCGGCTGTTGCTGATCCACTTGGAAAGATTGAATCCTCCTTTATGACAGAGAGCAGTCAAATCCTTGACCATGTGCACTGCTTCCTCTACTGTAGCCATCGATTTCAGACAGTCATCCACATAAAAGTTACGTTTGACTGTACTGACCACTTCAATAGGGAACTGTTTGGCATTATCATCTGCAGTTCTCCTCAGAGCATAATTCGCACAACTTGGTGATGATACAGCTCCAAACAGATGTACTTTCATGCGATACTCCATGGGAGACTGTGCAGTGTCACCATTAGGCCACCAGAGGAAGCGTAGAAAGTTGATATGCTTGTCTGAGACGTGAACTTGATGAAACATGGCTTGAATGTCCGCCATTACAGCAACAGGCTCTTGCCTAAATCTAACAAGGACTCCTATAAGTGAGTTGGTAAGATCAGGACCCTGCAAGAGCTGGCAGTTTAGTGATGTCCCTTTATACGTTGCTCCACAATCAAAAACAACTCTCAGCTTGCCTTTTCTGGGATGATAAACTCCATGATGAGGGATATACCACACCTTTCCATCGTTTTGCCTTAGTTGGTCTGGAGGTATCAGCTCAGCATATCCTCGAGTTATCATGTCATTAAGAAATATGATGTATTCCTTCTTAAATGGACCATTCTTGCCAAATTTTCTTTTCAGGCTCAGGAGGCGCTGTTCTGCCACACAGCGATTATTTGGTAAGATGGTATTCTCCTGTCTGAGAGGTAAGTCGATACAGTAATGGTTTCCAGTTAATGTTGTAGTACTGGTCATGATGTTCATGAACTTGACATCTTCTCTAGACATTTCAATCTGTTCCTCTGATGATCTCTCATTAAAGTCCTGGTTTTACTCTTTAACCAGCATAGAAATGCACTTTTCTCACTTTTTTCTGCACTTTGTTTTCCATTCCATTAACTTTGTACAGTTTATTAAGCACTTTATTCAGTAATTATTATTTGACAAGGCATCTGTGTGTTTAGTGTAATGTTCCATGTTGACCACATGATAACGATGATGATGATGATGATGATGAATGTGCCTGTAAACAGGGCGTGAATGACCGCAGGACGAACAAACATTAGATTTCACTTTCCTTTCCTTAACGTTCAGACTGACTCACCTACAGATAGAACATTTCAAATGAACCTTTCCACAGCTTTTCATTACTGTGGGAGGATTAATGAGTACAAATACACACAGGTGTCATACACACAGATACTACACTCAAGTAGAAGTACACATACTTGTGTTCATCAGGGTAAAAGTACAAGTACTGATTCAGACTCTCTACTTGAGTAGAAGTAGAAGTACAGCCTCTGAAATGTACTCAAAGTAAACCGTGTGAAGGACGTTTCTTTCACTTCACCAGGATGTTTGGAACGACATAACAAAATACTTTCTGCCACAACATTTATTTATCTTCAGTGAATCATCAGAGCCAGAATCTCTGAGTCTGCTGCCACCTGCTGGCTGCTTGTATAATAATCATAATAATAATAATAATAATAATAAAAGGCATTGTTTTTAGGCCACAACATGACTCTGAGGTACTTGTACTTTACTTTGTATTGCTCTACATTTATCTTTCTGACAGATCACTTAAATAGAATACAATCAACTCATACATTATTTATTATTATAGATTAAACTATAAGCAGTATACAAAAACATGAATGCATCAATAATTACAATATATATCATTCTGCATACTTTTAGTAGAAATTTGCATATATAGATAATAGCCCTGTGATAGACAGGTTACCTGTCCAGGTGAGCCCTGCCTTCACCCAATGACAGCTGGGATCGGCTCCAGCCCCCAACCCTGAATACAGGATAAGCGGTAGAAAATGGATGGATGGATGTTTTTAATAATCTCTTTTTTACTTTTACAGTTTTTTTACAGTATATTTTATATACATACACACACACACATATACACGGTTTCTGCCACTTCCTACCTGCACTGCACTACGATACGATGTGTTTTTATTCATATCTTGCAATCATACATGTATAAATATACATGTAATCAGGATATGAACCAGGAAAAGGCCCCAAAAAGCTGCTTGTCAGCGGGGAAACCTGAGCAGAAGAGTAATACACAGTATAGACAAGAAACATAACAAAAACATAAACAAAAACTATACAGTACATAAACCCCAGATATTGCAGGAGTATCCAAAAGGATACTGCCACGCCATCTCCCCCAGATCACAGTAGGAACAGAGACTACAATCAACAGTAATCAGACCAGGCGGCCTTAAGTTAGTGCAGCATGATGGACCAGTGGACATTAGGACCTTAGACATAATTGGACAGAAATTGCTTTTTTACTTTTTTCTTGAAGAGAGAGATCGATTTAGACATCTTTACATCATTCTCCAAGTTATTCCATAACTGGAATCCCCGGCATGTGACACTAACGTTTGTGTTTCTGCGTTTCCGAGTTTCCCCTTAAACAGGAGTTTATTTCTGGTGTTGTGTCCATGCAGGGGACTGCAGATGGGAACAAGCATTGGATCTGTTTAAAACCTGATAAACAGTACATACGTTTAGAAAAATATTCAGGTCGGCAAGCTTTAAAACACCTGAGCTCTCAAAGAGAGGTCAGTGTGGTCTCTGAAATGTGACCAAAAGATGGTGCGAATGACTTTCTTTTGAAGTGATTGTAATTTATAAAGATAGCTCGGAAAGGTGTTACACCAAATGATATCACAGTAAAGTAAATGTGGTTTAATAAAGATCTGTACAGGGTGAGTAGTGCTGAGAGAGGAAGGTAATCTCTTAACTTAAAAATAGACCTGAGCACATAGATAATTTCTTGGTGAGTTGCTCAGTATGATGTTTAAAATTTAAGTATTCATCAATGTGGACCCCCAGGAATTTTATGTTTTATACTCCTTTTTATTTCATGTCCGTCAATGTTAAGGCACATGTTCTCTACCTGTTTTCTATTTTTATTTGATCGAAAAATGATAAAATTATTTTTTTTTACGTTCAGAGAAAGTTTGTTGCATTTAAGCCATAAATTCACTTTCTTAATTCCTTTATTCGCAATAGATTGTAATGCAAGCGGATGTTTGTGCAATAAGAGCAAGTTAGTGTCATCCGCAAAAAGTACTGTTTGAAAAGATTGGTCGAGTGGACAAAATCATCCATATAGATAATGAGTAACGGCCCCAAAATTGACCCCTGGGGGACCCCATGGTTTATGATTTTTTTACTGGATTCTTTACCATTTATGCGTACATATGTGACGGATGTGGCTCGTGTTGAAACTTCGCTTATCAGTTGCTCCACAAACCACAGATGACGACCAGATGGATTACAGGGCTTTTATTCTGAACCTGCAACACAGCGTTTTTCCAGTGAGGAATGACGAGGGAATCTTTATGGGATTCATGCACATTGAAATGATTCGTCATACGGAATTTTCCCTCGCCGCCGCCGCGCCACTAGATGGCAGTGTTGCGCCTATTGCAGGTATAATTTAACATACATAACATTACTCCGTTACACATACTGTTTTCTCTCATAAAGATAGTTTCTAAACCAATCCAATGCAACACCTCTAATACCATAAGAATTTCATGATCGATGGTGTCAAAGGCTTTGACGAGTCGAAGAAGATGCCGACAGAGAGATCACCTTTTAGATCAAGAACCGCCATACGTGTAGTTCTTTTTTTCCCTAAAGCCATACTGAGAAGAGTCAAGAATATTAAATTTGTCTACCTACTTAATTAGTCTGGTGTATACTATTTTTTCAAAAATTTTAGAAAGGGAGGGTAAAATTGAAATGGGTCTGTAATTATTTAAATCATTTTTATCACCAGACTTGTAGACCGGAACAATTTTTGCTATCTTGGCCATTTTTGGGACAGACCCCAGTGATAGTGACAGATTGATGCAGTGGGCCAAAGGATCCGCGATTTTGTTAACAATGGCTTTTAGGATAGTACTGCAGATATTGTCGGTTCCTGATGCTCCTGATAGTTTCAGATACTTCAATACAATTTGTTGGCATGAAGTAAAAGGAATTCTGTTTACCATCTTGTAAAAACTGGCTAAAAGAGGTGTTCAATGGTTGGACTATGTTCTGGGCAAGATTTTCCCAAATAGAGACAAAATGAGAGTTTAGAACATCTGTAAGATGAATACTGTGTGTACTTTTATATAGTATGTGTACAGTTTACTGTTCGTCCTTTTAGATAGTATAGTATGTGTACAGTGTGGTATTAGTACTTCCAGAGAAACCGGACGGCTGCGACACGTGGTACGAATGGAGGAGAACCTTCGGACCGGTCCAACTGGGCGGGAACCTCACCTGGACTCGTGTCACAGGGGCTGCCTGACCATGTGACGCTGGAAAGAGGTCAGAGTTCACTCAGAAGTGACCCCGACATGAGAAGTGAATTATATATATATATATATCATTTCACATGATAATATAATGGTAAACTCTTGTTTATTCCACCACTTTTTCTACATTTAAATGAGATTTAAACTCAAAACTCTAAAAGTTAGTAGTATTACTAGTTTATTATTAGTTTTTATTAATTAATGATGATGAACTTTCAGGTCTGATTTTTATGAAAACGTCTCGGCATCATTTCTGCTTTTACTCTTAATTATTCTAAAGCATTATAAATCGTATTCGTGTTAATTATTATTGTCATTGTTATTGATATAAGCAGGTTATTGTGAAGCGTCCTGAAGCTCAGTGTGGTAACTCCTCTGCTCCACTAGGTGGCGCCTGGCTCCCGTGTTACAGGACCACCACCTTCCCATATTATATTCTAGGTATGTGTATATAAAGTATGTTTACAGTGTGGTAGTAGTACTTTCACTATAACAGTATGTCGTCCTATACTTCTTCTCTTACATGTTGATTTCTTCTGAGTAGATTTGTAATCTGAAGTGACTTTTAACTTTTATTCTTCGCTCTTCTTTGTGTGAACCTTTATTTCCTCTGGAACCCTGATTCAGGGCTTAATCCGGTTTCTCCGTCGGTGAACCAGAACGGAGGCTTTAAATAGAAGGAGAGCGATGATGTCACACAAACAGACAGAGATGGAATGGCTGTCTCGCTCCTACAGCGAGGTAGGTGTGTGTGTGTGGTGTGTGTGTGTGTGTGTGTGTGTGTGTGTGTTTGTGTGTGTGTGTGTGTGTGTGTGTGTGTGTGTGGGACCGCCTACTTCTGTGGAACTGCCTCTGAACCTTTTAGAGGACACACAGCGTGTCTCTCTGTCAGATTTGAATAGTGGACGAGCATGAAGGAAGCCGATGGACGGATGATGTCGTGACGGGATGAACGGTGAGTCCAAACCTTCACGTTTCAGTTTGAAGTAAATCCAAATATGGTGGATTTGATTTAGTTTTTTAAGATAAACTGAAGGATTAAATGATAAACTCTGGATGAAGAAGTGATCGTCGACATAATGTTCATAATGTTAAATAAAAAAAAACAGAAGATTAGACACAACGTGAAAATAAGGAGACGCTAAACAACTGCATAGAGAGACAAAACTACAAAGAGAGACACAACAACTACATAGAGACACAACAACTACAAAGAGAGACACAACGACTACAAAGAGAGACACAACGACTACAAAGAGAGACACAACGACTACAAAGAGAGACAACAACTACAAAGAGAGACAACTACAAAGAGAGACAACAACTACAAAGAGAGACAACAACTACAAAGAGAGACAACTACAAAGAGACAACTACAAAGAGAGACAACTACAAAGAGAGACAACAACTACAAAGAGAGACAATAACTACAAAGAGAGACACAACAACTGCATAGAGAGACAACAACTACAAAGAGAGACACAACGACTACAAAGAGAGACAACGACTACAAAGAGAGACAACGACTACAAAGAGAGACACAACGACTACAAAGAGAGACAACAACTACAAAGAGAGACAACTACAAAGAGAGACAACAACTACAAAGAGAGACAACAACTACAAAGAGAGACAACTACAAAGAGACAACTACAAAGAGAGACAACTACAAAGAGAGACAACAACTACAAAGAGAGACAATAACTACAAAGAGAGACACAACAACTGCATAGAGAGACAACAACTACAAAGAGAGACAACAACTACAAAGAGAGACAACTACAAAGAGAGACAACAACTACAAAGAGAGACAACAACTACAAAGACAGACAACTACAAAGAGACAACTACAAAGAGAGACAACTACAAAGAGAGACAACAACTACAAAGAGAGACAATAACTACAAAGAGAGACACAACAACTGCATAGAGAGACAACTACAAAGAGAGACAACTACAAAGAGAGAGACAACAACTGCATAGAGAGACAACTACAAAGAGAGACACAACAACTGCATAGAGAGACAACTACAAAGAGAGACACAACAACTACATAGAGACACAACAACTACAAAGAGAGACACAACGACTACAAAGAGAGACAACGACTACAAAGAGAGACAACGACTACAAAGAGAAACAACAACTACAAAGAGAGACAACTACAAAGAGACAACTACAAAGAGAGACAACTACAAAGAGAGACAACAACTACAAAGAGAGACAACAACTACAAAGAGAGACACAACAACTGCATAGAGAGACAACTACAGAGAGAAACAAAAAATTCAAAGAGAGACAACTTCATAGAGACACAACAACTACAAAGAGAGACAACTGCATAGAGAGACAACAACTACAAAGAGAGACACAACAACTGCATAGAGAGACAACAACTACAGAGAGACACAACAACTACATAGAGACACAACTACAAAGAGAGACACAACAACTGCATAGAGACACAACTACAAAGAGAGACAACTACAAAGAGAGACAACAACTACAAAGAGAGACAACTACAAAGAGAGACAACAACTACAAAGAGAGACACAACAACTGCATAGAGAGACAACTACAAAGAGAGACACAACAACTGCATAGAGAGACAACAACTACAGAGAGACACAACAACTACATAGAGACACAACTACAAAGAGAGACACAACAACTGCATAGAGAGACAACAACTACAGAGAGACAACGACTACAAAGAGAGACAACGACTACATAGAGAGACACAACTACAAAGAGAGACAACTACAAAGACACACAACGACTACAAAGACACACAACGACTACAAAGAGAGACAACTACAAAGAGACATAACGACTACAAAGAGAGACACAACGACTACAAAGAGACACAACAACTATATAGAGAGACAACAACTACATAGAGACACAACAACTGCATAGAGAGACAACAACTACAAAGAGAGACACAACAACTGCATAGAGAGACAACAACTGCATAGAGAGACAACAACTACAAAGAGAGACACAACAACTGCATAGAGAGACAACAACTGCATAGAGAGACAACAACTACAAAGAGAGACACAACAACTGCATAGAGAGACAACAACTACAGAGAGACACAACAACTACATAGAGACACAACTACAAAGAGAGACACAACAACTGCATAGAGACACAACTACAAAGAGAGACAACTACAAAGAGAGACAACAACTACAAAGAGAGACAACTACAAAGAGAGACACAACAACTGCATAGAGAGACAACAACTACAGAGAGACACAACAACTACATAGAGACACAACTACAAAGAGAGACACAACAACTGCATAGAGAGACAACAACTACAGAGAGACAACGACTACAAAGAGAGACAACGACTACATAGAGAGACACAACTACAAAGAGAGACAACTACAAAGAGACAACGACTACAAAGAGAGACACAACGACTACAAAGAGACACAACAACTGCATAGAGAGACAACAACTACAGAGAGACAACGACTACAAAGACACACAACGACTACAAAGACACACAACGACTACAAAGAGAGACAACTACAAAGAGACAACGACTACAAAGAGAGACACAACGACTACAAAGAGACACAACAACTATATAGAGAGACAACAACTACAAAGAGAGACAACAACTACATAGAGACACAACAACTACAAAGAGACACAACTACAAAGAGAGAAAAAACAACTACAAAGAGACACAACTACAAAGAGAGACAACTAAGAAGACACACAATGACTACATAGAGACACAACAACTACATAGAGAGACAACGACTACAAAGAGAGAAAAAACAACTTCAAAGAGATACAAAACAAGTACAGTGAGATGCAAATAAACTTCAAAGAGACGCATACCAATGACTTTCCGTCGCCACAGCAACGAGTGTCAACTCGTCAGAGAAACATGCGTGTGTGGAAGTTTAACATCAGAGCGCCATTGTTTAGAACCGGCTGGCTGGTGTGGTTACATAACTGATGTGTATTTAAAATATTCAGTGCAAATACCTTGTGTGTATTTTTTTTAGAAAGCCTGCTCATACCTGTCGACGTCGGCAACGACTCCTCGGGGAGGGAGGAGTCGCTGTTGGCCTGTTTCCATAACGACGACGCGTTCAAGTACCAAGCCTACACCGTCACCTACCTGCTGCTGCTGCCGGTGGCCTTCTTCTGCAACGTCGGAGCGCTCGCCATCTTCTTCCTGCAAGGAAACCACAGGTCTGAACCCATTCGTCAGGTCACATGGTAACCAGGGTTACCCACAACAACGTGACCTTTACTTGACCTCCTGGAGCGACCGTTGATATTTGCATGTCAGCTGCAGGTTTCTGTTGACCGAGTCCGCAATGAAGGGTTTTATTAGCGGCGTCTCGTTAACCTGAAATTATTCAAATGAAAACACGTTCTTTTGCTCAGACTCCAAAGAAGCTCCGCCCCCTCCGTGGTCATGATGAACCTCGCCATATCGGACAGCAGCTTCTGCCTCACCCTCCCGCTGCGATTGGCTTATTACTTCAGGGGCGGGGTGTGGGACTTCCCTGATTGGCTGTGCCGACTGTGCGTCTTCGGCTTCTACGTCAACCTGTACACGAGGTAACACAGACACACACACACACACACACACACACACACAGACACACACACACACACACAGACACACAACACACACACAGACACACACACACACACACACACACACACACACAGACACACACACACACACACAGACACACACACAGACACACAGACACACACAGACACACACACAGACACACACAGACACACACACACACACACACACACACACACACAGACACACACACACACACAGACACACACACACACACACACAGACACACACACACACACACACAGACACACACACACACACACACAGACACACACACACATACACACACAGACACACACACACATACACACACACACACACACACACACACCTAACTAAAGGCACTCTTCCTCCCTTCAGCATCCTCTTCCTCACGCTACTGAGCGTGCTCCGTTGGCTCGCCGTGAACCAGCCCCTTCGTCACCGCACGCTGGTCACGCCCACTCGCACCTTATTGGTCTGTCTGGGAGTCTGGCTGTTTGTGGGCGTGTCCTCAGTCCCCTTCCTGTCCAATGGGGTGAGGAGCAGGTGAGACAGAAGCATATCATCAACTTACTCTTTACATTATATTAATATCAGTTATTATAGTAATTATGTGTCTGGCTCCTCCGTCAGGGCGGGGCTTCCTCGTTGCTTCGAGCCAGCTAGCCCCTCCTCTTGGGGGCGTGTCCTGGTCCTGAACTACGTGGCGTTGGCTCTCGGCTTCCTCTTCCCCTTCCTCACCATCATCGTCTGCTACACCGCCGTCATCCGGCGGCTGCAGGAACGCTCCGAGCTGCCGGGCGGCCGGCGGTCCGGCGAGGCTCGCCGCCGCCGCCGGCGCTCGGTGCGGCTGCTAGGCCTGGTGATGGTGACCTTCCTGCTCTGCTTCCTGCCCTACCACGCGGCGCGGACGCTGCACCTGCACGCCGTCTGCGGCGGCTGGAGCTGTGAGGTCACGGTGGCGCTGCAGCGGGCCGTGGTGCTGACGCTGTGCATGGCGGCGTGCAACAGCGCCGCCAACCCGCTGCTGTACTACTACGCCACCCGGACCTTCAGGGACAACATCAGGGACGTCCAGGAGACCCTGAGGGCCAGCAGGAAGGCCTCCAGGGGACCTTGAAGGGCCAAGGGGCCGTGAGGAGGGGTCCGTGAGGGTCCAGGAGTCCGTGAGAGGGTTCAGGGGTCTTTAAGGAGGGGTCCAGGGGTCCTTGAGGAGGGTTCAGGGGTCTTTGAGTGTCCAGGGGTCTTTGAGGGGGGTCCAGGGGTCCTTGAGGTTTCTTGTGTTTTTGAGGGTTCTGGGGTCCTTGAGGAGGGTTCTGGGGTGTTTGAGTGTCCAGGGGTCTTTGACGAGGGTTCTGGGGTCCTTGAGGTTTCTTGTGTTTTTGAGGGTTCTGGGGTCCTTGAGTGTCCAGGGGTCTTTGAGGAGGGTTCTGGGGTCCTTGAGGGTTCTTGTGTTTTTCAGGGTTCTGGGGTCCTTGAGGAGGGTTCTGGGGTCCTTGAGTGTCCAGGGGTCTTTGAGGAGGGTTCAGGGGTCTTTAAGGAGGGGTCCAGGGATCCTTGAGGGGGGTTCTTGGGTCCTTGAGGAGGGTTCAGGGGTCTTTGAGTGTCCAGGGGTCTTTGAGGGGGGTCCAGGGGTCCTTGAGGTTTCTTGTGTTTTTGAGGGTTCTGGGGTCCTTGAGGAGGGTTCTGGGGTGTTTGAGTGTCCAGGGGTCTTTGACGAGGGTTCTGGGGTCCTTGAGGTTTCTTGTGTTTTTGAGGGTTCTGGGGTCCTTGAGTGTCCAGGGGTCTTTGAGGAGGGTTCTGGGGTCCTTGAGGGTTCTTGTGTTTTTCAGGGTTCTGGGGTCCTTGAGGAGGGTTCTGGGGTCCTTGAGGGCTCTTGTGTTTTTGAGGGTTCTGGCGTCCTTGAGGTTTCTTGTGTTTTTGAGGGTTCTTGGGTCCTTGAGGAGGGTTCTGGGGTCTTTTGAGTGTCCAGGGGTCTTTGATGAGGGTTCTGGGGTCCTTGAGGGTTCTTGTGTTTTTGAGGGTTTCGGGGGTCTTTGAGGATGGTTCATTGAGGAGTGTTCAGGGGTCCTTGAGGGTTCTGGGCTGCAGTCGAATAGTCAAAAAATAAGGTCCTAACTCCTATTCCTTGACCTCTGGGGAAAACGTCACGGGGTTAAGGAAACGCGATAGGAGAACACAAAAGGATTTAGGAATAGTCGACCGCGGTGCTCAGAGAATCCGACCGTACTTTCACTAAACTACGTCATTATAACGCGGCCGCTGGTGATTGACAGCTGATGATCAGGTAATTGACGTGCGTCTACGCTGGAGAAACTACAATAATGGACTACAAAAAACGCTTCGTCCACTTCTCCACATGTTGGTTTTATAAACAGCTGGTTTACTGACCGGCTTCAGGTCCAGCAGCTCCTGTTTGACCGGTTGCTTTATTTACGTTTCATTTGTGGTTTTAGTTTCATCATCACTATTCCAATTACTATATGTCTGCATGAATCATTGTTAAATATGTAAATGCACATATCGTTTGTTTTCATGAACGGCCGAGGTGTGTGGCACTTTAAATGTTGCTCTCGCAAAGAATTGTGGGTCGGCGTAATCTCCTTTCCTATCGCATAGGAAGGTCCGTTGCATCCTATGCTAAAGGAGCTCTGAAAGGAAGCATTGGAGCTCCTTTCCTTTGCATTTAGAGAATCCCAACGGCTCTCATCATGGCGGCCACTTGTTTACTTCCGGGTCACTTCTTCAGTTAGGAACCTTCCTAAGAGAAATAGACTATTCCACTGCAGCCCTGGTGTATTTGAGGGTCTGGGGGTCCTTGAGGGTTCTGGTGTATTTGAGGGTCTGGGGTCCTTGAGGGTTCTGGTGTATTTGAGGGTCCGGGGGTCCTTGAGGGTTCTGGTGTATTTGAGGGTCCAGGGGTCCTTGAGGGTTCAGGAGGTTTTGATAAACATCCGTTAACAAGCAGTCAGAGGGGGAAATATTTATTTAGTTTTTACTAGTTTAGTTTCTTCCTCCTCCAACGTGTCCATCATCATCATGATTTATTTTCACTCCTACATACAGACTCTCCCGAGACCACCATGAGGACTCATGTGGACTCACGTGGACTCCTGTGGACTCTTCCGCCGTGGAAAATAGTCCCTAAACTAGAGGAGCATAAAAATGAGACAGAAAGGAAACTGAAGTTTAAATATGAACACGGACTGAGTGTGTGTGTGTGTGTGTGTGTGTGTGTGTGTTTATTTATGCGAGTGTTTAGTGAAGAACATCTTGTTTACGTGTTTGTTTATTGGTTAATAAATATTCTGACAGGAAACATCCGTTTATCTTGTGTTTTTTTATTTTTAAATCGGCCGAAGAGGAAACGAATTTACGAAACGAGTCGACTTTAAATCACCTATAATAAAAATAGATATGACGACTAATAAAAATAATAATTATAACGACTGCAAATGACTCAGGAAGAAGGTCAATGATTGAATATCAATAACATTTAGTTCCCAGGACGTTTATGGCCGTCGATGACATCACGGTGACGTCAGAGGAAACCATCGACCTCTGTTCACCTCGTTCAAGTGAGAAATTCACAGTAATTGAATGTATTTATAGCCTGATGTTGTTCTTATCTCTGACCTCTAGGGGGCGCGAGTGTACTTCTAATTATACTTCAACTGTAGTACATTTTACAGGGAAACTGTAGATTTAACTTCAACATTCATCTGTCAAGTACAATTACATCACTCATAATATGATGCAGCCGTACGAAGAAGTACTCAGATCCTTTACTTCAGTAATAGTACAACAATGTAAAAGTACTCCAGTGCAAGTGAAAATCCTGCACTCAAAACCTTCCTGAAGTAAAAGTATTTCAGTCTTACCAGGAAAATGTACAACTATTTAAAATAAAAGAACTCATCCTGCAATATCACATGTACTCAACTCAACATGTACTGTACTCAAGTACACATTTGAGGTATATATATATTTATACTTCTCCTCTAGATCTCAGAGTTAACTGTTGTACTTTTACTGCCTAAGTGTACACTGCAGCTTTAGTTCCTTTTAACATTACGGTCTTTCATACCCTGAATATATATATACTAGTAAAACACCAGTACTGGAAGAAGTAGTCAGATCCTGTACTACAGTAAAGGAAGTAATTCTCTGCTCGAAGTAAAAGTACTAAGACACACTGTTAAAATACTCTACTACAAGTTAAAGTAATATCACAATGTGAAAATACTCCACTACAATTAAAAGTACTAAGACAAAGCACGCCGGTTTGTGTGCGTGCGTGTGTGTGTGTTTTTGTGAGCGCGCGCGCATGTGAGTGCTTTGTTTACTCAGTGCATCTGGTTGAAGACATGAGAGAGTGAGTAGATGAAAGGAAGGTGTTTTGATACTCTTGCATAACTATATAGTTAAACTCAGGGTGTTAATAAAGGGGAAATGTTTTGCTACTTTGGTTTAAAATGACAAATATGGTTGGTTATGGGAATGGTTCTACAACTACTCTGGTATGGAGACCCCTTCTAGGCTGGACTTCATTACTGGATGGGAGCCCCAACCAATGGTAGGGTTTACTCCCACAATACCACAAGAGGGTCAACAGGAGAGGGGATGGGTTGACATCTCTTACTGGAAGTCCTTGATTTTGACTTTGTTTACATTATTATGCTTGTACATAGTTATTGTCTTTATTACTTTTTTAAATGTGATTGCACTTGTAGACAGCAGGGGTGCGCTAATTTTCTTTTTTTTGGTTAGACTCCATAACTGTTTATGAGCACTAAACCTGAGATTAAATTTATGTCCTTGAATGTTAATGGTCTGGGAGACCCTGTGAAACGAGCTAGGGTTATGGCTAAGTTGAGGAAGGAGAAGTCGCAGATCAACTTCCTGCAGGAAACCCATTTATCACGTTCAGAACATGAGAAATTAAAGAAATTTGGTTATAAGCATACATACTATAGTTCGCATACTAATACTCGTAGAAGAGGAGTGGCAATATTAATCTCCAATCAGGTCCGGTTTGAGTACCAAAAGGAAATAAGGGATAATGAGGGGAGATTTGTAATAGTAAAAGGTACTATAGATGAAACAAAGGTGACTCTGGTGAATATATACGCCCCGCCAGAAAGTGATAAAACATTCTTTAAAATGTTACACGATACTATTGCATTGGAGGCAGAAGGGATATGTTGGTGTGCGGGTGATCAAAATGTGGTTATCGACTATTGCCTTGATACCACAAGTAACAATAGAAGTAAGACTTCATTATCAAAACTAGTGAAAAATTCATGGGAAGAGATGGGATATATTGATGTCTGGAGGGATTTGCATCCTCTTCGGAGAGATTATACTCATTATTCGCATGCACATTTGGTATACAGTAGAATAGACTACTTCTATACTCAAAAGGAAAATATAGGATTGATAAGGGACTGCCACATTGGAGTAGCTGATGTATCAGATCACAGTGCTGTCTACATGAGGGCTTGTCTCTCTGACAGGCAGAGGAATACAATATGGAGGTTGAATACTGGACTGCTGAATAGTAATCAGGTGGTAGAGCAAATTAGAATAGACATTGGGAATTATTTGATGGAGAATGACAATGGTGAGACTAACCCTGCGATCTTGTGGGATGCCCTGAAGGCAGTTATCAGGGGGAAATTGATTGCAATCTCAAGTAAATTGAAAAAGGAAAAATTAGCAAACTATAAACAGCTGACGAGTGAACTTAAGATAATGGAACAAAAACATAAACTGAAGGCTGACCGGCAAACACAAGCACTAATTAGTGAAGTAAAGAAGAAAATTAATGAGCTCCTACAACAGGAGGTGGAGGTTAAAGCGAGGTACTTAAAACAAAATTACTATGAATCGGGCCCCAAAGCTGCAAGATTACTGGCAAGACGCTTGCGTAAGCAACAAGCGGACATGGCAATACACAAAATTGTGGACCCCAACACAAATCAAGTAAAATGCAAGTCTGGAGAAATTGAGAATGTATTTAGTAATTACTATAAAGACCTATACGCTAAAACATCAACTTCTAGTGTAGAGGATGTTAGATTGTTTCTTGGTGGCTTGGACCTTCCCACCATTGGTACTGTACAAAATGAAGAAATGATGAAAAACATAACTATGGAAGAAATTGGGGAAGCGATAGGGAAATCAAAAACAAATAAGGCCCCAGGTAGCGATGGTTTCCCTTCAGAAATGTATAAGAAATATGAAAAAGAGCTGACTCCATTACTCCATTCTACGTTTAATTGGGTTAAAGAGAATAACATAACTCCCCCCTCATGGAAGGAAGCTATAATTACTGTAATTCCTAAACCATTAAAAGATAAACAGCACTGTCAAAACTTCAGACCAATATCGATGTTAAATGTGGATTACAAACTTTATACCTCTATATTATCTAAAAGACTTCAGTCCTTCATACCACGTCTGGTGGACGAAGATCAATGTGGTTTTGTCACTGCTAGAATGACACAGGATAACATTAGAAGAACTTTGCATGTAATGCATCGGATAAACAAGAATAAGACACCAGCTGCGTTAGTTTCGTTGGATGCTGCGGCTGCCTTTGACCGGGTCTCCTGGGACTTCCTGTTTCTCACACTAGAAAGATTTGGGTTCGAAGAGAAGGCGATTCAATGTATTAAAACACTATATACTAAGCCTACAGCTAGGATAAAAATAAATGGTTCTTTGACAGATAGATTCGAGCTAGAGCGAGGGACAAGACAAGGGTGTAATCTGAGTCCTACGTTGTTTGCAATTTTTATAGAGCCATTAGCACAGATGATAAGGCAAAATGAAGCGATAACAGGTATAGAAATCAACGATCAGCAGCATGTGATAAGTTTATTTGCAGATGATGTAATGGTCTATCTTAAAAATCCATCAGTCACGTTTGAACCACTTATGCAGTCCTTAGAACAATTTAGCTCATACTCTGGGTACGAATTAAATAAATCAAAAACTCAAGTTCTCATGCTTAATTGTAAACCAAACCAAAGACTCAAGGAGACCGGATTAAATTGGGAGGCAAAATCAATTAAATACTTGGGTATAAACATTTCCAAAAATCTTACAAAACTGTACAAAAATAATTATGGTGAAATTGATGGAAACCTAAGGAAAGATATTGACAGATGGTCTACATACCCGATGGGACTTAGTGATAGAATATATACTGTAAAAATGAACGTATTACCACGTTTGTTATACCTGTTCCTTTCCCTACCAGTGCCTGTACCGCCAGAACAGTTTTTTAAATGGGATAAACTAATATCAAGATTTATATGGGAAGGAAAACGGCCTAGGGTAAAGTATAGTACTCTGCAGCTGACCAAAAGAAAGGGTGGAATGGCACTTCCAAATTTAAAAGAATATTTTCAAGCAGCGCAACTGCGCCCACTCCTGAATTGGTGCAGTAGTGCCTACGAGGCTAGATGGAAGGACATTGAAGCACCAGTCTTAGCATTCCCAATCCAGACAATCATAGGTGAAAGAAAGATCCCAGAGAACATTGAATTTGTGTCAGAGATGGACATGATAACGACTTATACATTAAACACATGGCATTCGGTTGTGAGACGGTTAAAGGTGGGAAGGGAACTTGGTTTATTGAAATGGATTGCACACGATGTGGCTTTTAAACCTGGAAGGTTGGATCCTAGATTTAAACAATGGACTCAAGTGGGTGTGACTGCCATGTGCTCGTTGATCCTTAAGGGAAAAATGAAGAGCTTTCAAGAAATGAAAAACGAGTATGGATTGGCCAATCAAGATCTATTTAGATATATACAACTGAGAGACTACTATTGCAAGGAAGTTAAAAGAGCAGAGGATGATATACATCCAATAATAAAACTCTTCTCTCGGGCATATGGTGAAGTCATGCCTAGGGCAGTGTCCAAACTCTACATGTGTTTGACTGAGTCGAACAAAAACTCTACTGTGTACGTGAAGAACAAATGGGAAAAAGAATTGGCTGTGGACATTTCTGATGAGATATGGCATGATATGTGGGACATACACCAAACAACGACTCAGTCAAACGGATGGAGGGAATTTTCATGGAAGAACCAAATAAGATACTTCATCACACCGCGAATTAAAAGTAAACAACTTAAGGCACCTCAGATATGTTGGAGACAGTGTGACCAAATTGATCCGGACCATACACATGTTTTTTGGAGTTGCAGTAAAATCCAGCCTTTCTGGGAGGCTGTGCACTCGGTTATATGTGTGGTCTTAGGATATGGGATCCCCAGCTCATGTCTTGTTCTTTATTTGGGTCATATGGGAGGAGTTGTTTGTCCGAGAGACCAATATTTGGTTAAGATCTTACTAGTTGCTGGGAAGAAGGCAATCACCAGGAACTGGCTTAAAACAGATATCCCGGATTATGAACAGTGGAGGACTATCGTGGACAATATTCAGGATATGGAGTATTTATCGTTCAAACTAAAAATTCAAGAAGATTTGTTTCAAAAGAGATGGGAAAAATGGTTATTGTATAAATCCAAAAAAGGAGAACAGTGAAAGGTGAAAGTTGTGTACCCCTGCGATGTCTTGATTTATTTACCATTTTTTATTTATTTTTTTATTTTCCTTTTCCTTTTTTAAATTTTTTTTTCCCATTGTTTAACTACTTTATTTAATGTACCTTATATGTATATATCTTTTTCCTTTTCTATTGTTGTATGTTACTGTTCTATACTTGAATGGTTTTGTATACCTGTGCAATCCAAAATAAAGACAGTTATAAAAAAAAAAAAAAAAGTACTAAGACACTAAAAATGGACCAGTTCAAGTAAAAGTACTAATATCACAATGTAAAAATATTTCACTCCAAGTAAAACTATTAATACACACTTTGAAAATACACCACTCCAAGTAAAACTACTAAGACACTCTTTGAAAATACACCACTCCAAGTAAAAGTACTAATATACAAAATATAAGTCAAAGTACTAATACACTGTAAAAAACTCCACTGCAGGTTAAAGTACCTGAAATACGTACCAAATTATTCTGTTTAATGTTTAATTATCCAGAATATTCCCATTGAGAGATTAAACTGGTCAAAAGATAACGAACATAAAGAATTCCACATAAGTATTTACAGGATTTAAAAATAAATAAATAAAAATAAAAATGACAGATTAAAAAAAAAATCAAATTGCATCAAATCCCAAAAGTATTCACGAAATCATCTGATCTAAAATGTGTGATATGACAAGAGCGCCCCCCTGTGGTCACACTGGACGCAGGACATCGCTCAGGAGACGGCATGGCCCAAACACAGGGAGGTCAAAGATCAGACGCAACACATCATGACGTCACGAACACAAACGTTGTTTTAGGCTTCGTTTTACTGCCTTTTGAAACAAATGCTTTCTTTGTTGTGTGTGTTTCCTGATTTCAAGGTGTTTCCTGCACACACACACACACACACACACACACCACACACACACACACACACACACACACACCACCCACACACACACACGCACACAAGTGATCTACATCCGTTCTGGTGTGAGTGATCTGGGATCAGCTCCCGTGAATCCGGAACTGTGTGTTTCACGGCTGCGTGTTCCCGTCGGACCGAGTTAACGGGGTCCACACGGCTCGCTGCGTCGCGTTCTCAGCTGTGTTTTACTGCGCGTCTGGCCCTATGGTCTGGCCGGGCTGCTCTTTTAACGTGTGTGCGCGTGCCTCGAGCTCCGACGTCACACCGGGGCGACACGGCGACCAAAGATCGTTTGTGTTTGAGATGATGATCACCACAACGTCACCATATTAAAAGCCCCTAATGTTAAATAAGTATTGTTTTGGATACTGATGGGCATCGTTTTCATAATAGTAGAGTATTTTACTGTGGTATTAGTACTTTTACTTGTAGTGAAGTATTTTCCCCGTGTGTAATAGTATTTTTATTCCTGTAAGGGAGCGTTACAGTGTGTGTTTTACTACGAGTGTATTTACTACATGGTATTACCACCTTTACTGTAACATTATGTGTACTGTGTGGTATTAGTACTTTTACTTGTAGTGAAGTATTTTCCCCGTGTGTAATAGTACTTTTATTCCTGTAAGGGAGCGTTACAGTGTGTGTTTTACTACGAGTGTATTTACTACATGGTATTACCACCTTTACTGTAACATTATGTGTACTGTGTGGTATTAGTACTTTTACTTGTAGTGAAGTATTTCCCCCGTGTGTAATAGTACTTTTATTCCTGTAAGGGAGCGTTACAGTGTGTGTTTTACTACGAGTGTATTTACTACATGGTATTACCACCTTTACTGTAACATTATGTGTACTGTGTGGTATTAGTACTTTCACCTGTAAGGGAGTAGTTTCACAGTGTGTACTCATTATTTTGCTATAAGTGTGTATTTTACTACGTGATATAAAAAACAATGGTACAATAAATGTACTAATACCGTATAAGTACTTTTAATGTAGCATTATTTTTTTACTGTGTGGTATTAGTACTGCTACTTGTAAGGGACTATTATTACAGCGGGTATTAATGGTCTTACTATAAGAGTGTATTTTACTATATGGTATTAGTACTTTTAATTTAACTTTTTTTTTTTACTGTGTGGTATTAGTACTGCTACTTGTAAGGGACTATTATTACAGCGGGTATTAATGGTCTTACTATAAGAGAGTATTTTACTATATGGTATTAGTACTTTTCATTTAACATTATTTTTTTACTGTGTGGTATTAGTACTGCTACTTGTAAGGGACTATTATTACAGCGGGTATTAATGGTCTTACTATAAGAGAGTATTTTACTATATGGTATTAGTACTTTTAATTTAACTTTTTTTTTTTACTGTGTGGTATTAGTACTGCTACTTGTAAGGGACTATTATTACAGCGGGTATTAATGGTCTTACTATAAGAGAGTATTTTACTATATGGTATTAGTACTTTTCATTTAACATTATTTTTTAACTGTGTGGTATTAGTACTGCTACTTGTAAGGGACTATTATTACAGCGGGTATTAATGGTCTTACTATAAGAGAGTATTTTACTATATGGTATTAGTACTTTTCATTTAACATTATTTTTTAACTGTGTGGTATTAGTACTGCTACTTGTAAGGGACTATTATTACAGCGGGTATTAATGGTCTTACTATAAGAGAGTATTTTACTATATGGTATTAGTACTTTTAATTTAACTTTTTTTTTTTACTGTGTGGTATTAGTACTGCTACTTGTAAGGGACTATTATTACAGCGGGTATTAATGGTCTTACTATAAGAGAGTATTTTACTATATGGTATTAGTACTTTTCATTTAACATTATTTTTTTACTGTGTGGTATTAGTACTGCTACTTGTAAGGGACTATTATTACAGCGGGTATTAATGGTCTTACTATAAGAGAGTATTTTACTATATGGTATTAGTACTTTTAATTTAACTTTTTTTACACCGTGGTATTAGTACTTTGTTGTGTTGTACAGTAAATAACAGGCGGAGTGAGACGTCAGTCTGAGCTCTCTGGAGGAGGAGGGGCAGGGGGCGGGGCGACGCGGGGCGTAGCGGCCCGTAGCGCCCGGCGCCGACGTCTGATTGGCTAGGCTCTGCGCTTCGGGACCCTGCACGGGAACGCGCCCGCATTCACACGCGCACACCCCGCCGCGCGGCCAGGCCACCGGCCAGCCTCTCTCTCCCCCCTCTCTCTCTCTTCTTTCTTTTTTCCCTTTCCTAAAACTTTCTCCGTTAAAACTTTCCGTTGACAGCCGGTTAACCGTCAAACTGCCCCCCCCCTCCGAACGGGAGCCGGAGGAGCGACCACCGGGCCGGACAAACTACCCGGATTACCGAGTTTCGGCGACGAGCTCCTGCCGTGATTCACCGCCCAGCAGCGGGCCTCAACTTTCCTTCATCTTGCCCCCTCCTCCGTTTTACCGTCACATCTACCGGACGGTGACGTCATCCCCGGGAAAAAGTCGAGAGCCGGCCGCCGCCGCTGCGTTTACACCGGAGGACAAGACGTTGGTAAGTGTAGAACTTTTCTTTGACGCGCGCGCGTGTGTGCGCGAGGGAGGCAGCAGCAGCGCCCCCACCCAACTTTCTGACTGTCCGACCGTGTGTGTCCCGGTACCGACAGGGCCCGGACCAGGACCCAGACCAGGACCCGCTGCCCCCTCCGTTTGTTTGTCTGTCTGTCTCGCGGACATGGGGCCCGTGTAGACGGATCAGCGCGTGGCTTCTACGAGACGGTCCGGTAGAGGTGAGTCCCCCGTTACATTATACAACGTCATATTACAAAATAAAACAGGATATAATGTGACGTCATATAAGACATTTAATATAATATAATTTTATGGAATAAAACACAATATAATTTAAACAATATAAAAAAATAATATATATAAAATAACAATATAATAAATAATAATATAATATACTGTGAAGTTGTTCGTAACTGATACTTTTAATATACTTTTATTTAATTAATAATATTCGGCTGAGCATTTTATTTCAACTCAAATAATGTATTCCACATAATTTATCCATTTATTTACCTTTTTAATACAATTTAATAATATTTGGCTGACTGTTTTATGTCAGTCCACTCAAACACAATATATTCCACATTATTTATACTTTTATTTACCTTTTAACACAATTGAATAATAACAGGACAACGTTCATCACAGGATTCCAGTATAAATAAAAATAAAGGAAATATAAAAATGGCAAATAATATATATTACCGTTGAAGACATTCTAACACGATCTGTATTCATTAATTAAGATTCATTAATAATTTGTTGTTTATTCTGGATGGACGTTATTGTCGCCTCCAAACAGGAAGTGGACCAACATCCCTTCATTCACTGGAGGACAAACACACCGGTTTATGGTGATTGATTGATTGATTGATTGATTGATCGATCTGAATAAGGAGCGATGTTTAAAGGCAACGTTGCCGTCGACAGACGCTCACCTCTGTCTCTGTGTGCTAAAGTTAGCCGGTGTGGCTAAAGCAGCTCTCAGCAGGCATCTCAGCTATCTGTGTGTGTGTGTGTGTGTGTTGTGTATTTTTAGCTGCATGTTGTTTGGATTCTGCGCTGATGTTATTAGGCAACGCCACAAAAAACCTGATGTCACGAGGGAACCAACCATCTCCTTCACATGAGGCCTGCAGGCGACACATTGTGGCTCTTGACCAATCAGAGCTTGGCGTCTGTGATGTCACCGGGAATGTAAACAAACGTTGGCTTGGGAACGGTTAGCGCTCATGCTAGTGCTTCCCAATGGAAACGTTAGCTAGCATCCCTCTGTAGCATTTAGCACAGTTAGCTCCTGAGATTTCAACTCTTTGTTTTGTTTGGGAAGTTTTGGGACGTTGTGCAAACAAACAATAAATTTCACTAACAGACCGATCAATCAACCAATCGAGGAGATGCATGGCACAGATTAATGGTGGAGATCTCCAGAAAACTTGGAGAAACCTGAAATAAACATACATGTTTTTTTCTGATTTCACATTCCCGTCCAACCAGACTCCACGAGGAAAACAGCCAATTTAACAACGTCTTAATCGGCCTCCACGTCCGACGCATCACTGCTGTTTGCCTGTGTGTGTCTGTGTGTGTGTGTGTGTGTGTGTGTGTGTGTGTGTGTGTGTGTGTGTGTGTGTGTGGCATGGCCATTGTCATTGTCACGTGAACAGGACGTTCAACTCAAACAGTGTCAGGGAGTCCGAGTGTAAAATGTTCTTTACAAACTGGGCGTCGGGTCGAGCTGATGGCTATCTTTAGCGTGTGTGTGTGTGTGTGTGTGTGTGTGTGTGTGTGTGTGTGTGTGTGTGTGTGGTATGAAGACCATTCATTATCACATTCCTCCAGAGAGGCCTACACGTGGGAACTGACTGGGTTCTCCACATGACTGTGATCACATCAGGGTGATCAATAAGAAGTAAGGGGGGGGGGGTGGACTTGGTCACTTCCTGAGGGTGTCGCCATCTCTGATGTCCGACATAAATCCACAGTAACTGAGGAGCAGAAGTTGCCTGAGAATCCTCGTGTTTTTAAGTTTCGGCGTTGCAGCCATCTGGTACGTCTGTACTTGAAGTATGTACTTAAATACTTGAGGTGAATACTTGAAGTGAATACTTGAGGTGAATACTTGAGGTGAATACTTGAAGTGAATACTTGAGGTGAATATCTGAGGTGAATACTTGAGCAGGGCTCCAGACTAACTTTTTGCATTGGTAGCACTGGTGCGCCTAACTTTTTTTTTTAGGTGCACCAGCACAAAATTTAGGTGCACCCACATTTTTCATCGCGTCGCCTTTAACGCCAAAAAGTCACCTTTTTATCGCTCTCCTTTTACATAATGACACCCCCCTTATGGCCTAGCTTAACTGCAGCACCATCAGCACCCAGAGGAACCGTTTTCTCCAGCCAATCTGCACACTGATGCTGTTTGTGGCACAATAAAAAGATCATACAGGTCACTAGCCTATAGATTGCAAATGGAAACTGTTTATGTGATCTAAGCCTAGCTTACTTATATTTTTACTTAGGCTATTCATTTTTAATAATAATATTAGGAATAGGCTACTATACAATTTCCTATTCATGATGTCTCAAACACTGTGCGTGTCCATGCTCCACCTCGACATGTCCAATTAACATGTTGACCGGCCTCCCTTTACGCAAAATGCAGCAGTAGACAATAACGCACTCCTTCGTAGAGACGTCTGTGTCGCCGTCAGTCATGAATGACGTGTACGTGGCGTTTCCAACCTCAGCTGTCTTGTTCTTTAGTGTGTCGGCGTTTTTTTTTCATCAGAATAATTTCTGACTTAAATTTAGTGAACGGCAACTCCTCCTTTGCAATATTGTATGCAACGTTTAATTTTATAATAATTTCAGATTCCTCAGCGGACCTGATCGATACAGCCTGACGCTGAAATGCAGCTGGATGAGGGGCCACTTTATTAACACACTTATCACGGCATGTAGTATGCTTTTTGGACATATTGCGCCTTTTCAACGTCTCGATGCGAAATGTTGTTGACTCCTCCACAAACGCACTATTACCGGACAAATTCTGACCGCACTCCCGACAATAAATGCAGTGCATTGAGTCCCTTTCTTTATCGTACATCAGACAGGGAAATTGCTTCAACCAGTCCTGTCTGAAGGCATATTTTTGGGCTTTTTAATTAGTCTCGGGGCGAGGCTTTCTGCCTCTCTTCACTTTCAAAGAGAATCGAAGCGCTCAGAGTACCTGCTCAGCTCGCTCGCAATGTTCGAACCGACACAATTTACAGCAGTGAAAAGGACCACAGCCAATCAGAGGCAAGGACCCGCCCGAGCTCCGTCTCTTATTGGTTTAGACCACGATGCCATCAGGAGAAAATAAAGAGATACTGCGCTTATGATTTTTTTTGGTTAGGTGCACCAGTGCGACCTACTATTTTTTTCAGTCGCACTCATAAAAATTTTGGTCGCATATGCGACCAAAATGGTCGCACTCTGGAGCCCTGTTGAGGTGAATACTTGAGGTGAATACTTGAGGTGAATATCTGGGGTTCTTGAAGTGAATACTTGAATGAATACTTGAAGTGAATACTTGAAGTATATACTTGAGGTGAATACTTGAAGTATATACTTGAGGTGAATATCTGAGGTGAATACTTGAAGTATATACTTAAGGTGAATACTTGTAGTGAATACTTGATGTGAATACTTGAGGTGAATACTTGAAGTGAATATTTGATGTGAATACTTGATGTGAATACATGAAGTGAATACTTGAAGTGAATACTTGAGGTGAATACTTGAGGTGAATACTTGAAGTATATACTTAAAGTGAATACTTGTAGTGAATACTTGAGGTGAATACATGAAGTGAATATTTGATGTGAATACTTGAAGTATATACTTGAAGTGAATACTTGAGGTGAATACTTGTAGTGAATACTTGAGGTCTGTCGTGTTGTGGCAGCAGACTGTTGTATACTTCTATGTTGTATTTAACGGACTGAGCAGCTGGTTTGACATGAAACCACAAAGATGACTGGAATCTCTCTTGTGAAGCTGGAAAAACTGTCTGTCTGTCTCTCTGTCTGCCCCTCTCTATCTGTCTGTCTTTCTGTCTGCCCCTCTCTATCTGTCTGTCTCTCTGTCTGCCCCTCTCTATCTGTCTGTCTCTCTGTCTGCCCCTCTCTATCTGTCTGTCTCTCTGTCTGCCCCTCTCTATCTGTCTGTCTCTCTGTCTGCCCCTCTCTATCTGTCTGTCTCTCTGTCTGCCCCTCTCTATCTGTCTGTCTCTCTGTCTGCCCCTCTCTATCTGTCTGTCTCTCTGTCTGCCCCTCTCTATCTGTCTGTCTCTCTGTCTGCCCCTCTCTATCTGTCTGTGTAAACAGTCTGTTTAAACAGCTGGTTAGTTTGACTAACAGCAGCTTTACAAGTAGCTGGGCCTGTTCAATCATCAGTGTGTGTGTGTGTGTGTGTGTGTGTGTGTGTGTGTGTGTGTGTGTGTGTGTGTGTGTGTGTTGGGATGCCTGTGCTGTGATGTCAGCGTGTCTCTGGTATGCAGGCGGCTGGTTCACCTAGACTCACAACCGGTACAATCATGTATCTGTGTCCTCCATCTGTCTGTCTGCTGAGACTGTAAACACACACACACACACACTGGTCCGTTGTCCCGTCTCACCTGTCACAGCAACGTGATGTCACCTGGTACATCTAGTTCTGAGCCTGAAGCTGCTTCCTGTTCATTGTTTGTTCTGCGTTTGTGGACTCAGACCCGAGGCGGGCTGATCTGGATCCTGATCTGGATGCTGAACTCTCGCGTCTCCTTGTCGGGATGTTCTGAAGTCAGCTAACAAGATGTGGGCCAATGAAACGTCAGCGATTCTGTAACATGGTTAATCACTGTGGTCCAATCACAGAGCTGATCAATAACGTGATCACGGCCCTCTGACTGTCTGATAGATGATTGACAGGCGGATCAATAATAATAATAACCCCCACACACACACACACACACAGAAGACTGCTCAGCTGTGTTTGTCTGAAGGCCCGAGGCAGGGGCGTTCGACATAGACTGACAATAGAGAGAGAGACACAATGGAAGGAGAGACAAGCAGATGAAAGGCAGAGGTGATCATGAGGCTGCTGTGGTTACCACGGCGACCAGGAAACACAACAGGACAGGAATGTAAAGGGAGAGAAAATAAGTGGAAACATGAGAGAAAGAGAGGAAGGAAAGAATGAAGGGAGGAGGAGGGAACAGG
Source organism: Chelidonichthys spinosus (assembly GCA_029853015.1). Lineage (NCBI taxonomy): Eukaryota > Metazoa > Chordata > Actinopteri > Perciformes > Triglidae > Chelidonichthys > Chelidonichthys spinosus. Next base: position 15,700,097 of record CM056843.1, on the reverse strand, counting down.
AATATAATATATATATACCGTATATATATATATATATACAAACTGGAAGAAGTGTTCACCGTATATATATATATATATACGGTGAACACTTCTTCCAGTTTGTAACGTATGTTGCCATAAACTTTCTTCTCCTCCTCTGTCAGGTGGAGTGGGCGGAGCCGGAGTGATGGCGGGCGCGTCGGTGAAGGTGGCGGTGCGAGTCCGCCCGTTCAATTCCAGGGAGACGGGACGCAACGCCAAGTGTGTCATCCAGATGCAGGGAAACACCACTTGTAAGCACACACACACACACACAAACACACAGTGCCTCTGCCCATCAAGCGACCTTTGAACCTGCTGCCATTTAAACACACACACACAGTTTATTTATAGTTTTCTGCAGCGGCGCTGTTTCCAGCAGCCGTCCGTTCTCTCTCTCGTTCTTTCTCTCACCCTCACGCTGATATTTATACTGTGTATTTATACTGTGCATTTATACTACTAAGTATCTTTTCTCCGTGAGAGCCAGAGGTTTCCAGGTTCAGGTTCAGGAGACATCCTCAGATCCTTGAAAACACTTGAGTTTTAGTGTAGTGCAATAACAAGAAGACTCAATACTGAGGATTGTATTGATACAAATATGGAGTTCACCACGTCTGGAAGGTGCTGGAAAAGCATGGAAATGCACCTTGAGTTTGACTTGGATTCAAGGTGGAGGAAGCCTGTGTTTGGTAACGCCTCCATCTTTGTTTCCAGGCATCACCAACCCCAAACAGCTCAAAGATGGAGCCAAGAACTTCACCTTCGACTATTCCTACTGGTCACACACCACGGTGAGCACACACACACACACACACACACAGCACACACACACACAGACACACACACACAGACATGGACACACTACGATGTAAAAAGACACATCAGATAAACCTTGTGTGTGTGTTGTGTGTGTGTGTGTGTGTGTGTGTGTGTGTGTGTGTGTGTGTGTGTGTGTGTGTACAGGCTGATGACCCTGCCTTCGCGTGTCAGAGACAGGTGTACAAGGACATCGGAGAGGAGATGCTGCTGCACGCCTTCGAAGGTAACACGACAGCTAGCTACCTCACCGATGCTAGTGATGCTACCGTTAACGCTACAGATGCTATTGTTGATGCCCATGATGCTAGTGCTGATGCTAGTAATGCTAATGTTGATGCTGCAGATGTGGATCTTCATGATACAGTTTATGATGCTAGTGATGATGCTCATGATGCTAGTGATGCTAATGATGATACTATTAATGAAGCTTTTCATAGTGATGATGCTTTAAACTGATGCTACGGATATTAACGGTCATGCTAGTAATGCTAGTGCTGATGCTAGTAATGCTAGTTATGATGCTAGTAATGCTAGTGCTGATGCAAGTAATGCTAATGATGATACTATTAATGAAGCTTTTCATATTGATGATGCTTTAAACTGATGCTACGGTATATTAACGGTCATGCTAGTAATGCTAGTGATGATGCTGGTGCTAGTGCTGATGCTAGTAATGCTAGTGCTGATGCAAGTAATGCTAATGATGATACTATTAATGAAGCTTTTCATAGTTATGATGCTTTAAACTGATGCTATGGATATTAACGGTCATGCTAGTAATGCTAGTGCTAATGATATGTAAACACTGACTCCTCCTCCTGATGCTGCTAATGCTAAAGCTGATGATAATATTGACAATGATGCTAATGATGCTTAAAGAGCTGAACATTTATTGTTAGTATTTTTTTTTTATTATCCCGAAGCTGACTGTTTGATCGTTGATGACCAGTTCTTGTTTTCTCATAATCTACATTATTCATTACGGTTTTCCAGGATACAACGTGTGTATTTTTGCGTACGGCCAGACGGGTGGAGGAAAGAGCTACACCATGATGGGCAAACAGGAGCCGGGGCAGGAAGGCATCATCCCCCAGGTAATGTGTTGTATGTGATGACATCTATGATAGAACAGAGGAAAGAAGATCTCCATATCTGAGGGACTGAAAACAGCATTTTCTGACATTTCTTTATGAAAAATGACTTTTGATGATGAACAGATGATGAAAATAGTTGGTGATTATATTTCTGT
>CM056843.1:15683008-15693008 GCA_029853015.1 Chelidonichthys spinosus | reverse complement strand
ACACACACACTCTGTCTGTCGTTCGCTCTCTGTGTATATTTTCAAGCTGTTCTTTACATAACCAGGATAGCAGAGATTCCAGCTTATTAAACCTGACTCTCCCTCTCTCTGTCTCTCTCTCTCTCCCTCTCTCTCTGTCTCTCTGTTTCTCTCTCTCTCTCTCTGTCTGTCTGACTCTCTCTCTATCTCTCTCTATCTCCCTGTCTCTCTCTCTCCCTCTCTGTCTGTCTCTCTCGCTCTCTGTCTCTCTCTCTCTGTCTCTCTCTCTGTCTCCCTGTCTCTCTCTCCCTGTCTCTCTCTCTCCCTCTCCCTGTCTCTCTCTCCCTGTCTCTCTCTCTCTCTCTCCCTCTCTGTCTGTCTGTCTCTCTCTCTCTATCTCTCTCTCTCTGTCTCTCTCTCTCCCTCTCCCTGTCTGTCTCTCTGTCTCTCTCTCTCTCCCTCTCCCTGTCTCTCTCTCTCTCTCCCTCTCCCTGTCTCTCTCTCTCTCTCCCTCTCCCTGTCTGTCTCTCTCTCTCTCCCTCTCCCTGTCTGCTCTCTCTCTCCCTCTCCCTGTCTGTCTCTCTGTCTCTCTCTGTCTCTCTGTCTCTCTCTGTCTCTCTCTGTCTCTCTCTGTCTCTCACTGTCTACTCTCTCTCAGTTAACAACAACAGCCCGGCTGGTGTTTCAGGTGCGTCCACCTTCCCGCTGCAGCTGGAGCTCACAGCCAATGGGGTGTCACCTCAGAATGGCTCCGCCCCTCCAGGTGTGAATATAGTCTTCTTTTTATTCTCTTCCGTTCTTCCTTGATTATGTTTCTGTTCGTCTCTCACATTATCCACCATAGTTTCAGGTGGCGAGCCGGTACCTGCTGGCCCCGGACCCGCCCACCCCGACCAGCTGATGGAGGACGGCGAGGAGGCGGTCGCCACGGAGACCATCAGCAAAGAGGAGGCGGCAGAGAGACTGCTGGTAAGGAGGAGTGTTGACGGTGCCAGATTCCCTGGTCTGTGATTGGCCGGCTCTCACGCGTGCTTTGTTGGCGTCTAGGAGACGGAGAAGATCATCGCCGAGCTGAACGAGACGTGGGAGGAGAAGCTGAGGAAGACGGAGTCCATCCGCCTGGAGAGGTCCGCCTCCTTCTTACTCCTCCTCCTCCTTCTTCCTCCATCTGAACCAACATTAATGTCTGAATCATCTGACTAACAGGGAGTCGCTGCTGGCGGAGATGGGCGTGTCCATTAAAGAAGACGGGGGGACGCTGGGCGTCTTCTCTCCCAAAGGGGTGAGTTCACACAGGAAGTACAACCTCCAACACAGATGGTTCTAATCAATAATCTATATAATACATGTGTTCCAGACGCCTCACCTGGTGAACCTGAACGAGGACCCGCTGATGTCAGAGTGCCTCCTGTACTACATCAAAGAGGGCTTCACCAGGTTTCTATCACATTAGTCACATAAAAGTAGCTTAATTATGTCACAGTATTACACGATAAAACATTTTAATTCAAAATATTCTTTTAATTCAATTAAATAAATAATAACGGATAATTTAATGTTGCGTTCAGGGTCGGGCAGCAGGACGTGGACATCAAGCTGTCGGGTCACTTCATCAAGGAGATCCACTGTGTGTTTGTCAGCGAGACCAACGACCAGGGAGAGGGTGAGACGCCTGTCTGTCTGTCTGTCTCCAAGTACTCAATATAAACACACCTGATCAGGCTGATATTGATCCTGAGGATGAATGAATGCTCACGTCGCCCTCTGGTGGTCAGACTGGAGCAGCTCTCAGATCTGAGCTGATCGGATATTAAGCATTTACTAGACAGACGTGTGTGTTCTGTGTGTGTGTGTTCTGTGTGTGTGTGTTCTGTGTGTGTGTGTTCTGTGTGTGTGTGTTCAGTGAGTGTGTGTTGTGTGTGTGTGTGTGTGTGTTCAGTGAGTGTGTGTTCAGTGTGTGTGTGTGTGTGTGTTCTGTGTGTGTGTGTTCTGTGTGTGTGTGTGTGTTCAGTGAGTGTGTGTTCAGTGTGTGTGTGTGTGTTCAGTGAGTGTGTGTGTGTGTGTGTTCAGTGTGTGTGTGTGTGTTTCAGTGAGTGTGTGTTCAGTGTGTGTGTGTGTGTTCAGTGAGTGTGTGTGTTCAGTGAGTGAGTGTTCAGTGTGTGTGTGTGTGTGTGTGTGTGTTCAGTGTATGTGTGTGTGTGTGTTCAGTGAGTGTGTGTGTGTGTTTAGTGTGTGTGTTTAGTATGTGTGTGTGTTCAGTGTGTTTGTGTTCAGTGTGTGTGTGTGTGTGTGTGTGTGTGTTCAGTGTGTGTGTGTGTGTGTGTTCAGTGTGTGTGTGTGTTCAGTGTGTGTGTTCAGTGTGTGTGTGTGTGTGTGTGTGTGTGTTCAGTGTGTGTGTGTGTGTGTGTTGTGTGTGTGTTCAGTGTGTGTGTGTGTTCAGTGTGTGTGTGTGTTCAGTGTGTGTGTGTTGTGTGTTCAGTGTGTGTGTCAGTTTGTGTGTGTGTTCAGTGTGTTGTGTGTGTGTGTGTGTGTGTGTGTTCAGTGTGTGTGTGTGTTCAGTGTGTGTGTGTTCAGTGTGTGTGTGTTCAGTGTGTGTGTGTGTGTGTTTCAGTGTGTGTGTGTGTGTTCAGTGTGTGTGTGTTGTTGTGTGTGTTCAGTTGTGTGTGTGTGTTCAGTGTGTGTGTGTGTGTTCAGTGTGTGTGTGTGTGTGTGTTCAGTGAGTGTGTGTGTTCAGTGTGTGTGTGTGTGTTCAGGTGTGTGTGTGTGTGTGTTCAGTGTGTGTGTGTGTTCAGTGTGTGTGTGTGTGTGTTCAGTGAGTGTGTGTGTTCAGTGTGTGTGTGTGTGTTCATGTGTGTGTGTGTGTTTCAGTGTGTGTGTGTGTGTTCAGTGTGTGTGTGTGTGTGTTCAGTGTGTGTGTGTGTTGTTCAGTGTGTGTGTGTGTTTGTGTGTGTTTCAGTGTGTGTGTGTGTTCAGTGTGTGTGTGTGTGTGTTCAGTGAGTGTGTGTGTTCAGTTGTGTGTGTTCAGTGTGTTTGTGTGTAGTGTGTGTTCAGTGTGTGTGTGTGTTCAGTGTGTGTGTGTGTGTGTTCAGTGGTGTGTGTGTTCAGTGTGTGTGTTGTGTTTCAGTGTGTGTGTGTGTTCAGTGGTGTGTTGTGTTGTGTGTGTGTCAGTGTTGTGTGTGTGTGTGTTCAGTGGTGTGTGTGTGTGTGTGTTAGTGTGTGTGTTCAGGTGTGTGTTTGTGTTCAGTGTGTGTGTTCAGTGTGTGTGTGTGTGTTCAGTGTGTGTGTGTTCAGTGTGTGTGTGTGTGTGTGTTCAGTGTGTTGTGTGTGTGTGTGTGTTCAGTGTGTGTGTGTGTTCAGTGTGTGTGTGTGTTCAGTGTGTGTGTGTTCAGTGTGTGTGTGTTGTGTGTGTGTGTGTTTGTGTTCAGTGTGTGTGTTCAGTGTGTGTGGTGTTCAGGTGTGTGTGTTCATGTGTGTGTGTGTTCAGTGTGTGTGTGTGTGTTCAGTGTGTGTGTGTTCAGGTGTGTGTGTGTGTTTCAGTGTGTGTGTGTTCATGTGTGTGTGTTCAGTGTGTGTGTGTTCAGGTGTGTGTGTGTGTTCGTGTGTGTGTGTTTCAGTGTGTGTGTGTGTGTGTTCAGTGTGTTGTGTGTTCAGTGTGTTGTTGTGTGTGTTCAGTGTGTGTGTTAGTGTGTGTTCAGTGTGTGTGTGTTCAGTGTGTGTGTTGTTCAGTGTGTGTGTGTGGTTCAGTGTGTGTGTGTTCAGTGTGTGTGTGTGTGTGTGTTCAGTGTGTGTGTGTTCAGTGTGTGTTGTGTGTTCATTGTTGTGTGTGTGTGTGTGTTCATTGTGTGTGTGTGTTCAGTGTGTGTGTGTGTTCAGTGTGTGTGTGTGTGTTTCAGGTGTGTGTGTGTGTGTTCATGTGTGTGTGTCTGTGTGTTCAGGTGTGTGTGTGTGTTCAGGTGTGTGTGTGTGTGTTCATGTCGTGTGTGTGTGTTCAGTGTGTGTGTGTGTTCATGTGAGTGTGTGTGTTCAGTGTGTGTGTGTGTTCAGTGTGTGTGTGTGTTCAGTGAGTGTGTGTGTTCAGTGTGTGTGTGTGTGTGTGTTCAGTGAGTGTGTGTGTTCAGTGTGTGTGTGTGTTCAGTGAGTGTGTGTGTTCAGTGAGTGTGTGTGTTCATTGTGTGTGTGTGTTCAGTGTGTGTGTGTGTGTTCATTGTGTGTGTGTGTTCAGTGTGTGTGTGTGTGTTCAGTGTGTGTGTGTGTGTTCAGTGTGTGTGTGTGTGTTCAGTGAGTGTGTGTGTTCAGTGTGTGTGTGTGTGTTCATTGTGTGTGTGTGTTCAGTGAGTGTGTGTGTTCAGTGTGTGTGTGTTCAGTGAGTGTGTGTGTTCAGTGAGTGTGTGTGTTCAGTGAGTGTGTGTGTTCAGTGTGTGTGTGTGTTCAGTGAGTGTGTGTGTTCAGTGTGTGTGTGTGTTCAGTGAGTGACTCTTCTTCTTCTTCTCTCTGTAAAAGCTGCCAGGAAATCTGTCAGGTATCGTTTTAACAGTCGTTGTTACCAGTTGCCATGGTGATGTCATCATCATACACACACCCATGTTTCCTGTGCCCCCCCCCCCCCCCCCATACACTCTACTGTCTCTGTTTGACTAAGCTCTACTCATAGAAATAGAATTGGAGTAGAACGGACATCTGACTTTTTTAGTGGTCATATGAGAACTAGTTAGCTAGGCTGCTACTTAGCTAGCTAAGTGGCTAGTTAGCTAGGTGTCCTTCTCAGGAGCAGTTAGCCTGCTAGCTAGCTTCCTGCTTTGATTGGGAATGTCCATCCTACTCCTTTTTTTTTTTTCATTTCTATGCCCCCCCCCCCCGGCCTCTCCTGTCCCCCCCTGGTCTCTCATGGTCTTTCCTGTCCCCCCTGGTCTCTCCTGGTCTCTACTGCCCCCTCTGGTCTCTCCTGTCCCCCCTGGTCTCTCCAGGTCTCTCCTGTCCCTCCCGGTCCCTCCCGGTCTCTCCTGTCCCCTCTGGTCTCCCCTGTCCCCCCCCGGTCTCTCCTCTCCCCTCTGGTCTCCGCTGTCCCCCCTGGTCTCTCCTGTCCCTCCCGGTCTCTCCTGTCACCCCGGTCCCACCTGGTCTCTCCTGTCCCCTCTGGTCTCCCCTGTCCCCCCTGGTCTCCCCTGTCCCCCCTGGTGTCTGGTGTCTCACGGCTGTCCTCTGTCCACAGTGGTGGTGACCCTGGAACCGTTAGTGGGAGCAGAGACGTACGTTAACGGGAAGCAGATCACCGACGCCGTCGTCCTCAAACAAGGTACCTACAGAGCATTTCTAGTGAAATGCACCCTGGGAGTCGTAGTTAGTTTTTTTGTAAACGAGTAACCGGTCCGTCTCCGTGGCCAGGTCACCGCATCGTGATGGGGAAGAACCACGTGTTCCGGTTCAACCACCCGGAGCAGGCGAGGCTGGAGAGGGAGCGCAGCGCCACGGCCGACCAGCAGGGGGAGCCGGAGGACTGGAACTACGCCCAGAGGGAGCTGCTGGAGAAGCAAGGCATCGACATCAAGCTGGAGATGGAGAAGAGGTAATCTATACTGGTCTCTACTGGTCTCTGCTGTCAAACTGGTTAATTGATTGATTAATTGATTGATTGTGTGTGTGTGTGTGTCCCAGACTACAGGACATGGAGATTCAGTACCGTAGAGAGAAGGAGGAGGCTGATCTGCTGCTGGAGCAACACAGACTGGTTGGTTCCTGTGTGATTGATATTGGATTGTCTGGTGCCTGTCGGTTAATCAATAATCAATAATGTGTGTGTGTGTGTGTGTGTGTGTGTTCAGTACGCAGACAGTGACAGTGGTGACGACTCGGACAAACGCTCCTGTGAGGAGAGCTGGAGGCTGATCTCCTCGCTGAGAGAGAAGCTACCTGCAAACAAGGTGCACACACCTGTCTCTCTGCCTCACCTGTCTGTCTCTCTCTGCCTCACCTATCTTTTTGTCTGTCTCCCTGTCTATCTTACCTGTGAGTCTCACCTGTCTGTCTCACCTGTCTGCCTCACCTGTCGGTCTCCAGGTCCAGTCCATAGTGAAGCGTTGTGGTCTTCCCAGCAGTGGGAAGAGGAGGGAGCCTCTCCGGGTCTACCAGATCCCTCAGAGGAGGAGGATCAGCAAAGACCCCAAACGGGTCACCATGGAGGACCTCCGCATGCAGGCGGTCAAAGAGATCTGCTACGAGGTCCACACTCCTTCTAATAGACCAGGTAGACCAGACCGCTGGAGTCCTCCTGGTTTTAAAGTGTCCTCTGTGTGTGTGGCGCCCCCCTCAGGTGGCTCTGGGAGACTTCCGGCACTCCCGCCAGGAGATCGAGGCGCTGTCCATCGTCAAGATGAAGGAACTCAGCCGCATGTACTCCAAGAAGGACCCTAACGAGAGGGAGACCTGGAGGGCCGTGGCCCAGGACGTCTGCGACACCGTGGGCATCGGGGAGGAGAGGAGCCCCCCCACGGAGGAGGGGGGAGGAGGGGGAGGAGAGACGGGCGAGGGGGGAGGGAAGAAGGCGTATGACCTGAAGGCTCACATCGATAAACTGACTGATATTTTAGAGGTGAGTTTGTTGTTCGAGAGACGATCGATCAATCAATCATCATCATCATCAATAACCACTCGGACGTCTTCCAGGAGGTGAAGCTGCAGAACAACATGAAGGACGAGGAGATCAAAGCTCTGAGGGACCGCATGATCAAGATGGAGAGCATCATACCTGTCCAGGTAGGTCCCCCGCTCCCCCCCGGGTCCAACCGTCCGTCTCCCCGGTAACCAGTCCTCTTGTTTCCAGGACGACGACGCCAACAGTGAGGAGGGCGACGGCTCGCCCCAGAGGGACGAGGGCGTGGCCGGGGACGCCCCCCGCCAGCCGGAGGTCAGGGTGAAGCGGTTGATGGACGAGGACCCGGCGTTCAGGCGAGGGCGCCTCCGCTGGCTGAAGCAGGAACAGCAGCGCATCCTGAACCTGCAGCAGCAGAACATCACCAAGAAACTCCGAGGCCAGAACCAGATCCAGGGTCAGATACCGCCATGACACGTGACACGTTTGATTAGATTGATGATGTTTGAGGGACCTGACTGATGTCCCCCCTCCCCCCGCAGGTTCGAACTCCCCCGTTGTTCCCGTTCACCTCCCGGGGACCGGGCGCTTCATCCCCCCCCAGGAGTGCAAGCTCAAGTTCCCCTTCAAGAGTAACCCCGCCCACCGGTTGTCATGGGGACCAGCCACCGCCGCCCTGATGGCTCTGGGTCTGGGGGAGGGACAAGGTGACGGGGGAGAGCAGGAGGAGGAGGGGGGAGGAGGAGGAGGAGGAGTGGAGGGGAAATGTTCTCCATCGCCTCCTCCCCCTCAGGGTCCGGCTCTCTTGCCCCTCCCCTTCCAGGTTCCGCCCCCTCGCATGCGCACCCCAAGCCCAAATCGTGCCTGGCAACAGCGTAACCAGGGCAACCAGGGCGGCAACTACTACCACCACCATCATCACCACCAGGGAAACAACCAAAACCAGCAGCACCGCTACCGCCGCAACTCTCTGGACAGCTCCACCCAGGGCAACAGTAACTATGACAACGGCCAGCATCATGGCGGCGGAGGCGGTCACCAGGGGCGACCAAGACAGAGGAGGGGCGAGTCCCCCGGGCCTGGAGGCGAGAGGGGAGGGGGGAGAGGAGGAGGGAGGGGCAGAGATGGAGGCTTCCATTATAATCATCACCAGCACCATCAGTTCCAGCACCATCCCTACTACAGCCCCCAGAATGCACCATTCCAGCCAGGACCTTACCCCAACTACTACAGCCTACCACGCTCCGGGCCGCCGCCCCCTCCTGCCGACATGCTGCTGGGGGCGGGGCCACCACAGGGGGGGTGGGGCTTCACCACCCCCCCGAGGATGAGACGTCAGTTCAGCGCACCGGACCTCAAAAACAACAAGGAGACCCCCATCTGACCTCGTGACACCACGGAGCTCTCTGATTGGCTGCAGGACATGCGGCGGTCCTGATGCTGTAGAATAGGCTGCTGTGTGTGTGTGTGTGTGTGTGTGTGTGTGTGTGTGTGTGCGTGTCGACCCGTCACACGCCAACTAACATCACACACACACATCCTGTATCTTCAGTCCTGCTGTGTGTGTGTGTGTGTGTGTGTGTGTGTGGGTGCGTGCGCTCAGCTTCCTCCTAGCCTTGACGTTAGCGCGGGTTAGCTGTTGCCATAGTGATGGTGTTTTGTTTTCTTTGTCAAACAGGATGGAAGTTATTGATTTTATTGATCAGTTTATCAAAAAGGTGCCTTAAAGCTGAAGTGGCTAGCTACTGTTAGCGGAAGTCTCCTGTCGTCGATATTTACTTAAAGAAAGCGTTGAAGTACGTTGTTTTTTTTTTGTTTTTTTCCCCGAGCCGGTTAGCCTAGCATGCTGTTAGCCAAGGAGGCTAACTAGCCTGGTTCAGTCTGAGAGTTTTGTGCTTAGCTCGGGGCTAGTCTGCACTGAGCGGCTGTTTAGCTTGTCAGGGGAAAAGTGTTAGCTTAGCATAGTTAGCGAAGGCAGCATTCATGTTGCGTGGGAGTCGTGGTTTGTACGACTTTGGCAACGTTTAAACCATTATTCATTGTTTTAGGATCCCGCACATTTTTTTAAAGGACAGTGGCCCAAAATCTAGCGAAAAAAATTCAGTTCTGACATTTCAAAATAGAAGCCTCTCTACACCGATTATACGGATTGTTTTTTACAATCACGCAGACCGTTGTGAAGTCTAAAAGGCAAATTATTTCATGAATATAGATTATTTTAAAAAATCTACACATTTTTATCGAGCGACCTGTTTTGTATCGGTTGTTGTTTAGCCGTTAAAAAAAACGACATCATTCAACGAAGCTTTGTACGTAAAATAATTAAATATTCTGACCTTAAACTTGAACCTGTTGTAGCATTTCCCCGTTTCTCCCGCGCGACATTGAACGCTGCGTCGCCGAGTGCTACATAAACCAAAGAGAGCGGCTCTGCGGCGCCTCCTGCAGGCGAGCAGAGTGCCGCGGTGGAAGGACGAGGAAGTGTAGACGTTGAGACTCGCATGTTGAATCTTTTTAAAGCGTTGTGTGTATATTTGAAGTGTATCCTGACTCGTTTGTCTTTTGATGTTTTTATGAATATATACATATATAAATCTATATATATATATATATGTTTAATATGTTGCCTTCACCGTCTCTGGCAATCGTGGGAAATGTAGGAAGTGGTGCCTCGTGGGAGACGTAAGAATACTGACTTGATTAACAGACGTGGGAGATTGTAGGAATCATGGTGCATGATGGGATCTGGTGTATGTAGGGCCGTGTGAGCAAGGAACTCTGGGAAAGGTAGTGTGAGACGAGGTGGCAATAAGAGAAGGACGTTTTTGAAGTAGGAACAAGACACTAGGACATGTTAAAGCATCTGACAATAAAACGTGTATTATTGTGTCCGAAAACGAGGGATAAACTGCTGCTGCCTTCATGGCACGTCGGGAAGTTGGAGATTTGGGTGGTTTTCACACATTTAAAGTCACTTCAATACAGTTTTTTGAGAATAAGAAATATGAAACGTGCTGATGAGTTTAAGGCTGCAACTAACAGGAATGTAATTATTGATTAATTGGAAATCGGAGGTTTCTCCTGGTGTGTTCACTGCACCTCTGGAATGTAGGAATATGCACGTTTCTCACTTCCAGCGTCGAGCTGCCTGCAGCCTCGGTGGGTTTTTTATCCACCCTGAATGAAGACATGTTTACTTGTACCGCCTAAACCCCGCCTACACAGAGCAAGGCATTGTGGGAGATGACGAGTGGAGCGATTGTTTATTTTTTTGCGCTCCGTGACTTTGAAGACCTTTCTAACTCACGGTCGGAAACCAACCAATGGGATGCGTTCCTTCCGGCCAGCCCGGCCAGCCAGGGAGGTAGTCGCCATGACGATGACAACAAACAAACAAATACCGGTTTGTGATTGGCCCTGAGAAGCATGACATCA